>CM042387.1:24776569-25021569 GCA_023634145.1 Thymallus thymallus
GAACTGCAACCCTAGCCCCCAGTCTAACAACCCTAGCCCCCCAGTCTATCAACCCTAGCCCCCAGTCTAACAACCCTAGCCCCCAGTCTAACAACCCTAGCCCCCAGTCTAACAACCCTAGCCCCCAGTCTAACAACCCAAGCCCCCCAGTCTATCAACCCTAGCCCCAGTCTAACAACCCTAGCCCCCAGTCTAACAACCCTAGCCCCAGTCTATCAACCCTAGCCCCAGTCTAACAACCCAAGCCCCCAGTCTAACAACCCTAGCCCCCAGTCTAACAAACCCCAAGCCCCCAGTCTAACAACCCTAGCCCCCAGTCTAACAACCCAAGCCCCCAGTCTATCAACCCTAGCCCCCAGTCTAACAACCCTAGCCCCCAGTCTAACAACCCTAGCCCCCAGTCTATCAACCCTAGCCCCCAGTCTAACAACCCTAGCCCCCAGTCTAACAACCCTAGCCCCCAGTTTAACAACCCTAGCCCCCAGTCTAACAACCCTAGCCCCCAGTCTAACAACCCTAGCCCCAGTCTATCAACCCTAGCCCCCAGTCTAACAACCCTAGCCCCCAGTCTAACAACCCTAGCCCCAGTCTAACAACCCTAGCCCCCAGTTTAACAACCAAGCCCCCAGTCTATCAACCCTAGCCCCCAGTCTATCAACCCTAGCCCCCAGTCTAACAACCCTAGCCCCCAGTCTAACAACCCTAGCCCCCAGTCTAACAACCCTAGCCCCCAGTCTAACAACCCTCTCTCTCTCTGTCTCAATTGTCTCAAGGCTTCAAATTCCTTCTTTAACCTGTCTCCTCCCCTTCATCCACACTGATTAAAGTGGATTTAACAAGTGACCTCAAAAAGGGATCTTAATTTTCAGCTGGATTCACCTGGTCAGTCTATGTCATGTAAAGAGCATAATGTTTTGAACACTCTGTCTATATATACAGTCACTCTCTCTCTCTCTCTCTTTCTTTCTTTCTTTCTTTCTTTCTTTCTTTCTTTCTTTCTTTCTTTCTTTTTCTTTCCCCCCCCTCTAGGGGTGCAGTGTGTGAGTTGGGTGGAGGGATGACCTGTCTTGCAGGGCTCATGGTAAGTGACATTTCTTCCTGCACACACTTAACCATTCTACCCGTATGTCACATTTCTGCACAAACATGTCTACTCTGTCACTAATCAAGTTGACCCCTTGTGAATCCATACACACACACACACACACACACACACACACAACCCTACTGTCACGTGTAATTCTGTGCAGTGCATCCGTGTGTGTGTGTGCAGGGGGAGCAGAGCAGAGAGCCCTAGGCCTGCCCCTTGTGCTGACAGGTTGAGGGATTGTTAGCCGAGGTCTTAAGAGCCCCTCCACATCGACAGGCTTTAGCGTGTCATCGATCTGCCGCCGTCTTCAGAAGACCAACCTGCCTTTATCTCCCTGGAGTCAATATCCCATGTTGTGACATTGCAGGCTGCTGCTGGAGACCTTCCTTCACACCTCTCCCCTCCTCCTTCCTTCCCTCCTTCCTTCCATCCTCCACTTCTTGCCCCTGCCCTCCTGTATCCTTTTTCCTCTCCTCCATAGCCCCCGGCCTCCTCCTCATCGGTCCCTACTTCCTCCCTCCACACCTCCTTTCCCCCTTTCTTCTTTATACTACTTCATCCCTCTCTCTCTCTCTCTTTCCTCTCTCTCTCCTCTCTCTCTCTCTCTCTCTCTCTCTCTCTCTCCTCTCTCCTCTCTCTCTCTCTCTCTCTCTCTCTCTCTCTCTCTCTCTCTCTCTCTCTCTCTCCTCTCTCTCTCTCCTCTCCTCCTCTCTCTCTCTCTCCTCTCCCTGTCTCTCTCTCTCTCCTCCCCCAGTATCTCTCTCTCTCTCCTCCCCCTGTATCTCTCTCTCTCTCCTCCCCCTGTATCTCTCTCCTCTCCCTGTCTCTCCCTTTCCCTCCTCTCCCTGTTTCTCTCTCCTCTCCCTCCTCTCCCTGTTTCTCTCTCCTCTCCCTGTCTCTCTCTCCTCTCCCTGTCTCTCTCTCCTCTCCATGTCTCTCTCTCTCTCTTCTCCCTGTCTCTCTTCTCCCTGTCTCTCTCTCTCTTCTCCCTGTCTCTCTCTCTCTTCTCCCTGTCTCTCTCTCTCTTCTCCCTGTCTCTCTCTCTCCTCTCCCTGTCTCTCTCACTCTCTCTCCTCTACCTGTCTCTCTCGCCGTGTAGTTCCCTGTAGGGGGTCTGCCTCGGCAGGGTTGCCAGAGTGAGTGGAGTCGTGTCCTGCTCTTCTCTTCTGCATGGCTGGCCTGGCCCTGATCGGCCTGGGGCTCCTTCTCCTCGTCTGGCCAGCTGGTGGGGACAGAGCTCGCTGACCCCTTACACCCCACAGGGAGAGAGGAGCGGGGGGGAGGGAGCGAGCAGCCCACTAGGGAGAGAGGGAGGAAAGGAGGGAGGATGAATGTGTATTCTCTGGATGTGTATTTTCTGGTGCTGAATTGGATTGGAGGTGTGTGTGTGTGGGGGGGTGACTGACGTTTGATGGTCTTGTCAGTGTGTCATAGAGCATTTGACAACACTGATCTTATATGAATGTGCCACATGCACATGCGCACACACACACACACAGATGATTAGAAAAAAGGAACAAAAAAATGGTGCAACGAGAGAAAGACGGGATTGTAAAAAAGCTGAAGCGAGCAAGCAGCAGCACAAAGCACTCCATCGTCTGCGGTGCAAAGTTATATGAAGGGCATCTGGCAGGCCGAGAGCAGAGAGCAGAGTGACAGCAGCGTGTGATGGCTCTGCCTGATAAACACAAACCGGCAAATGAAAGGCTCTCTGCTCGCCATCATCCCCTGTCACAATGCAATTACTGAACAGACTGATAGCAAGATAGAGACCCACAGCTAACGGGAATGATAAAAGTATTGACTGATTTGATTGAATGATTAAAATAATGCAGACATAAAATGGAGGGGAAAAAGGAGGGCTGAGAAAAGGAGGGGAGGGAGGGAGAGAAAAAGGGATGATGGAGTGAGGGAGGAGAGGGAGCTGTTGAGAATGAAGCTTTGTAGATGAGGCGATGCTTCTGTCCTGTGGGTTTGGAGAGGGGGGGGGGGGGGGTTTACTAACTCTCTCTAGGGGTCTTTTGCTTTTATTTTGGGTTCTTGTCCTCTTTCTGTCTCATCTTTCACTCTCTGATTTCTCCCTCTCTTTTCAGATTGCCATTTGTGCTGACGTGAAGGAAGTTCTGTTATCAGATGGGAACGAGAAGGCTATTCAGAGTATCCTCCTCTCTCTCACTCCATCAGAGACCCAAACACAGCACTCAGCCCTGGGTCATTAGCAACCCCATAGAGACACTGTGTGTGCTTGAGCATTTGTGGGCATGTTGGTACAAGGTCAGAGAATATTAGAGTTGTCTGAGAATGTGAGGGAATGTGTATTTTCACAAAGACAAACTGCACTCTGGTGCCCAATATCACTTAGAATCCAGCAGAATGTCCCTTCCATTTCATTTCAATCCATCCTTTTACAGTTGTGTTATATGAGTGATTGAAAGTGGTCGGAAAGACCTTGCCCCGTTTGAGTGAAATAATTGCGTACTATCTCAAAGTATCTCCAAATGCATGTATTTTCAACTCCCTCTCAGGGCCAAAGTCACAATGCTAGATGACTGAGCATTTAATTCAATTGAATTACATTTTATTCAATAAAGGGGCATTACATACAAGAATGTCACAAAGATATTTCTGATGTTTTGGATCTTCCTGAAATTAAATCCATAGAAAGGCCCTTTGGTGGAAGGATGCTTGGCATAGCTTTGGAATCTGTATTGAGAAATAACTAATTAAAGTTGGGAAATTAAGACATGGATGACTCTGTACATGCTAGGAAGCCAGTCTTGGTGTCATTTAAATCCGTACATTGTGCTCTGAAATATAAGTAGTTATATTTAAATATAAATGTAAATATCATAAAAGTACCCTTTTTGTTATATTGTTATATGTAAAATATACTCTACAAGAACATCACATTTCCAGAGTGGGCTCTCTGCTGCATTTGATTGATTGATTTATTTAACCTTTATTTAACTAGGCAAGTCAGTTAAGAACAAATTCTTATTTCCAATGACGGCCTACCCCGGCCAAACCCGAACAACGCTGGGCCAATTGTGCGCCGCCCTTTGGGACTCCCAATCACGTCCGGATTGTGATACAGCCTGGATTCAAACCAGTGTCTGTAGTGACGCCTCAAGCACTGAGATGCAGTGCCTTAGACAGCTGCACCACTCGTGAGCATTTTAAGTTGTGATACATTTTTGATGGGGTTAGATCCAGGTAGGAGTTGTTGGGGCATTGTTGTTCAGTAGCTGGACTGCTTCAGTGATTAATGTGGCTTTCCTTCTGTTTGCTTTGTACTTGAGGCAACGGAACGGCCTACCCAGAGGTAATGGGTCTCGTGCCCCTTCACCAATACCCACACTGCCAGCTACCTGCTCTCTCATTGGTTTGAACTGCCAGCTCCCTGCTCTCTCATTGGTTTGAACTGCCAGGTCCCTGCTCTCTCATTGGTTTGAACTGCCAGCTCCCTGCTCTCTCATTGGTTTGAACTGCCAGCTCCCTGCTCTCTCATTAGTTTGATCTTCCAGCTCCCTGCTCTCTCATTAGTTTGCACTGCAAGCTCCCTGCTCTGTCATTGGTTGCACTGCAAGCTCCTTGCTTTCTCATTTGTTAGCACTGTGTACCCACCCTCAGTTGTCTGAGAATGTGAGGGAATGTGTATTTTCACAAAGACAAACTGCACTCTGGTGCCCAATATCACTTAGAATCCAGCAGAATGTCCCTTCCATTTCATTTCAATCCATTCTTTTACAGTTGTGTTATATGAGTGATTGAAAGTGGTCGGAAAGACCTTGCCCCGTTTGAGTGAAATAATTGCGTACTATCTCAAAGTATCTCCAAATGCATGTCTTTTCAACTCCCTCTCAGGGCCAAAGTCACAATGCTAGATGACTGAGCATTTAATTCAATTGAATTACATTTTATTCAATAAAGGGGCATAAAATACAAGAATGTCACAAAGATATTTCTGATGTTTTGGATCTTCCTGAAATTAAATCCATAGAAAGGCCCTTTGGTGGAAGGATGCTTGGCATAGCTTTGGAATCTGTAATGAGAAATAACTAACTAAAGTTGGAAACTAAAAAAGACAATTTGTACAATGTGCTCTGAAATATAAGTAGTCTTTAAATATAAACGTAAATATCATAAAAGTACCCTTTTTGTTATATTGTTATTTGTAAAATATACTCTACAAGAACATCACATTTCCAGAGTGGGCTCTCTGCTGCATTTGATTGATTGATTTATTTAACCTTTATTTAACTAGGCAAGTCAGTTAAGAACAAATTCTTATTTCCAATGACGGCCTACCCCGGCCAAACCCGAACAACGCTGGGCCAATTGTGCACCGCCCTTTGGGACTCCCAATCATGTCCGGATTGTGATACAGTCTGGATTCGAACCAGAGTCTGTAGTGACGCCTCAAGCACTGAGATGCAGTGCCTTAGACAGCTGCACCACTCGTGAGCATTTTAAGTTGTGATACATTTTTGATGGGGTTAGATCCAGGTAGGAGTTGTTGGGGCATTGTTGTTCAGTAGCTGGACTGCTTCAGTGATTAATGTGGCTTTCCTTCTGTTTGCTTTGTACTTGAGGCAACGGAACGGCCTACCCAGAGGTAATGGGTCTTGTGCCCCTTCACCAATACCCACACTGCCAGCTACCTGCTCTCTCATTGGTTTGAACTGCCAGCTCCCTGCTCTCTCATTGGTTTGAACTGCCAGCTCCCTGCTCTCTCATTAGTTTGCACTGCCAGCTCTCTGCTCTCTCATTGGTTGCACAGCTAGCTCCTTGCTCTCTCATTGGTTAGCACTGTCTACCTACCCTCCCCAGTGTTCTCCTTCCATCCTCTCCTCTCCACTGTACTAGCACGATAAAGAGAAATCTGCGGCTTTTACAAAAGCAGGAAACCTACACACACTAAGCTTGGACAAAATACAAATGGTTCAGATTTAGCTGAAGAACTGCTCACCACAATGAGACGTCATTGAATATCACAGAGGCAGTAACAATAGCATCGCAGGGCCTCTGATGACGGAAACGTACACTATTCAGCATTGACTGCAGCTTTGTTTAAAGACAAAATAAAGAAAGTGGAGGGAAAGGCGGCCACAGAGATGGATAATCGGCTGTGTTAGCCCAATAGGCCCCTTTCACAACATTCACAGGCTTTTTCCCTAGAGACTATTTTTGTGTAGTCATTCTCATAATAGAAATAGATAGAATGGTGTGATAAGTGTGAGAAAAAAGAAAGAATGGAGAGAAATATATGAGCAGATATGGCTATTGAGAGAGGATGAAGTAGAATAAGAGTTTTTCTCAATCAACACAAAACATGTACAGGAAGTACCCTTTCAAAGTCTCTTTTTCAAGCTCTTAGTGTAAATATGTAGCAACTAGCATATATTATTATTGAACCTGGCCTCGCACACACACATTGTGCCATACAGCCAAATGTACAGTAGACACTCGCACAAAAACCAACCAAGCACCCTCACTGCTGACCTTGAATTACAAACTGAAAATCATTTGAAATGTTTCCATTGTCTGATTCATGAATGTCGGCTGCTTCCCCCCCATGTGACGGCCCTGAAGGACAAATATTCCTCCGCTTACACACCCAGTACAGACCAAACAAAATGAAATACTACTACACCGTTGGAAGTAGGAATATGAGTATCTACTTACTGTATAGGTGTTTATATGTGAGAACCTGTTGAAGTCTTGAGTGCTTGTTAAGTGTAACGTTATTTCTGTATGCCTGTCTGTTCGACACTGTATTTGTCCATGTTTGTGTGAGTGACAGAGAGTGTGTTTACAAGCCTGTTAGGGTTGACCTTAATTTGAATTGACCCCAACCAAGCCTGTTACACCACTGTGTGCGCATGGCTGTTACAGCACTTGGGTGTGTGTGTGTGTGAGAGAGAGAGAGTGTGTGTACACCACTTGGCAGTGTGTAGGATGACCTCTCCCCCAGTGCGGGGGTACTGATGAGATTACCCTGTAAGCTCCTTTCCTCCTCAGCCCATGATCCCAGTGTGCTGACACTCTTACTACGCAGACCTGCCCTGTTTGTGTGTTTGTCTGTCTGTGTGTGTGTCTGTGTGTCTGTGTGTGTGTGTCTGTGTGTGTGTGTGTGTCTGTGTGTGTCTGTGTGTGTCTGTGTGTGTGTGTGTGTGTGTGTGTGTGTGTGTGTGTGTGTGTGTGTGTGTGTGTGTGTGTGTGTGTGTGTGTGTGTGTGTGTGTGTGTGTGTGTGTGTGGTGTCTGTCTGAACATTTGTGTGTGTGTGTGTGTGTGTGTGTGTGTGTGTGTGTGTGTGCATGCATGCGTGTGTATATATAAGGACCCATCCCTTTGATCTAGGATTGGCTCTCCATCTATCCAGCAGATACCTCTCCCCTCCTCCCTCTCTCTCCTCTCCCCCTCTCCGCGCTCTAGATTGGATTTGCTACAGCTCTTTGCTGCTTTAAAGACAGATAAATCCTAATTGAATTGCCTCAGCACCGGCCCTCCAGACAGTGTATTAATAGACAGGTTGACATCAATCAGCCTGTGTGCCATAGTGGTGATGTGGTGAGCTCATCTCAGGCTACAGGTTAAAAGCCTTCTGATTGATCTACTGGGCACCATTAAGCCCTGCCCTGCTCTGCCCAGCTCTGTTCTGCTCTGTTCTGCTCTGTTCTGTTCTGCTCTGCTCTGTTCTGCTCTGTTCTGCTCTGTTCTGTTCTGTTCTGCTCTGTTCAGCTCTGTTCAGCTCTGTTCTGTTCTGCACTGTTCTGCTCTGTTCTGCACTGTTCTGTTCTGCTCTGTTCTGTTCTGCTATGTTCTGTTCAGTTTTGCATCTGGTAGCCTCTCACTTTTCCCCTGGAGATCGGGGATGGAGTGTGTGTGTGTGTGTACGTGTGTGTGACCACAGCTGATAAGTTACTACCAAAGCCCTGAAACCTGCCCAATAACCCTGTCAGTAGCTACATGTGACAGATGATTAGTTGTAACCTTAACCAGGTCACCAGATGTGCGTGGAGTCATCGAGAGAAACAGACAGGCCGGTGTCTTTGGCTCCACAGACGTTTCCAGCAGGTGAGACGTTTATCTGATAACACCTCCCTCTCTCACACCTCTCAAATCTCTCTCTATCACTGTTACTTTAATTAAATCCATCTACGGGTTCAGCTCGTTGAGTCACCTCAGTTATCATCTTTGACCGATGACCAAGGCCTCATCTTTTACTTTCTACTTCCTTATTTCAGACAAAGAAGGTAGATTGAGGTTTTTTTCAGAAAAGAACATCACTGTGGAAAAGTCATTCTGATTCCCATTAAAAATAGCCTTTTGAGTGACTAAAATATCATCCATATTGATTTGGGCAGATAGAAATGCAAAAATAAAAAAGTAAAGTAATTTTTCTCTCATGGCTTACTAGCAGGAAGTTTTAAAAGAGGCTTGCCTTCACTGACAGCTCTTTGAAACGCCTATGTCAAGAAACTTGGAGGCAGTGTTGCAGTAAAATCAGCTCAAGCTAATGTGGTGATACACAAAGCAACTCAAACAACATTGAAATTGCATCAATGATGTGAACTTTTTAATACATCCCCCATTTGGCATGTCTCTTGTGATGCGATTCACAGCAGCACTGACTGATGTGTTGACATGACAACTGCGTCTGAGTTTTGAACGACCCTCCCCCTTTTGTTCCATGCTGGCTGAAGACCTAGCTAGCCAGTAACTAGTTAACACCAGACAGAAGAAGACCTAGCTAGCCAGTAACTAGTTAACACCAGACAGATGAAGACCTAGCTAGCCAGTAACTAGTTAACACCAGACAGATGAAGACCTAACTAGCAAGTAACTAGTTAACACCAGACAGATGAAGACCTAGCTAGCCAGTAACTAGCTAACACCAGACAGATGAAGACCTAGGTAGCCAGTAACTAGCTAACACCAGACACAGTTGAAAGGTAAACATATATTAGTATATTTGCCATAGATGAATAGTGTAAACGTTTAATATACTGAGCAACATGTAAAGTATTGGTCACATTTCATGAGCTGAAATAAAAGATCCCAGAAATGTTCCATACGCACAAAAAGCTTATTTCTCTACAACAAATTGCACACATTTGTTTACATCCCTGTAAGTAAGCATTTCTAATTTGCCAAGATAATACATCCACCTGAGAGATGTGGCATATCAAGAAGCTGATTAAACAGCATGATCATTACACAGGTGCATCTTGTGCTGGGGACGATAACAGGTTCACTCTAGTTTTGTCAGTTGGCATGCTGATTGCAGGAATGTCCACCAGAGCTGTTGCCAGAGAAGTGAATGTTAATTTCTCTACCATAAGCCGCCTCTGTCATTTTAGAGAATTTGGCAGTATGTCCAACCGTCCTCTCAACCGCAGACCATGTGTAACCACGCCAGCCCTGGACCTCCACATCCAGCTTCTCCTGAGGCCCATTGTCATGCCATTCATCCGCCACCATCACCTCATGTTTCAGCATGAAAATGCACTGCCCTATGTCGCAAGGATCTGTACACAATTCTTGGAAGCTGAAAATGGCCCAGTTCTTCCTTGATCTGCATACTCACCAGACATGTCACCCATTGAGCATGTTTGGGATGCTCTGGATCGACGTGTACGACAGAGTGTTCCAGTTCCCGCAAATATCCAGCAACTTCGCACAGCCATTGAGGAGGAGTGAGATAACAGGCCATATTTAACAGCCTGATCAACTCTATGCGAAGAAGCTGCTTGAGGCAAATGGTGGTCACACCAGATAGGTTTTCAGACTGGTTTTCTGATCGACCCGCCTACTTTTGTTTTAAAGGTATCTGTGACCAATAGATGCATATCTGTATTCCCAGTCATGTGAAATCCATAGATTAGGGCCTAATGAATTCATTTAAATTGACTGGTTTCCTTATATGAAACTCAGTAAAAGCTTTGAAATTGTTGCATGTTGCAACAGTGTATATTTGCTGACACCCTACAGTCAAATTATGGCACCAGTAGAGTAGCTCTCTAGCTATATAAACCACGTCCTTCTGCAAACACGCCTTCTCCGATGTTGGTTACAGGGCGGTACTTATTTAAATTAGGTAAGAGAATATCATGTTTCCATTGATTTTGACTATTCATGACCTTTAAGGCAAATAGGTAAGACTGGGTTAGGGTCAGTAAGACTGGGTTAGCCATGCTTAACTCATGTAGTTGTAGAGTCAGGGGTTATTACGTGGTTAAGGTATGTAACCGTCAAGGTATCACCCGTCCTGAATGAGGTAGAGGTAAAGGAGGTGTGTCTGTATGTGTAGATTTATCAAAGCAAAACGATTTGGTCTAATTGGATGTCCTCATCCAGAAACCATCAACAGAACCCCCACATCACCAGACACTCTGTTGTACCCTGTATACAGGGATAGTTTTAGCTGAAAAACACCATTCATTACCTCCCTAAAAAGTCACTCCCTCGCTTCCCCTCCTCTTCCTCCCTCGCTCTCTCCCTTGCTCCCTGCACCACTTCCCTCCCTCCTCCTCGTGTATTTACACGGGGATGATGAAGTGAAAAAGTAAACGTATAATTAGCCTGCATTACTTTGATTGTTTTCTTTTCAGATTAAACCTCCTGTCAGAACGCACGGTTTGAGAGGGGTGAAGGTCGCCCCGGGATTGGATGAGGGGGGATTGCTTTTCTCAAGTCACTGAATAAAAAGCAGGCGCGGGCCCCCTGCCGGGAGATGAGATTGTATTTCCACAAGACATAATTTTTGTTTACTGAGTGTTAATAATGTCTTATTAATAATCCCATTTGGCTGTCTGGGGCCTGGGCCCGATCTCTTGAGAGAGAGAGAGAGAGAGAGAGAGAGAGAGAGAGAGAGAGAGAGAGGGGGGAGAGATAGAGAGAGAGAGGGGAGAGAGAGAGAGGGGAGAGAGAGAGAGAGAGGGGAGAGAGAGAGAGAGAGAGAGGGGGGAGAGATAGAGAGAGAGAGAGAGAGAGAGAGGGGAGAGAGAGAGGGGAGAGAGAGAGAGAGAGAGAGAGAGAGAGAGGGGAGAGAGAGAGAGGGGAGAGAGAGAGAGGGGAGAGAGAGAGAGGGGAGAGAGAGAGGGGAGAGAGAGAGAGAGAGAGAGAGAGAGAGAGAGAGAGAGAGAGAGAGAGAGAGAGAGAGACCAAAGGAGGAAGTAGTGACCACAGGCAGAGGGTGTGGATAGTCTATAGGAGGGGTTTGTCAGGTGCTGGGGCTAGTAACTGTACATTAATAGCAGGAGCAGCCCTCACAGTACACTACAGTAGTGGCCTACTGATGACACTCCTGTAGACATGGAGAGTGCCTGTCAGTGGTGACAGTAGTAGCAGCAGTGAGATTCCTGGGCTGAGACAATGGAGCTGTTGATTTCAGGTGTCATGTCAGATAGGGCTCTCTGTGAGAGGTCTGACGAGGTGTGTTTTACCTCTGCGCGCTGAGGCACACACATAGTGGGGGGCGTTGAGACGCCAGGGGACAACACACTGAGAGGGGAAGAAAGGCGGGAGCAGGACAAGGGGAAAGAGCATAACTTATGTTTAAGGGAGTATGAGAATATTTGTACCGGATCGTGTGTCCGTAAACGATAGTTAGTTACCCTACAGTATGTTACTCTCCCCTAATACTCCAGTATCCCTGCATATTGTAAATGTGGTATTGGCACTGACCCTGGATATAGCTCTATTTCTTATTTTTCATATTTTCTTTATGTTATATATATATTTATTTATTTATATATATATACCGTGTATATATATACTGAACAAAAATATAAACGCAACATGCAACAATTTCAACGATTTTACTGAGTTACAGTTCAGAAATCAGGAAATCAGTCAATTTAAATAGATTCATTAGTCCCTAATCTATGGATTTCACGACTGGTCAGGGGCGCAGCCATGTATGGGCCTGGGAGGGCATAGGCCCACCCACTTGGGAGCCAGGACCCCCCACAAAAGAGCTTTATTTATTACAGACAGAAATACTCCTCCTTTTCTTCAGCTGTCCGGGTGGCTGGTCTCAGACGATCTCGCAATTGAAGAAGCCGGATGTGGAGGTCCTGGGCTGGCGTGGTTACACGTGGTGTGCGGTTGTGAGGCCGGTTGGACGTACTGCCAAATTCTCTAAAACAACTTATGGTAGAGAAATTAACATTCCTGCAGTCAGCACATCTGTGGCATTGTGTTGTGTGACAAAACTGCACATTCATGAGTGGGCTTTAATTGTCCCCAGCACAAAGTGCACCTGTGTAATGATCATGCTGTTTAGTCAGCTTCTTGATATGCCACACATTTCAGGTGGATGGATTATCTTGGCAATTGAGAAATGTTCACTAACAAGGATGTTAACAAAACATTGGAGAGAGATAATATTTTTGTGTGTATGGAACATTTCTGGGATATTTTATTTCAGCTCATGAGACATGGCACCAACACTTTACATTTTGCGTTTATAATTTTGTTCAGTATATATCTATAATAATAATAATTTAAAAAAAACTTTTATTACTAATACTATTTTGATATTGATTACTGCACTGTTGGGTAGAGCTTGCATTTAAGCATTTCACTATACTTGTGCATGTGACAATAGCACTTGAACTTCCTACAGAGTGGTGAGGTGGGACTGTGAAACAGATGTCACTGCGCTGGAGGGACACTTTGACATCGTCATGTGCGCCGACTGGTAGGTACAACCGCCAATGACGCCTGACGCCCCTGACGAGTTGCAAGCGGGCCCTCGGCTGGGCAACCCACAAAGTTCACAACTTCCCCCCTCTACATACAGTTGTGGCCAAAAGTTTTGAGAATGACACAAGTATTGGTCTCCACAAAGTTTGCTGCTTCAGTGTTCTTAGATCTTTATGTCAGTAGTTATTATGGTACACTGAAGTATAATTACAAGTATTCCATAAGTGTCAAAGGCTTTCATTGACAATGACATTCAGTTTATGCAAAGAGTCAATATTTGCAGTGTTGACCCTTCTTTTTCAAGACCTCTGCAATCCGCCCTGGTATGCTGTCAATTAACTTCTGGGCCACATCCTGACTGATGGCAGGCCATTCTTGCATAATCAATGCTTGGAGTTTGTCAGAAGTTGTGGGTTTTTGTTTGTCCACCCGGCTCTTGAGGATCGACCACAAGTTCTCAATGGAATTAAGGTCTGGGTAGTTTCCTGGCCATGGACCCAAAATGTCGATGTTTTCTTCCGCGAGCCACTTAGTTATCACTTTTGCCTTATGGCAAGGTGCTCCATCATGCTGGAAAAGACATTGGTCGTCACCAAACTGTTCTTGGATGGTTGGGAGAAGTTGCTCTCTGAAGATGTGTTGGTACCATTCTTTATTCATGGCTGTGTTCTTCGGCAAAATTGTGAGTGAGCCCACTCCCTTGGCTGAGAAGCAACCCCACACATGAGTGGTCTCAGGATGCTTTACTGTTGGCATGACACAGGACTGATGGTTGCGCTCACCTTGTCTTCTCCGGACAAGGTGTTTTCCGGATGGCCCAAACAATCGGAAAGGGGATTCATCAGAGAAAATGACTCTACCCCAGTCCTCAGCAGTCCAATCCCTGTACCTTTTGCAGAATATCAGTCTGTCCCTGATGTTTTTCCTGGATAGAAGTGGCTTCTTTGCTGCACTTCTTGACACCAGGCCATCCTCCAAAAGTCTTCGCCTCACTGTGCGTGCAGATGCACTCACACCTGCCTGCTGCCATTCCTGAGCAAGCTCTGCACTGGTGGTGCCCCGATCCCGCAGCTGAATCAACTTTAGGAGACGGTCCTGGCGCTTGCTGGACTTTCTTGGGCGCCCTGACGCCTTCTTCACAACAATTGAACCTCTCTCCTTGAAGTTCTTGATGATCTGATAAATGGTTGATTTAGGTGCAATCTTACTAGCAGCAATATCCTTGCCTGTGAAGCCCTTTTTGTGCAAAGCAATGATGACGACACGTGTGTCCTTGCAGGTAACCATGGTTGACAGAGGAAGAACAATGATTTCAAGCACCACCGTCCTTTTAAAGCTTCCAGTCTGTTATTCTGACTCAATCAGCATGACAGAGTGATCTCCAGCCTTGTCCTCGTCAACACTCTCACCTGTGTCAACAAGACAATCACTGACATGATGGCAGCTGGTCCTTTTGTGGCAGGGCTGAAATGCAGTGGAAATGTTTTTTGGGGATTAAGTTCATTTTCATGGCAAAGAGGGACTTTGCAATTTATTGCAAATGATCTGATCACTCTTCATGACATTCTGGAGTATATGCAAATTGCCATCATCAACACTGAGGCAGCAAACTTTGTGGAGACCAATACTTGTGTCATTCTCAAAACTTTTTTGCCACGACTGTACACACACATACGCTACCGTTCAAAAGTTTGGGGTCACTTAGAAATGTCCTTGTTTTTGAAAGAAAAGCACATTTTTTGTCTATTAAAATAACATCAAATTGATCAGAAATACAGTGTAGACATTGTTTATGTTGTAAATGACTATTGTAGCTGGAAACGGCAGATTTTTTATGGAATATCTACATAGGCGTACAGAGGCCCATTATCAGCAACCATCACTCCTTTGTTCCAATGGCACGTTGTGTTAGCTAATCCAAGTTTATCATTTTAAAAGGCTAATTGATCATTAAAACTGGACTTCTTTAGACTAGTTGAGTATCTGGAGCATCAGCATTTGTGGGTTCGATTACAGGCTCAAAAGGCCAGAAACAAAGTATTTTCTTCTGAAACTCGTCAGTCTATTCTTGTTCTGAGAAATGTAGGCTATTCCATGCGAGAAATTGCCAAGAAACTGAAGATATCGTGCAACGCTGTGTACTACTCCCTTCACAGAACAGCGCAAACTGGTTCTAACCAGAATAGAAAGAGGAGTGGGAGGCCCCGGTGCACAACTGAGCAAGATGACAAGTACATTAGAGTGTCTAGTTTGAGAATCAGACGCCTCACAAGTCCTCAACTGGCAGCTTCATTAAATAGTACCCATAAAACACCAGTCTCAACGTCAACAGTAAATAAAAAATTATAATAAAAAATCTACCGTTTCCAGCTACAATAGTCATTTACAACATTAACAATGTCTACACTGTATTTCTGATCAATGTGATGTTGTTTTAATGGACAAAGAATGAGCTTTTCTTTCAAAATCAAGGACATTTCTAAGTGACCCCAAACTTTTGTACGGTAGTTTACCTACATACTGTACATACATACAGACATACACACACACACACACTGGCAGCCTGACGTGGCCACTTTAATTTTTCAGCTCCTGTGACAGTTATCAGATGGGCTCCATCAGACAGCCCCTCTCCCCGGGTTATTTCCCCTAGGTTGACTCCAAGAGGCATTTCCATTTTGACAAAATTGCCTATTTTTCATGCTTGGTGTCCCAGCAAATGGATGACTTAGGCAAATTGCAAATAATTACGCCTTGGCGAAAATGAGAGAGGGACGAGGAGAGAGCGAAAGACGGAGAGAGACCGGAAGAGAAAGGGAGTGGAGGAATAAAAAAGAAGCAACACAAACATCTCAATTAGCTCCAGATCCTTATCTTAGTGCTGATCAGGGAATTAATAGCTCTCCATTTCTCTCTCTCTCTCTCTCTTTTTCTCCCTCGCTCCCCTCTCATCATCTCATCTCAGTCCTCTGTTTCCTCTCTGTTTCTGTGTGTTTTTTTCCCCCCTCTCCTCTCTCCAGTTGATGTCACATTTTTTGAGGGTCAGCTTTTTGTAGAGCCCAAAACGTCACCTTGTGGTTTCTCACTTTGTTTAGTTATATACAGACTGGATTCAAATATATACAATATTTTAAAATATATGAAATGTGCTTTATGGCTCTGAGACATTTTTATCCAACAGACCTCTAGGTCTGCTCGCTCAGTGTTCCTCAACCCACTCAATGTAAGGAGCTCTGAGTTGAGACACACTATGCTATGGCTAACTCATGTGTAAATGTAGCTGTGAATAACCCATTCAAAGAGGGGATACTCTAATGACAGGGATCCGATGATAAAGATTCTTCCTGGTTCTTACACCTCACTTCTAGTCTCCATCATCAATCTACACCATCTGTCTGTGTCTGACACTCACGTAGAGTAGCACTAGCTAGAAATCCCTCCAAAGTGTCTGAAACACTTGACCTGTGCCCACCCAGGAGGAGAACATGGCTCTCAGCCCGTCTCATTTCTATGATACGTTTATGACCTCCCAGATAAGTGGAGCATTAGGAAAGTTAGCGTTATTCTAATGTCACACAGATTCCATGTAATGGGCAGGTGAACAGTGGTACACAGGGAGGGAAGCTGTACAGAGTGGATAATAGGGGATACTTTGTGTGGTCTGTGTGTGTGTCTGTGTGCGTGCGTGCCTCTGATGTGTTGATGCATAATTTTTTTCATGCGTGTATTTACTTGAGTGTGTGTATGTCAGTGTGCGAGTGTGTGTTTGTGAGTGCATCATTGTGTGTGTGTGTGTGCCTGGTGTGGAATTGGCCGTTTCGACTGTCGCTCTGTGCGCCGGGCGACCGGTGTGTAATTGCCGTCGTCAGGAGAGGGAGAGAGTGATGGCTGAGCGATTAACGAGCGGAGCGCGGCAGGCTGGCGATCACCTGCGAAAAGGTCAACAGCCACACTTCTCCTCCAATTAATTATAGTCTTTCAGACAATGGAGCTGCAGCAGAGAGCCCACTGACTGCTGGAGGAGAGAACAGACCTCTCACATACAGATATACTGTACACACACGTTTGCGCACAGTCATAGACGCACGTACACACACTTATGCACACAAGCACACACACTCGCTCGAACGCAGACAGTCACACACTCACACATACATGACCTGCACAGACATAGAAACACATAGCAACATACTGCACACATTTACAGCAGAAAGAATGTATCTACAGAAGGTATATGGTGTTTGGTGGAGCTTGTGACCTAAGAGGTTGAAATAGAATCTTTGTGGATTGTTAATTTAAGGGAATGGATGATCATGAAAAGTCTTTAAGTATCTGTAGCCAAACATTGTCTTTATGCTGCATAGAACGAGACACCTGCTCACACAGACAACATATGTGAGGAGGTGTGTTTGAGCATGTGTGTGTGTGTGTGTGTGTGTGTGTGTGTGTGTGTGTGTGGCAATGTAGAAGAAGAAAATGATCACACACACCCACACTGGTGTGGTGCTGATCTGGGATTCCTGCAGAGACATTGTAGGAGGGTGTGTGTGTGTGTGTGTGTGTGTGTGTGTGTGTGTGTGTGTGTGTGTGTGTGTGTGCTTGGCGACTAGGACACTGGCACGTCTGCTGGCTTCTCTAAGCTGCCCATGTGTGGGCATGAAGATAAAGCCCTTTGTGTGTTCATCATTGCTCGGTGTGTGTGTGTGATCATTGTGTCTGTTACAGTCATACACATAGTCCCTTTTTGAATCTCTGTTCTCCCTGATTTACTTATTTCAATCCAATACTGATAATTGACCCTGCTTTGTTATATACATCCACCTGTGAGTAAGCCAGGTGTACGTGTTTGTGTGTGTGTGTGTGTGTGTGTGTGTGTGTATCGATGCGTGTGTGTGTGTATCGATGCGTGCGTGCATGTGAACATGTGTGTGTATGTGTGCAAGGGGTGGGGGGGCTTACATTTTTAGAAATCCCTTTCATTTCACAAAAAGCATTGCATCAGCCGCAGCCACAGAAGAATTAGTGACATGCAATAAACAAATAACACAATGCAACATCGGTCAAAAAAAAGCCTGGCCCAAAAAAGGGGAGGGTTTTTACTAGCGTCAATCATCTGATTAGAGAAAGCAGCTAAGCAACACCCTATGATTTTCCACTAGTCATTTAGTAAATGCCTTCCTCTCACGGTGTCCTAATGGGTCAATAGATCCTTCAGGTTTCACTGTACAGATGACGTTAATGCTGCCAGGATTAGACCAGATTTAGTGCGGAAGTCGGGTCAGAGCCAGAGTCCCCTGCCCGTACACAAACACTGAGACACACCTCAAGCCTGGTCAAATTACGCACACCACAGGGTAACCCTCCTAGATTATCAGCAGTGAGTTTAGTCCCTTGCCGAGAATATCTAAGTCACTCACATTCGCTTCTCAGACTACATCTTCAACTGCTCCCTGCACGCGCCCACACACCAATATTCCAGTCCAGCCATTCCTGCTCTTGTTGTTGTTCTCACCATGTCATCCTATTTAGCCCCAGGGGGGATAAGAGATTGGTCTGGGTTAATATACTTCTGTAATGCACTACTTCGCTGCTATTTATAGAGCCTTACTAAGTGGCCTTGTTTTTCTTGGAGCGCCAGAGTGTCTTGGAGTGCCGGGAGAATACTTAGGACAGGACAGGACAGGACAGCCCTGTATCCAATCCAAATAGGTTTTAGTGATGTGTCCGAAATACACTGGATATATTGTAGTGCTCCATAGGGAGTATTATACAGTCAGTGTGTGATACACAGGGACATTGTGACTTGTTCTGTCTATAGAAATAGAATCCCTAGTAATTATAATTCAATGGTTCCTTTCCTACCATGGTAAGGGAGGAGATGTGTTCCAATAGGCCCAAATGACTTCCTCTTTACGTCTCCTTTTCTCCACGGCGACTGATAGGTAAAAGCACTGAATGCCTTTCCATTATATAGCCTTTTCATGAATCAGGTCCTCTGAGCTAAGTGATCAGAAAGGGAAGAGGACAGAGAGAGGATGCTATTAAAGAGTATTAGTAGACATTACAGATGTGGGATTTTAATTTGACCAGTTTCTCACAGCAGGAAATTAATGTGAATTATTGTGCGGAGAATTATAATGAATGGACATTTTTGTAGGGATTGATTGGATTTTTTGTTAGGGTGAATCAAGTCTTGAAATTAAATACTTGAATACAGTACAAGTTTGTATTTCCTGCTGTAGATGTCATTCGTACATTTATGTCATTTGCTACATGGACACTTTACTTGATTAGTTAAGTTACAGCCGTATTCGACACGCAATTCCCCATAATGACAACACGAAATATACACACACACACACACATACAAAAACCCACAAACACAGGTGGGACAAACTGAACATAAATATAGGGAATATCAAAGGGAACATAGAGAATTCCAGAGAGGTCTCTGGACACTAAACCTGAAAACCATAAAGGTTTCCAGAGACCTCTCTGAACATAAATCCTTACAGGAACATTTCTGGGATCTTTTATTTCAGCTCATGAAACATGGGACCAACACTTTACATGTTACGTTTATATATTTTTTCTGTATAATTATATATTTTTGGAAATACTGTATAGTGTATAGTATACTACATGACAAAAAGTATGTGGACACCTGATCGTTGAATATCTCATTCCAAAATGATGGGCGTTAATATGGAGTTGGTCCCCCTGTTGCCTCCACTCATCTGGGAAGGCTTTCCACTAGATGTTGGAACGTTGCTGCAGGGACTTGCTTACATTCAGCCACAAGAGCATTAGTGAGGTCGGCACTGATGTTGGGCGATTAGGCCTGGCTCACAGTCGGCATTCCAATTCATCCCAAAGGTGTTCGATGGGGTTGAGGTCAGGGCTCTGTGCAGGCCAGTTAAGTTGCTCCACACCAATCTCGCCAAACCATTTCTGTATGGACCTTGCTTTGTGCATGAGGGCATTGTCATGCTTAAACAGGAAAGGGCCTTCCCCAAACTGTTGACACAAAGCTGGAAGCACAGAATCGTCTAGAATGTTATTGTATGCTGTTAAGATTTCCCTTCACTGGAACTAAGGGGCCTAGCCCAAACCATGAAAAACAGCCCCAGACCATTATTCCTCCTCCACCAAACTTTACAGTTGGCACTATGCATTGGGACAGGCCCATATTAGCCAGATGGTGAAGTGTGATTCATCACTCCAGAGAAAGCGTTTCCACTGCTCCAGAGTCCAATGGCGGCAAGCTTTACACCACTCCAGCCGACGCTTGGCATTGCGCATGGTGATCTTAGGCTTGTGTGCGGCTTCCAGAAGCAGTTTGTGAGTGTTGCAACCGAGGACAGACGACTTTTACGTCAGCAGTCCCATTTTGTGAGCTTGTGTGGCCTACCACTTCGCGTCTGAGCTGTTGTTGCTCCTAGATGTTTCCACTTCACAATAACAGCACTTACAGTTGACCGGGGCAGCTCAAGCAGGGCAGAACTTTGACGAACTGACTTGTTGGAAAGGTGGTACTTTGTTGAAGCACATTAGGCAGCGATTACAGCCTCAAGTCTTCTTGGGTATGACGCTACAAGCTTGGCACACCTATATGTGGGGAGTTTCTCCTATTCTTCTCTGCAGATCCTCTCAAGCTCTGTCAGGTTGGATGGGGAGTGTTGTTGCACAGCAATTTTCAGGTCTCTCCAGCGATGTTCGGGCTCTGGCTGGGCCACTCTAGGACATTCAGAGACTTGACCCGAAGCCACTCCTGCGTTGTCTTGGCTGTGTGCTTAGAGTCGTAGTCCTGTCGGAAGGTGAACCTTCGCGCCAGTCTGAGGTCCTGAGAGCTCTGGAGCAGGTTTTCATCAAGGATCTCTCTGTACTTTGCTCAATTCATCTTTGCCTCGATCCTGACTAGTCTCCCAGTCCTTGCCCCTGAAAAACATCCCAACAGCATTATTCTGCCAACACCATGCTTCACCGTAGGGATGGTGCCAGGTTTCCTCCAGACATGACGCTTGGCATTCTTGTTTCTCATGGTTTGAGAGTCTTTAGGTGCTTTTTCCACCAACTCCAACCGGGCTGTCATGTGCCTTTTATTGAGGAGTGGTTTCCGTCTAGCTACTCTACCATAAAGGCCTGATTGGAACTCTAGAGCTCTGTCAGAGTGACCATTGCGTTCTTGGTCACCTCCCTAACCAAGGCCCTTCTCCCCCGATGGCTCAGTTTGGCCGGGCGGCAATCTCTAGGAAGAGTTTTGGGGGTTCCAAACTTCTTCCATTCAAGAATGATGGAGGCCACTGGATTTTTGGCAACCTTCAATGCTGCAGAAATGTTTTGGTACCCTTCCCCAGATCTGTGTCTCCACACAATCCTGTCTCGGAGCTCTACGAACAATTCCTTCTACCTCATCCCTTGGTTTTTGCTCTGACATGCACTGTCAACTGTGGGACCTTATATAGACAGGTGTGTGCCTTTCCAAATCATGTCCAATAAATTGAATTTACCACAGGTGGACTCAAATCAAGTTTTAGAAACATCTCAAGGATGATCAATGGAAACAGGATGATCATCATAACAAAAAGTCTGAATACTTGTAAATAAAGTAGTTATGTTTTTTTATACATTTAAAACCTGTTTTCGCTTTGTCATTATTGTGTGTAGATTGCTGAGGATTATATTATTTATAAAGTAACAAAATGTGTAAAAAGTCAAGGGGTCTGAATACGTTACGAAAGGCACTGTATAGTGTATATCAGATGACTGGTGGGTTAGGTTCAGATAGAGGGGAAGTAGTGGAAGTGTCTCGGAGCGTGCTTAGAGGGGTGGGGTGCCCCGCTGACCAGGGGAAGGGGACAGAGAGAGGGGCAGAGACAGGGTAGACTGCCCAACCCTCCCCTCGCCTCCCCTCCCTAAGGCCCAACCTCCATTGTTCAGCAGTAACCCCACCCGCCCAAAACAGGGGGGGTCACCAGTTCACCACATAATGAACCTGATTTGAGGTCAGAGGTCACGACCCCAACGTATGTTAGACAATGTAATTTCTAAATTCATCTTCTTACTCACCACACACACAATCTGCTCCCGGTACAAAATACCAGTCAATGGAAACATTGTCATTGTAGTCAATAGACTAGAAAGTGTTTTTACAAACTCAAACTTGTATAACCTTCACATCTGTGTCCTTACAATGGATTTGTGAATTGACATTTCTTATAAAGCAATTTTCTTGCAGTTCCTTCATAAATTAGTCTGAAACCATCTTAGATAAGTGCGGGAAGTGATTAGTGGAACAATGAGACTGAAAAATGAGAGGAAAACTAGAAGCTTTATCTCATCTGTGCTGTACAAAACAGTACAAGGGCCTTATCACCAATCTGCATGAAATACCTATTCTCTACAGCGCCCTATCACCTACACATCACCAACTATACGAAAACCCTGTTCACTACATATCCTATCTCATCACCCCACATAACACCCACATAGACTAAGCTCAGAGTTCACTCAGGAGGCTGGACTGGTGTGTTCCCATTGGAGGGAGCCAGAGATACCTCAGAGATGGCGTATTATTACTGAGACGTACTGTATCTCCTTCTGCTGGTACGACCTGCTTCCTGTTACCAGCACAGAGAGGGACCTGCTTCCTGTTACCAACACAGAGAGGGACTTTCTTTCTCCATAGATGGAGGTCAATGTATCCATCCACGTAAAGTACATGTCTCCGAATGTACTCTCACTGTTTCAAAATTTGTGAAAGTTTGTTTCTGAAATCAAGTGTATTTCTGTTCTTGTTTTATTTCTGTCTGGTGTTCTAAACCCAGGTCACAAAGTTCTGTGTGTAGTAGGGACTCAGTCAGGCCCGTCAGCCGGGTCAATCGGGTCAGTCAGACCATACTGTGCACTGCTCCACTCCATCCCGCTCCGCTCCCCTCTGCTCCATCTCGCTCCGCTCCGCAAGGATTTCCTACAGAAGAGACAGATTTGCATAGGGAAGGTCACCCGCTAACGTGATTGGAAAGTTTCCCCCAGATTGCAGGACTGCGAGCCTGTAGGGGCTTTGTGTTGGATTATGCTAGATCTGGGTTGTATTGTTGCATTTAGTCAAATTACTTTAGCACTCATTTGGGATAATATTGGTCCTGACAGAGGCTATTGTGATTAGAGTGACGGCTGCTTTGGGTGTGATTGGAGGGGGGAGGTTTAGGGGGGTGAGGGGGGTGAGTGAAGCACAGCATGGTGCTGATCTGACGGTGAGTGCGTTACCAGGGTGATCACCGTAGGCAACGAGGCGTGCATGAACACAAGTCTGTTTCCTCTTCTCATCTCCTGCTCAATGACGCTCCTGTCACCCGTCTCCCCAAAGAGAGGACAAACATGAGTGGCCACGTTAACACACACACACACGGTCTCTGTCTGTCAAACTCACTCACTCTCACGCACATTTGAATACAATTACACTCCACATCCTCCACTTTCTCACACAGGTTTAATCTCTTAAATCTTAATATCACCTTTATATTTCTTATATTCTCATCTGTAAACTATTTATCTTAACTACTCCTACAAACAGGCAGGTAGCGTATACTATCTCATCCTAACCCCTCTACCTTAGTCTTGGCATTCCTGCCATCTCTTTCTAAATCTCTCATTCGGTTACATCTGATGGAGTTTTACATACATCGCACCAGTGTTCAATGATCTGATAATGGTCATTACTGAGTAATGACATATGATAGCTTGTTGAGTTCCCATAGACTTGCAAAACACTCCAACAATTATGCAAATGACCTTCTCTCTGGCTTATCACTAGTGTTGTACAGGTTTATATCATGTCACTGTTGAGATTTGGGTATTAAAATGATGGTTGTTACTAGTAAATTATGTAAATTGAATGTTGTTTTTATAATTTGTCATATTTTATTTATATAAATATACAGTGCGCTCCAAAGTTACTCTGTGGGGGGGGCACTAAATATAAAGGAGAATTTACCTCGAGTTAACCAATCCTGCGAGCGGGATTTTTTATTTTATACATTAGCAACAAAGTTAGGTAAGTTGGAAGTAGTTTTTCTTTTTGATACAAAAAGGGAGTAAGGAATTGATATATGGGACTTTAATGAGGACCAGCCAAACCTTTTCACACAGGATGCAGCAGTGAGTATTAAAACTGTCTCCAGTCTCCAATATGGCGCTATGGTAGACTGCATCCCAAGGTTTAAGAGTAGTGGCTGCTGCAATCTGGTAAACGGTGTCGCCATATTCAAAGACGGTCAGGAAAGTTGACTGTACAATCTGCTTCCTGCTATTTAGGGAGAAGCAAGATCTATTATTTTGAACTAGCTCATCCATATGCTTTTTAAACATTAAGTCTTTGTCAATTCAAATGCCAAGATATTTGTAGGTGGGAACCCGTTCAATGGGAGAACCATCCAATGAATAAATATGTAGTCCATATGAAACATTCTTGCGAGAACTAGAGAACAATATGTATTTAGTTTTGCCCACATTAAGTACACATTTTAAACCAACCAGGGCTTTCTGTAAGGTAACAAGGTCAGATTGCAGCTCTAACATAGCCTGGTCAACAGTTGGTGCAATGGCATACATAACAGTGTTATCTGTATTAAAGTATTGAATATTACAAGTTGTATTAAAGTAGTCAAAAGTTTAATATTTGCTCCCATATTCCTAGCACACAATGACTACATCAAGCTTGTGACTTTACAAACTTGTTGGATGCACTTGCTCTTTATTTTGGTCGTAATTCAGATTATTTTGTGCCCAATAGAAATTAACTGTATTGTGTGATTTTGGAGTCACTTTTAAAGGTACATTAGAATAGACTACAGGTGCATTGGGAAAGTATTCAGACCTTTTTCCACATTTTGTTACTTTACAGCCTTAATCTAAAATTTATTACATTGTTTATTTCCCTCATAAATCTCCACACAATACCCCATAATGACAAAGCGAAAACAGGTTTTTAGAAATGTTTGCAAATGTATTTTTTAAAAATACCTTATTTATATAACTATTTAGACCCTTTACCATGAGACTCGAAATTGAGCTCAGGTGCATCTTGTTTCCATTGATCATCCTTGAGATGTTTCTACAACTTGATTGGAGTCCACCTGTGGTAAATTCAATTGATTGGACATGATTTGGAAAGGCACATACCTGTCTATATAAGGTCCCACAGTTGACAGTGCATGTCAGAGCAAAAAACAAGCCATGAGGAAAGAATTGTCCGAAGAGTTCCGATATAGGATTGTCGAGGCACATATCTGGGGAAAGGTACCAAAACATTTCTGCAGCATTGAAGGTCCCCAAGAACCCAGTGGCCCCCATTATTCTTAAATGGAAGATGTTTGGAACCACCAAGACTCTTCCTAGAGCTGTCCGCCTGGCCAAACTGAGCAATCGGGGGAGTAGGGCCTTGGTCAGAGAGGTGACCAAGAACCCAATGGTCACTCTGACAGGGCTCCAGAGTTCCTCTGTGGAGATGGGAGAACCTTCCAGATGGACAACCATCTCTGCAGCACTCCACCACTCAGGCCTTTATGGTAGAGTGGCCAGACGGAAGCCACTCCTCAGTAAAAGGCACGACAGCCAACTTGGAGTTTGCCAAAAGGCACCTAAAGGACTCTCAGACCATGAGAAACAAGATTCCTTGGTCTGATGAAATCAAGGTTGAACTCTTTGGCCTGAATGCCAAGTGGCACGTCTGGAGGAAAACTGGCACCATCCCTACGGAGAAGCATTGTGGTGGCAGCATCATGCTGTGGGGATTTCTTTCAGTGGCAGGGACTGGGAGACTAGTCAGGATCGAGGGAAAGATGGACGGAGCAAAGTACAAAGAGATCCTTGATGAAAACCTGCTCCAGAGCGCTCAGGACCTCAGACTGGGGCGAAGGTTCACCATCCAACAGGACAACGGCCCTAAGCCCAGCCATAAGCCCAGCCATAGCCCGGAATTGAACCTGATCTAACATCTCTGGAGAGACCTGAAAATAGCTGGATGCTCCCCATCCAACCTGAAGAATGGGAGAAACTCCCCAAATACAGGTGTGTCAAGCTTTTAGCGTGGCACCCAAGAAGACTCATGGCTGTAATCGCTGCCAACAAAGTACTGAGTAAAGTGTCTGAACACCTATGTAAATGTGATATTATTTTTTTTTATATACATTTGCAAAAGTTTCAAAAAACTTGCTTTGTCATTATGGGGTATTGTGTGTAGATTGATGAGGGGAAAAAAACATTTGAATCAATTTTAGAATAAGGCTGTAACGTAACAAAATGTGGAAAATGTCAAGGGGTCTGAATACTTTCTGAATGCACCTGTATGTTTCTAAACACTTCTACATTAATGTGGATGCTACCATGATTACGGACAGTCCTGAATGAATCGTGAATAATGATGAGTTATTAGCATTTGAACAATCAAATGCTAACCTCCCCCAGTTATTGTAATGGTGAAAGGGTAACATGTCTTTGTGCATCTCTAATTTTCTCACTAATCATTATTTACAATTAATTCAGGACTATCCATAATCATAGTAGCATCCACATGAATGTAGAAGTGTTTAGAAAAATATTCTATTCTCATTTACAATAAAAGTGATTCCAAAATGACTCAATGCATTATTTACCATTAATTTCTATTGGACACAAATGATCTGAAACACAACCAAAACAAACAGAAAATGCATCCAACCAGTTGGTAGAGTCACAAGCTTGATGTAATCATTGTGTGCTATGAATATGGGACCAAATACTAAACTGTTTACTACTTTAATACACATATAAGTGAATTATATAAGTGAACTATTGAACTATTGTCCCAATAGTTTTGCTCCCCTAAAATGGGGGGGGACTATGTACAAAAAGTGATGTCATTTCTAAACGATACACCCGAGATGGATGACAGTCTCCACTTTAACCTCATTGTTAAGCCAAAGTACAAAACAACAATACTTTTGGAGCTCACTGTACATGAATACAGATATTTACTTTGTATACTTGTGTTCAAATCATTGTTTTGAAAAATCAAGATATGTTATATTGCTTTGAAGTGTGTGTGTGTGTGTGTGTGTGTGTGTGTGTGTGTGTGTGTGTGTGTGTGTGTGTGTGTGTGTGTGTGTGTGTATCTAATATGTATGATGATATCTGTGTACGTTTTAGTCTTCGATGTTGTGCACACTGAAAATAAAGGGAGGAGAATATATAAAGAGAAATTAATTTGACTCATGCAAATTGTTTTTCTTCTGATTTGTGGATTTATTTGTAAACAAAGGAAAATAAATAGCCTGCTGTTTTATCTTGAGCCTCTATCGCTGGAATGCATTCTAATCTATCTCTCTCTCCCACTCTCTTTCTCCTTCTCTTCCTCCCCTACCCTCCCTCCTTCTCTCCCACCCTCCTCAGCTTGTTTCTGGACCAGTACAGAGGCAGCCTGGTTGATGCAATAAGGAGATTACTGCGACCAGACGTAAGTGTGTTTCAATTCACTCTGCAGCAACGGACTCCCCCGTAATTAGGCCTCACCCAGTGATTGAGACAGTAATGGAATGGCAGGATTAATATCATGTAATACTTTAGTACTTATTATGTACAACTTGAATGGAGTCCTATAATCTATTTAATGCTTTCTCCCTAAGCATAAAGCAGGGAACTTCTCATATTTGCCCCCGGTGATAAGAGACACGCTGCAAGAGGCAAAGTAAATGAAAAAAGGCTTCACAGATAATGTGTGATTTCTATTTATCTGTCAGGCTTTTTCAAGTATTGGCTTTGATAGGAAATGTCTTTATATTAAAAGGGGAGGGTGAAAGGGAGAAGAGGAGGGGATGAGGAGAGGAGGGGGGTGAAAGGGGAGGTGGAGGAAAGGAGGGGGGTGAAAGTGCTGACGTGGTGTCCGTGGATGGTCTATGATCTTCGTAATCCATTCAGAGACGAGGAAGTGGTACTGATCCAATATACTACAGTTTGAACCCCTTGCTCTTTCCTCCTCTTTTTCACCCTCCCTCTTTCCTCCTCTTCTTCACCCTCCCTTTATCCCTCTTTCCTCCCTGGGTGTCCAGAGGGTATGTATAGATACCCAGCTCCCCCTCTAGAGTGAAGCTACATGTGTACTTAAATCTCTTGTAAATTCACCATAAATCATGTACTATGGCCAGTTTACCAGATGTACACGTCTATTGTACGCCATCCAGAGCAGGTTTACTCAGCACAGCTCTCTACACTTATCTCGTATCCTTCTATACCCTGATATACTGTTGGTTTGGAACTTTTGCCCTCTTTTCCACAAGACCAAATCCACATATTGACTACGCTCCCTTTATTTAAATGCAATGGCTTTTGATGCCTTGTTTATCTCTAGTTATAATGCGGATAATTGAGATTATCTCAAAATTAGTCTTTAGACCTAATTCCACTATTTAATCTATCTCACCCTAAATCCACGGTACCACCACCAGACTGTCCCCTGAACAGATTCCACAACAGATTGACAAAACAATAAATTTTTCCTACTAATGATGTTAATTTGTTTTTCCAACATGGAGGTGTGCCATTCCCATCCTAATCAGCCCATTACAGTGAAATTGTTTTATTTCTTTTGTTGGGCTGATGTTTTTTTGGGGCGGGGGGGGGGGATTCTGACTCCTCATACAGATGAAAAAACAGCTGTCAAAACCAGTTGATCCCTCTGTTATTCTCTTGTTTTTGTTTGTGCTGCTGTGTGCCTTCCCATCCTCCCATTTAATTAAAACAAATAATATGATCAACAATATGAAATAATATTTAAAGCCGAAGGATTTCAAAGAAACTTTGAACCTGGAGCTAATCCCCTTACTGCTGGTGGTCTGGCTGTGCTAGCTGTACTGGTTCATCTAGAAAGGGTGGATGCGTTTCAGCCATTGATTGGATTAGGTGAGCTTTAATATTTTAGTTTATTATCTAATATAATACCTGGGAGAAATCAAATAGAATGGAGTCATAATAATACAGATGGCCACTAACTGGGGGACTGGCTGGCTGGCTGACTGACTGACTGACTGCCTGGCTAGCTGGCTGACTGACTGACTGACTGACTGACTGACTGGCTAGCTGGCTGACTGACTGACTGACTGGCTAGCTGGCTAGCTGGCTGGCTGGCTGGCTGCTGACTGGCTGACTGGCTGGCTGGCTGATAGGAGAGCAGAGTGGTCAGAGCTAAGAGTTCAGCCTGGCCACATGAGAGGCAGGACACAAATAACTGTGTCCACACACACATATACATACACACATACACGCACACACACACAAACACACACATACACTGAGTGAATGGGTGCAGAACCTCATTGATTGATTAGCATAGGGAGAATGGCTGGGCTCCTTTTGACAACCCAAGATTAGGGCTCAGCACAGGGCTTAAATTGCTTACCTTCCTCTGGCTAAGGAAGGCTCGGCTTTCAAAATACAGGTCTGTCACCTGGACCCAACGCTGTCTATTTGGGGAATGTTAATGAATATAAACAATTAAGGAAAGAGGGAGGAGAGGGAGAGAGGGAGAGATGGAGAGAAAAAGAGAGAAGGGGAGATAGATAGGGAGGGAGAAAAGAGATGGTGAGATGGAGCAACAGTGGATGAATCACTTGACTAATAGGTTATTGTTATACATTTACATCATTTAGCAGACACTCTTATCCAGAGCGACATACATTTTCGTACTGGTCCCCCGTGGGAATCCAACCCACAACGCTGGCGTTGCAAGTGCCATGCTCTACCAACTGAGCTACATGTGAACTAGTATGAAAACCAACTGAGCTAGTGTTTTACAGGGATAATAGTAAGCTACCGGAGACACAGCTTTAATCTGGCTATACTGCCCTGCCAAGCAAAAAGGCAGTAACTGCTAATTTGGTCGAAAATGAGTTAATGTCATTTTTGCTACATTAAATACATGCTTAATCATGTGGACAAGTATCCTGCCTCTATTGTATTTTGTATAAAATGGGGGTCATATTAGCAGTAACTGCAAAAGATTACTGTGAAACCAAAATAAATAAAAGCAATTTTTCTCAGTTCCACGCTATGAGCAGTTACTGCCTTTTTGCTTGGTAGGGCAGTATAGCCTAACCGCTGAACGGGGCTTACAATATATTGGATTTTGATTGTTCAGGTTCACCATCCGCAATAGATTTGGTAGTTTTGCTTTAAACAATCAGAGTGACATAGACTGACCAGGTGAATCCAGGTAAAGCTATGATCCCTTATTGATGTCACCTGTTAAATCCACTTCAATCAGTGTAGATGAAGAGGAGGAGACAGGTTAAAAAATGATTTTTCAAGCCTTGGAACAATTGAGACATGGATTGTGTATGTGTGCCATTCAGAGGGTGGTTGGGCAAGACAAAATATTTAAGTGCCTTTATGGTAGTAGGTGCTAGGTTCACCGGTTTCAGTGTGTCAATAAGATTCTTATAAATAAAGTAGCCAAAAGTTTTTAGTATTTGGTCTCACATTCCTAGCATGCAATGACTACATCAAGCTTGTGACTTGCAGTTCATACCATGATTGCAGATAATCCTGAATGAAAAGTGAATAATGATGAGTGAGAAAGTTAGAGGGTCAAATATCATACCCCCAGGACATGCTAACCTCCCCTGTTATTGATAATGGTGAGAGGTTAGCATGTCTTGGGGGTATGATCTTTGACCCTTTCTCACTCATCATTATTCACCATTAATTCATGATTTTCTATAACCATGGTAGCATCCACATTAATGTGGAAGTGTTTAGAAACATTATATATTCATATTTACAATAAAAGTGACTCCAAAATGACACAATACATTGTTTACCATTCATTTCTATTGGACAATAATATCTATCTATCTATCTATCTATCTATCTATCTATCTATCTATCTATCTATCTATCTATCTATCTATCTATCTATCTATCTATCTATCTATCTATCTATCTATCTATCTATCTATCTATCTATCTATCTATCTATCTATCTATCTATCTATCTATCTATCTATCTATCTATCTATCTATCTATCTATCTATCTATCTATCTGCCTTTATGGTAGTAGGTGCTAGGTTCACCGGTTTCAGTGTGTCAATAACTGCAACGCTGCTGGGTTTTTCACACTCAACAGTGTGAATACCTTTGTCAATTAGATATTTCTGTATTTCATTTTCAAAAAATGGTCAAACCAAATTTTTTTTAACATGTTTTCATGTTGTCATTATAGGGTATTGTGTGTAGATGGGAGATCATTAAATGTATTTAATCCATTTTGAATGCAGGCTGTAACACAACAAAATATGGAATAAGTCAAGGGTATGAATACTTTCTGAAGGCACTGTAAATAATAATAATCATCAATCTACACACAATACCACATAATGACAAAGAAATGTTTACAGGAATAATTTTTAGAAATGTTTGCAAATTACTAAAAATAATTTAATCAATTTTAGAGGCTGTAACGAAACATAATGTGAAAAAGTCAAGTGGTCTGAATACTTGGCGAATGCACTGTACATACACACTGTGTACAGTGTCTGTCTTTGAACACCGTAACTTAACTGTAAATAACTGTATGTAACAGATTATACAGTAAAGCTGCTTGAAGCTTTCATAAATTGAAAACACTAACACGTCGTGCATAATACATGAGTCTGTTTCTGTTATAACATGGACTCTTAACAACGTGTTGAAACTTTGTTGCTCCTTTTGATGAAACAAGCAACAAATTAGTCTTCGGTTGCCTAGGCCTCCCACAATGCAGTAACAGCACACATAGAAATAGAATGAATAGAACGGCCTTGGAACCTCGAACACTGGCAACTTGAAGATCTTCACTATTTACCACAGCCACAAAGTCTCATATTTCTAAAATGTATTTTATTAAAATTTTATTTTAAACCTAACTTGAACCCTAACCTTAACCAAACTGTTTTTTATTCATGCATTTTTACGATATGGCCGTGCTATCTAGTGGAAACCCAATTTGACTGGTAAACACATTGCAATTGTTTCCATGTTAATGTAGATTGTTAATGCAAATGATGATAACTGATGTGGCTCATGCAATGGAATGTATTTTTTGTAATGTAAGTTGAGTTGAATCAACAAATCACAGGACATATTGATGGGTACACTTGCTGCTTTGCTCTTCTGAGTATACTCGCAATGGCCTCCAGTCTACCCATTATGCCATCATTGTCTTGAATGGGGACGCCCGTTATATTCGTTCTATTTATATGGCAGCACATGCAGTCAGGAGCGAAGGAGAGGAGAAAATGTGCATCTAATTATTAGAATATAATTGTGTTTGCTATTCCAACGGTTATTACGGAGACCGTGGTCATTTGGCTGGCCAATTAACGTCATCCAAAATTCCATGAGCATCACCGCCCTACCAAGCACACACATAAGCAGTTATAAATACGCATTAACCTGATTCAGAAACATACCATTACACACGTAACGTATGTGCATAGGTTTTTCAATTGTTATACAGTCTATCTCTGTATCTCTCTCTGGCTCTTTCTCTCTCGTTTGATTCTCATTCTCTCTCTTTATCTCTCTCTCTCTCTCTCTCTCTCTCTCTCTCTCTCTCTCTCTCTCTGTCTCTCTCTCTTTCTGTCTCTCTCTCTTTCTCTCTCTGTAGGGTACAGCCCTGGTGTTTGCCCCCACTAGAGGAGAGACTCTGGGGGAGTTCTGTCAGCTGGCCGAGGGGGCGGGGCTCCAAGTCTGTCGCTATGAGAAGTATGATGAACAGGTGTGGGATCTCCATTTAAAGGTGAGTGAGATGCCTGGTACTGGAGCTAGAGCCCTGTCTGACTTCTTAAAGGGACGGGCCCTGTCCTAACCCTGAAGAGAAATATATTCTGTCCTCCAAACCCATACAGGGAGGGGTCTCTTGTCGAAAACCATCAAAGTCTATTGTTGTTCAAAGTCTATAAGATGTAGGTAGCCCAGGATCTGAGAAACACTACTGAGTATAGTGCTGTAAAGGCCTTGCACATTGAGAAAGAACAAACTAGTGCAGTTGCTATATAATCTTAGTGAAAGAGAGAGCAAGGGAGAGAGAAAGAGGCAGTGTTAAGAGCAGCAGTCAGTGTCCAGCTGGTTAATGGAAGTGCGTGGGCGTGGGCGGCACCTGGCGCGTGGTGGGCATGATGGCAGGCACACTGAGTGGCCCATTCAACTGCCTGGAACCGTCAGAATGGACCGACCTACTGAAGGGTAAAAGGGTCTGTCAACAGGACTCGTTCTTTCTCCTCTCAGGGGTATTGTATCCTACAATGGAGGTCTGGAATACTGCTGGTTTTCTGTTATACCTGATAATTTATTGCACCCACCTGGTCTCCCAGGTCTAAATCAGTCAATGATTAGAGCAGTTGAACTGGCTTTGAAGTCCAGATTTGAATTTGAGGTCTCTATTCTATGAGCTACTGAGTGTGTGATTGAGCTGCAGCCTTCTGCTGGGCTTTGGGCGACCAAGGACTGATAATAATAATAATGTTTTGGGTTTATTTAGCGGCTTTCTACATACTGAGGTACTCAAAGTCCTTTACATACAGTAGTAAGAGGGAAACTTAAAAATAATTTTAAAAGTGAATGTGTCGTCGTTCGTCATGATGTGGCAGTCTGTGAAGTTAACTAGGCCATGAGAAAGTCATTTATACTAATGGTATAAATGTTTCAGTAGAGATTGAATGTGGTTGTGGTTATAGCTTAGACACACCGGTAGGATTGTTAAACGTTTGCCTGCCGACAGAACTTAGCACCTGTGAACCGAGTGTCAGCAGTCAATCTCTTTTGTGTTCAAACAGCAAAGACCAAGTTGTCAGCCACTCAGCCTGGTTCAAATACTCCAAACCAGAAGGTGGCAGTAGCGTTGTTTGGCAATTCATGTCAGTGTGTATTGCTTGTGGTCTAGATTCCAATGTTAGCTAGCTGTGCAAATGTTGGTATTTTGCAGAAAGCTCTTGTTGATAATAGCCAAATGGCCACAGCTGGATAACTACCTAGCAAGATGACGAAGAAACAATTGAATTCACTCTCCATAATCCCATAGCCAAATGTTTAGCTAGCTAGCGAATATTAGCATATTCCTAGCCTGCTAAGGACACTGCACTAATTTGGGAGCTTACACAGGCAGCTGTTTCATTTAAACTAGCTAATGTCAATACTAGCTACAGTGGTTAGCTAGCCTGGAGGAAGTATTTAGTGTTGTGTGCATTGCGTCTGTGCACTTAGCTAGCTACCATCCCATAGTCTACATTGCATATGAAGTGTGACTAGCTAATCCCTGGATGTACGGATAAAATGCCCTCTGTCTTTTTTATTGTTGGCTCCCCCACATCGGTGTTTGTGCTGTCTGATTGGCTGAAAGTCAAGTTGTTGGCCGCTGATGAGCATTGCAGCAGGTACCGGGTCGGCATGCAGCAGGTACCGCTTTTGTTCTAGCAAGAGAAGGAACGGCCTCCCACTGTGATAAGTACCTACTGGAAGTCTATCGGCAGTGATATTCTCGGTGTGTTTCATACTTTAGACGGTTAAGGTTTGTTGTCTTTGTCCCTATGGCATCATGACAGCTGATAATTGTATAGACAGACTATGTAACAGACAGACCGACCGACTAGGCAACAGACAGACAGACAGACAGTAAAATATAAAGTGGCACTTAAAGCCCATTAGTCGGTGGATTAGCTAGCAGGGTGGGGCGGGGTCAGGTTTCTCTCCAATTAGCAGCCTGGTCTTGGGACTGACCTCTAGGTGGGACTGGGGTCAGGGGTCAGCAGATTGGACAGGAGGATGCAACATTACAGAATGTTCAGGTAATGACCATGTTGTCAGGTGGGATGGGATAGTTAGTATAGCAGGCAGCCAGTATCAGGCAGGTCACCCGTGATATAAGTCAGTATTTGACATCCATCCATGTCTGAGGACGTCGGTAGATGATGTGGAAACCGGCCACTAGGGGCAACAGGTAGCTCTTTTACCTTCAAGTAGCCTTAGGTTTTGCTAGGGCGTTATGGGCTGGGGATGGCGGATTGCGGATGGCGTACGCATCTGCCTCTGGTTCCAAAGGTGTTCGAATCCAGTGATAAAGTTGATATCCCAAACCTTAACCCTTACTTTAACCATTCGGAGTTAATGCCTTACTTTAAACTGGTTACCAACGTAATTAGAGCAGTAAAAGTTAGTATAGCAGGCAGCCAGTATCAGGCAGGTCAGCCATGATATAAGTCAGTATTTGACGTCCATCCAAGTAAATTTTCTGTCTGTCTGCCTAAAACTGTAGATGTCAACATGTTTACAGAGGGCACAGCCGTAAAAGAGATCCAGGTCTCAGTCTATCAAAAACAACTTTATCACTGGATTTGAACACCTTTGGAGCCAGAGGCGGATGGTGGAAGCATCTGCCTCTGGCTCCAAAGGTGTTCAAATCCAGGGCGTTATGATATGAAGTGGCCATATCATAACGCCCTAGCAAAACCTAAGGCTACTTGAAGGTAAAAGAGCTACCTGTTGCCCCTAGTGGCCGGTTTCCACATCATCTACCGACGTCCTCAGACATGGATGGATGTCAAATACTGACTTATATCACGGGTGACCTGCCTGATACTGGCTGCCTTCTATACTAACTATGACAAAACATCTATTTTTACTGCTCTAATTACGTTGGTAACCAATTTATAATAGCAATAAGGCACCTCTGGGGTTTGTGGTATATGGCCAATATACCACGACTAAGGATGTATCCAGACACTCGGCCATGCGTCGTGCATAAGAACAGCCCTTAGCCGTGGTATATTGGCCATATACCACACCCCCCCGTGCTGTATTGCTTATGTAGATTCTCAGGTGTCCAAGGAACTCTTAACACAGTCCTTTTTATTTTTTTACACACACACACACACACACACACACACACACACACACACACACACACACACACACAAAGTATGTCTCTCTCTCCACCACCTCCTCTTCATTGTGCCCTTGATGTACCTGAAGTCTGCTGGGGTCTTTGTTGGAACCGGACCACCTACAGTGTCTCTGTGTAGATAATGATGGGAGACCAGAGGGGGCGGGATAGCTGAGTCAAGTGTCCCACTCCCCATGGTCTTTGTGCAATTACATAGAGGTGTGTGTGTGTGTGTGTGTGTGTGTGTGTGTGTGTGTGTGTGTGTGTGTGTGTGTGTGTGTGTGTGTGTGTGTGTGTGTGTGTGTGTGTGTGTGTGTGTGTGTGTGTGTGTGTGTGTGTGTGTGTGTGTGTGTGTGTGTGTGCGTGCATGTATGCGTGCATCATAAAGCCAACACACACACACACACACACACACACACACACGGTCAGCTGCTGTGGATATAGCGGCAGGCTGAAGTGGCCTCATCATATCAGAAAGTGATTAATTCTCCTCTGCTTATCTTCAGATGAACATTCTGCCCCCTGTGTGTCAGCTGATCTATGTGCACGCAGGACACGCATCACACACACCACTAAGACTTCTATCACACCCAGCAGATGACTTCCCCACACACACACACACACATGCACGCAGACACACGCACACACAAACACCATAAGATACACAGCCTACAGGGAGGAGGAGGTCAGAGAAAGAACAACCTCTCCCTCGAAGTCAGTAAGACCAAGGAGCCGATCCTGTGGACTACAGGACACAGAAGGGAGAGGACGCCCCCATCCACATCCACTGGGCTGTTGTGGAGCGGGTCGAGCACCTCAACTTCCTTGGCATCCACATCACTAAGGACTTAACATGGTCCAAACACACCAACACAGTCATGAAGAGGGCACGGCAGCGCCTCTTCCCCCTCAGGAGGCGGAAAATATTTGGCATGGGCCCTCGGATCCTTAAAAAGTTCTACAGCTGCACCGTAGAGAGCATCGTGACTGGCTGCATCACCGCTTGGTAGGGCAACTGCCTCACCCTCGACCGCAAAGCCCTACAGAGGGTGATGCCAACAGCCCAGTACATCACTGGGCCTGAGATCCCCAACATACAGGACTTCTCTGTCAGGCGGTGTCAGAGGAAGGCCTGAATTATTGCCACCCAAGGAATACTGTTCACTCTGCTACCGTTCGGGAATAACGGCACCAGAGCATCGGCTATCGGAAACAAAAGCTTCTGCCCCCAAGCCATAAGACTGCTAATAGTAAATTAATGGTACCCAAACTATCTGCACTGATTCTTATCTTGCACTGACCCTGCGCACAATCACTAGACTATATATACACACCGTATACACACTCACTAGACTATATATACACACCGTATACACACTCACTAGAATATATATACACACCGTATACACACTCACTAGACTATATATACACACCGTATACACAATCACTAGACTATATATACACACCGTATACACACTCACTAGACTATATATACACACCGTATACACACTCACTAGACTATATATACACACCGTATACACACTCACTAGACTATATATACACACCGTATACACACTCACTAGACTATATATACACACCGTATACACACTCACTAGACTATATATACACACCGTATACACACTCACTAGACCAGTGCTTCTCAATCTTTTATCAATAACGTACCCCCTATCAAATTTTTTCTCAGCCAAGTACCCCCTGACCGGCCCCAATCATTTGAGATAGAAATAAAAGCTATGACTACGATATAGTGATGTGCCATCATTATGAGATTTATTAAACATTGTAAATGAAAAACATTTGCAATATATATATATATATATATGATGATTAACATTTTAGCTCAAAAACACTTGTAATAATAAACAAACTAAGTTGCACTTATAATTTAGTGCGAAACATGTGCTTGTGCTTCACTGAGGATCTTGGTCATCCTCGGTGGCAGGGAGGACACAGCAGTGATCAGACTTTTTTCCAGGCCCAGTCTGTTTCTCTGCTTTGTTTTGATCACAGTCATTGCAGAAAATGAGGCCTCACACAAATATGTGGATCCAAAGGGCAGTAGCTGCTGCAAAGCTTTGTCTCCCAGCTCAGGGTACTCCTTTTTTACACACACCCAAAACTGCGTTAGAGTGGAGTTTTCATATTTCATCCGTAGGCCATAGTCAGATGACACAGCCAAGAGTTTTTCCTGGTGACATAGAGGGAGCTCGTTTCTGCTTCCTTCTGACAAAATAAATGGGGTTCTCACCCAACTGAGCTGTGGAGATTTCTCCTCCATGTCAGGAAAGTATGAGTTAAAACTCACAATCAGGTTGGCCAAATGTTCTTCTATGATGGACTTCACTGGTTCTCTCTCCACATCTTCCCTGGAGAGGAAAGCATCCACCTGAGAAAAGCAGGTGAGATCCCCCTGTACACATGCCCGTTTCCACAACTCTGCTTTCTTCAGAAAACCACCCACCTTGTCATACAGGTTCAGAACGTGGGTGTCCTTGCCCTGCAGACACACATTCAGCTCATTCAATTTGCTGAATATATCTGCCAGATAGCACAGTTTTGCAAGCCAATCTTTATCTTCAAACAGGGTGGCATATGGAGATCTTTGCTCTGACAAAAAGGTGTGCACCTCCGCCCGTAGTTCCAACAGCCTGTTCAGTATCCTCCCTCGAGATAGCCAGCGCACTTCTGTGTGTAGCAGCAGTTGTGTGTGTTCAGCTCCCATGTCGTCACAAAGGCGGTGAAACAGTCGTGCATTGAGTGGCCTTGACTTAATAAAGTTAATCACTTTAATGCTGTCATTCAAAACGTCATGCAACACAGGACTTATATTTTTGGATGCCAGTGCTTCCCTGTGTATGACACAGTGATTCTACTGCACTTCTGGATGTTTATTTCTAATACGCGTCATGAGCCCTTTAACACGGCCTGTGATTGACGCAGCTCCGTCAGTGCAGACACTCTTGCAGTTTCTCCAGTCCAGCTCGTTTTCAATGAAGAAATTATCCACAACATTAAAAAGGTCCTCTCCTGTTGTTTTCCCCTCTAAGCTCTTGCAGAAAAGTACATTTTCATAAATGTCGTCGATATCCACATACCTCACAAAAGCAATGAGCTGTGCCTTGCCACTGACATCGGTCGACTCATCAAGCTGGAGTGAAAATGCTTCGCCAAGTTTTCCCACAACTTGTTCAACAATATCCGCTCCCATTTTTTCTATTCTGCGGGAAACGGTGTCGTTAGACAAAGGCACCGTTTTTTATTTATCCGCAGCATTGTCTCTGGCTCGCGGCTGGGAGTAACAGGTCCTCAGCGATCGTGAACGGCTTTTTTGCTTTAGCCACGAGCAGTGACACCGCATATGACGCCTGTAGTGCTTTGGCTGATGTTGTTGAGACTTTTCGCATTGTTTCCTGCGATGATCTAAACTCAGCAAGTTTTCTCTTGAAAAAATCTGGTGGCTTTCCAACATGACACTGATGTTTGGTGCTGAGATGTCTCTGGAGGTGCGCCGGTTTCATCGAGCTGTTAGCTAGTTTCTCCCCACAGAAAAAACACAATGCCAATGTCATGAAGAGTGATCAGATCATTTGCAATTAATTGCAAAGTCCCTCTTTGCCATGAAAATGAACTTAATCCCCCAAAAACATTTCCACTGCATTTCAGCCCTGCCACAAAAGGACCAGCTGCCATCATGTCAGTGATTGTCTCATTAACACAGGTGAGAGTGTTGACGAGGACAAGGCTGGAGATCACTCTGTCATGCTGATTGAGTCAGAATAACAGACTGGAAGCTTTAAAAGGAGGGTGGTGCTTGAAATCATTGTTCTTCCTCTGTCAACCATGGTTACTTGCAAGGAAACACGTGCCGTCATCATTGCTTTGCACAAAAAGGGCTTCACAGGCAAGGATATTGCTGCTGGTAAGATTGCACCTAAATCAACCATTTATCAGATCATCAAGAACTTCAAGGAGAGAGGTTCAATTGTTGTGAAGAAGGCGTCAGGGCGCCCAAGAAAGTCCAGCAAGCGCCAGGACCGTCTCCTAAAGTTGATTCAGCTGCGGAATCGGGGCACCACCAGTGCAGAGCTTGCTCAGGAATGGCAGCATGCAGGTGTGAGTGCATCTGCACGCACAGTGAGGTGAAAACTTTTGGAGGATGGCCTGGTGTCAAGAAGGGCAGCAAAGAAGCCACTTCTCTCCAGGAAGAACATCAGGGACAGACTGATATTCTGCAAAAGGTACGGGGATTGGACTGCTGAGGACTGGGGTAGAGTCATTTTCTCTGATTAATCCCCTTTCCCGATTGTTTGGGCCATCCGGAAAACACCTTGTCCGGAGAAGACAAGGTGAGCGCTACCATCAGTCCTGTGTCATTCCAACAGTAAAGCATCCTGAGACCATTCATGTGTGGGGTTGCTTCTCAGCCAAGGGAGTGGGCTCACTCACAATTTTGCCTAAGAACACAGCCATGAATAAAGAATGGTACCAACACATCCTCAGAGAGCAACTTCTCCCAACCATCCAAGAACAGTTTGGTGACGACCAATGCCTTTTCCAGCATGATGGAGCACCTTGCCATAAGGCAAAAGTGATAACTAAGTGGCTCGGGGAAGAAAACATCGACATTTTGGGTCCATGGCCAGGAAACTCCAGAGATCTTAATCCCATTAAGAACTTGTGGTCGATCCTCAAGAGGCGGATGGACAAACAAAAACCCACAACTTCTGACAAACCCCAAGCGTTGATTATGCAAGAATGGCCTCCCATCAGTCAGGATGTGGCCCAGAAGTTAATTGACAGCATGCCAGGGCGGATTGCAGAGGTCTTGGAAAAAGAAGGGTCAACACTGCAAATATTGACTCTTTGCATAAACTGAATGTCATTGTCAATGAAAGCCTTTGACACTTATGGAATACTTGTAATTATACTTCCGTGTACCATAGTAGTAACTACTGACATAAAGATCTAAGAACACTGAAGCAGCAAACTTTGTGGAGACCAATACTTCTCAAAACTTTTGGCCACGACTGTACACACTCACTAGACTATATATACGCACCGTATACACACTCACTAGACTATATATACACACCGTATACACACTCACTAGATTATATATACACACCGTATACACACTCACTAGACTATATATACACACCGTATACACACTCACTAGACTATATACACACACAAAATCCACACACATTCACAAACACAGACATAACACACACACACACGCATACCTACACAACACAAACACAAACATACACTTTACAAACATGCGCACACACACACACACACACACACACTTTTACACTAATCATTTGCTGCTGCTACTCTGTTCTTTATTTGACTCTTATTATTATCTATCCTGTTGCCTAGTCACTTTACCCTGCCTTCATGTACATATCTACCTCAAATACCTCGTACCCCTGCACATTGATCTGGTACTGGTACTCCCTGTATATAGCTCCACATTGATCTGGTACTGGTACTCCCTGTATATAGCTCCACATTGATCTGGTACTGGTACTCCCTGTATATAGCTCCACATTGATCTGGTACTGGTACTCCCTGTATATAGCTCCACATTGATCTGGTACTGGTACTCCCTGTTTATAGCTCCACATTGATCTGGTACTGGTACTTCCTGTATATAGCTCCACATTGATCTGGTACTGGTACTTCCTGTATATAGCTCCACATTGATCTGGTACTGGTACTTCCTGTATATAGCTCCACATTGATCTGGTACTGGTACTTCCTGTATATAGCTCCACATTGATCTGGTACTGGTACTTCCTGTATATAGCTCCACATTGATCTGGTACTGGTACTTCCTGTATACGGCTCCATTCTTGTGGATTTTATTGTGTTACTATTTTATTGTATTATTATTTTTAATGTCTACATCAGTTATATTCGGCAAATAAAATTTGATTTGATTTTTTTTTACGACGATCAGGTGGTCTAATATGATGCAATAAGAACAGGGATGGCCCCTCAAATCACTATACACTAATACAGATCACTATACACTAATACAGATCACAATACACTAATACAGATCACTATACACGAATACAGTTCACTATACACTAATACAGATTACTATACACTAATACAAATGACTATACACTAATACAGATCACAATACACTAATAAAGATCACTATACACTAATACAGATCACTATACACTAATACAGATCACAATACACTAATACAGCTCACTATACACTAATACAGATCACTATACACTCATACAGATCTCTATACACTAATACAGATCACTATACACTAATACAGATCACTATACACTAATACAGATCACTATACACTAATACAAATCACTATACACTAATACAAATCACTATACACTAATACAGAGGCCAAAATATATGCTGACTGAAACTCTGCCAAACACGCTACTCTCAAACCTGAGCTTATAGGAAATGCACTGAGCTGTGTGGCAGGGTTTTAGCGAGGTGAATGTTGTGGACGTAAGATATGGGTGTTAGCGGTGGGAGATGTGTGCGTATGAGTGTAGCTGTTAAAATTCTTTAAGAACCGTTCTCTAAGACCCCAAAGACCCTCAAATCTGCAAGCCCCCATTGTGCATACACACACACACACACACACACACACACACACACACACACACACACACACACACACACACACACACACACACACACACACACCCGTCCCCCTGCAGCAGGCGTTCCCTTGTCTCTCCAGGATGAGCCGGTCTCACCAGTGTGGCGCAGGACTACGTGTTATCCTCTTATTCCCACTGTTCTGGAATAGAGCGCGACCAGCTGGAGGACTGTAAGGAGCCTGATAATGTGATCTGTTTTCTGCCCGCCGTCTTAATCTTGTTACTCAAATGGTTGTGAAGAGAGTCATGAATATAAATTTTGCCCCCCACGCATTAACCCCTCTGTCCATATCCCTCTCTCTCCCTCTCTCTCCCAGCTGCCTATAAGCTAACACCCCCACCCCATCCGCACTTCTCCTTCTCTTCTCTCTGTCTACCCCATCCCTCGCTCTCCGTTACCCAATCCCACCGAGAGAGACCCCAGATGTCCGGTTCATCCTCCTCTCTCCCAGGAGCGCCTTCTCCTCCCTCCTCTCGTTTTCTCTCTCTCTCTCTCTCTCTCTCTGTCTCTGTGAAAAGCTAAGGGAGGAATGAGGGAGGGATAGACGAGGAGGGAGGGAGAAAAAAGCAGGGCGAAAGTGGCAATGAAATAAATGACTTGCATCTTGGCAGCGACGCGATTAAAACGTAAGTCCCGATTTATCCAGCCACCCATGAAGCTGATTAGCAGTCTGTGATCAGGAGGAACAGCTTTGCTTGTTAAACTTTTCACCTCTGCGAGCTCGCCAGGGTTTTTCCTCTACTCCCCAACCACACCACACCCCCTATCCCCCTCCCAAGCCAGATTTGAATGTGAATGCGGCCGTCCGTCCTTTGCAGTTGGGCTTAGTGTTGGGCGGCTGGCCTTCCCGGCATACAGGCGGGTCACGGGTTCAACCACCGGCCGGTAGTGTGGAGGGGTGGTCAGAGAGATAACGCACATCAAGGGCACGGGAGGCGTGTGTGTATGTGGAGGGCGGGGGGTGGTGGGGCATGTCTTATCTGTCCTCTCAAAAGCCAGGAGAGGGAGACTGAGAGGGAGAGAGGGGATATGTGTCTGTTGAGAGTAGCTGGTTGTTTTAGGAGGGAGGGAGGGAGGGAGGGAGGGAGGGAGGGAGGGAGGGAGGGAGGGAGGGAGGGAGAGGCAGGAAGGCAGGCAGGCAGGCAGGCAGGCAGGCAGGCAGGCAGGCAGGCAGGCAGGCAGGCAGGCAGGCAGGCAGGCAGGCAGGCAGGCAGGCAGGCAGGCAGGCAGGCAGGCAGGCAGGCAGGCAGGCAGGGAGGCAGGGAGGGAGGGAGGGAAGGTGTTGGTTTGTACCACTTGGTCCCAGGTGAGAGGAAGACTGTCTGTGATGCATTTGTGTCTCTGATATACAGTGTTAGGCCTTGGCGGTATCACGGACACCACTACTTCCTTTGATGGAGACATACAGTATATAGAAGTAGTAAATGTAACAAAGATGTCATAAATATGTCGTGTCCATTCTCTCTTATTCTTTCTTGAACAATTTTCAGCCATGTGAATCTGTTGACTGGGATTGGTGTTTGTGAGGGAGTTGATTTACATAAATGGATTTGTACTAAACTCACTTTCCTAAGTCCTGGCGTGGTGCAGACACCAATCAGCGATCTGATTGGCTTGGAAAGAGCCCGGCTCCTAGACCCTCGGCGCCAAGTCAGCTGAGATGTGCACTGGGCACCACCGGGCCTTAGCCCGTAGAGAGACTGTAGTTCATTGTGGGCATGGAGAGGCAGTATGCCAGAGGGCATACTATACGTGTTGCACTCACTCCCTTTGTAACTGAGAGAAGTGTGAGATAAGTACCTGGGAGAGAGTCACTGTAGACTGATCCACTGTTTAAGAGAAGTCAGCTGGTAATATCTGGGCCAGTTAGTATAATCTGAAGCAGCAAACTTCTTCCACCCCCTCTGACATCATCCTAATCTGATAACTCCTGTGGTGTATTCACTAGGAACAAAACGGGGAAAGACGAGACCTACCTGAATCTTTTCCAATAGAAACTACTAGTTTGCGACGGTTTGGACTAAAGATTACAGCCCTTTTCTTGTGTGTGTTTCAGTTGCAGATTGAAGGGAAGGAGGCTTATGATGACAACATCCACTACCCTCTCCTCATCACCCTGACCCGAGGAGCCAGCCCCACCCACCTCCATCTCCTCTGAGACCCTCGCTGCCCCGCCTAATGCCAATCAGACGACCAGGGTTAGGGTTAGGGTTAGCACGTCTAGCTTCCTGGCAGTCCTGCACACCAGTGCTATGTCACTGTGTCCCTGGCTCACATAGGGGTCGCGGTTGATGTGATACAAGCTTGTGGGATGATTTGTTTGTATTCCAGTATATATTTCTTGTATTAACTCCTCACACTGTGGTGAGTTCAGTTTTACTATTACATAACATTACAGAATAGTTTTTCTTGACTTTTGGAAGTTTTGTGGCAACGCTTTGAAGAGTGTGCGTGTGTTGTGATGAAAACATGTTGTGTGTGGCTGAACCGGTCTTTGATCACAAGCGACCTTCTTACTGTGCAATACAACAATGTGCGATGTGCAAAACCGAATGGTGGAGATTTCCGGTTTCCCTCGCAGCCTCAATGAACTGTCAACACTGAGAGGGCTGAAGCATAGCTATAGAATCACTAGATAATGTTCTGATGCGCTAACCAAGTAGTATACCAACAACGTTTATGTATATGGATATACCGGATGGTATCTTTCTCTATGATTAACTTTTATTTTATTAAGCAACAGGGTTCAGGTCACTTCGATCCATCCCCAATACCCATCCGAATAAGTGTTTCTGAATGCACATCAAACTGAAAATGTTCTTCTGATTTGTCATCTATGCTCTGCAGAAGTGTCTTAAACCAAAGGTTCCATGGCAGGGTTCCACAGAGTTAAATGGCAATATGTGGTTCACTGTGAAAAGTGCTTCTCAGCCAATACCTCTCTGCGGTTGAGCTTCCCAAAAGCTTCGTAGGACCCAGATCATCTGTAGGTCATTGCCTACAAAGCTTTCAATAGCCTCCAATGGATTTTCAATGATCTTAATGCTGCGAAGCTTTTAAGAAACTCACAGTCCTGGTCTCTTGCTCACTGCGCTCAGCTCTATAAACCAAGACCTTCTACACTGTCTCCAGCTGAAACTGTGTTACTGTGAGATTAACATGGACAACATGATCCCACAAACTCACTGCTATATTTGACGTTTGTCCACCACTCAGCATTATGGCCTTCAGCTGGCTCTGGTCTACAGCTTACTCTAACTCTGTTCTTTTACATCCACCAACCCTTACTCTAACCACAATTGTATTAGATATGGATTGATTGATTGTTTTCTAAGAGTTTCATGTGGTTTTAATAACTGTCCATTAAAAACATATTGTAGTTACATTAGAGTCCTCTGGTTACTTTTATAACTAATGTTCTGTTCTGTTTTAATAATAACACCCACCGAAAATAACGTTATGTCATAGTTTTTTGTGATGTAAAAGCTTTAACCCTTTTTGGACCCCAGGAAGAGTTAATGAGGATCCTAGTAAATACAAAATATGGTCAGAGCATGTCAGTTGTATTAATTTATAAAATGGGGTTGATTTGATTTCAACACATTTCACCTTGATCTCCTGTATAATTCCCTCCTTTCAGAAGCTTGGATCAGTTGAGATGATACTCAACTCATACAATAACATTCTCTGCAGATCGTCGTCATCCTTATTGGTTTTCTCAGACAGTGGTCCCTGCTCTCTAAGCTGCTCCCAGACAGGGTGGAGGCCACAGCCCTTCTCCAGACTGCTCCTCCACAAACATAATATAGAGAGGGGAGGAAGAGAGGCAGGGCAGCAGAGAACAGCTAATCCTGAGGGCTGTGCTGGTCAGGCCGGTACTGGTCGGCAGGGGTAGGGGGGATACAGGGGAGGGGCAAGCGAGCCCCCCTCGATATCTCTTTTGATATTTTAAACAGGCCTGTTTTCTCCTCCCCACGCTCTGCCAGAGAGATTGAGAGAGGGAACCAGAGAGAGGGGCGGAGAGAGAGAGAGAGACTGGGAGAGCTCCCTGCTCAACACAAGGGCCCCATTAACTTGACCACTTGCCCTTTGCACACAAAGCCTGGGACGGCCCCCTGCCCCTCCCACCCAATTATGTGTGATTAGGCTCAGTGTGCTATGTCAAGATGCAGGAGGGTGGGAGAGAGAGCTCTGTTAAGGAAATAGAGATAGGCATCTGTTTAGGCCTGTCAAGTCAAATGAAAGTTTATTGGTTGCGTATACAGATTTGCAGGTGCAGCGAAATGCTTGTGTTTCTAGCTCCAACAGTGCAGTAATACCTAGAAATACAAAACAATACACACATAATCCCAAAAATGTAAAGAAATCAAGATATATCAGAATGAGCAATGTCAGTTTCCGCAATATATCAGTGGAGGCTCCTCAGAGAAGTAAGGGTCAGTGAATTTCAGAAGAAGAAAAAATGTGTGAATCATGAAAAAGGTTATCATTTTTAGATACAATTATACTAAATATATTCACCTCACTAAATAATTAATTAAAACACACTGTTTTGCAATTAAGTTCTACAGTAGCTTTAACGGCACTCTGTAGGGTAGCACCATGGTGTAGCCAGAGGACAGCTAATTTCTGTCCTCTGGGTACATTGGATTTAATATGAAACCTAGGAGGCTCATGGTTCTCACCCCCTTCCATAGACTTATACAGTAACTATGACAACTTCCGTAGGATGTCCTCCAAACTATTAGAGCTCTTGCAGCATGAACTGACATGTTGTCCACCCAATCAAAGGATCAGATAATTAATCTAGTACTGAAGTACAGAGATTTGTAGCCCGGACATTGAGCTGATAGCCGTTAGCCTGAGACCCTACTATTTGCTGAGGGAATTCACGGCGGCCATTGCTGTTATTGTTTATATCCCGCCCTCCGCTGACGCAAACACAGCGTGTAACGTCATCCACTCTGTTATCGCAAGGTTACAGACAGCGCATCCCAGTGCTTTCTTTGCCATTTCGGGGGGATTTTAACCATGCATCTCTCTCTTCAACGCTGCCCACGTTCAAACAGTTTGTGAAGTGCCCAACCAGGAATAATACAACTCTGGACATGTTATATGCTAATGTGAAGGACGCATACAACTCCACTGCACTCCCTCCCCTCGGTAGATCGGATCACAACCTTGTCCACCTCACTCCACTCTACAGGCCTTTGGTCCAACAGCAGCCTGCAACCACTAGGACCATTAGGAGATGGTCCCCGGAGGCGAATGAGGCCCTACAGGACTGTTTTGAAACAACAGACTGGGATGTGCTCTGTGAGGCTCATGGGGAGGACATCGATGGACTTACTGACTGCATAACGGACTATATACATTTTTGTGTAGACAACACTGTACCCACCAGGAAGGTACGCTGTTTTCCAAATAATAAACCCTGGGTCACCAGCGACCTGAAGGCCCTGCTGAAAGAGAAGAAGAGGGCCTTCAAGGAGAGGGACAAGGACAAATTGAAATGCGTCCAGAGGGAGCTGAAGTTGCGGATTGCTGAGGGGAAGAGAGGGTATAAGGAGAAGATGGAGGACAAGCTGAGGCAGAGCCAGGTGAGAGAGGTGTGGAAGGGTATGAGAAATATCACTGGCTTCAAAAAGTCAAACAGTGGGCAGACGGATGGGACCCAGGACAGAGCCAATGAGCTGAATCAATTTTTTAACAGGTTCGATACTGGCCCTGTCCACCTCCCTTCCAGCTCCCCAGGCCACACACCCCCACGGCTGTCCCACCCCCACATTGCTCACAACACCTCTGAGACAATCAGCGACCCCACCTCCACCCCTGCTCCCTCTGCACCTCCCTTCCTCCCACCTCCCCACCTGGGCTGGCTTTCACCACCAACCAAGTGAAGAGAGAGCTGGAGAGACTACATCAGTGGAAAGTGGCGGGCCCAAGGGTGCTTAGGGTCTGTGCTGACCAACTGTGTGGAAAACTCCAGCGTCTCTTCAACCTTAGCCTGAGCCTAGAAAGGGTCCCTGTGCTGTGGAAAACATCCTGCCTCTTCCCAGTGCCCAAGAAGGCACACCCCACTGTCCTGAATGACTTCAGACCTGTAGCGCTAACACCACATCATGAAGACCCTGGAAAGGTTAGTCCTCGCTCACCTTAGACCCCTCGTGTGTACATCACTGGACCCCCTGCAGTTCGCATACCAGCACAACATCGGGGTGGATGATGCTATCATCAACCTTCTGCAGAGGGCCTACTCTCACCTGGACAACGCAGGTTGTACTGTGAGGGTTATGTTTTTTGACTTCTCCAGTGCCTTCAACACCATTCAGCCCCTGCTACTGGGTGAGAAGATGAAGAGGATGAAAGTGGAAGCACCCTTAGTCTCCTGGGTCACGGACTACAGAATTTGTGCGACTGCAGAGCTGTGTGTCAGAACAGGCAGTGAGCAACACAGGGGAACCCCAGGGAACGGTCCTGTCCCCCTTCCTGTTCACCCTCTACACCTCGGACTTCAGATATAACTCTGACACATGCCACCTACAGAAGTTCTCGGATGACTCTGTAGGGTGCATCAGGGGTGGGCAGGAGGAGGAGTACAGGAGCACAATCAGTGACTTTGTGTTGTGGTGTGAGCAGAACCACCTTCAGCTCAACATCAGCAAAACAAAGGAGATGGTGGTGGACTTCAGGAGAACCAAGGCACAACTGACTGCAGTCCCTATACAGGGGATGGATGTGGAAATGGTTGGGTCATACAAGTTCCTGGGAGTCCATATGGACAACAGGCTGGAATGGGCTGGTAACACCGGGGCCCTGTACAAAAAGGGCCAGAGCCGACTCTACTTTCTGAGGAGGCTCAGGTCCTTCAATGTGTGCAGTAAACTACTGCATACCTTCTACCAGTCTGTGGTGGCCAGTGCCATCTTTTTTGCAGTGGTGTGCTGGTGAGCCAACATAAAAGCCGGTGATGCTTCTCGGGTAAATAAGCTGATCAGGAAGGCTAGCTCTGTCCTGGGGATGAGCCTTGACACTCTAGAGGAGGTGGCGGAGAGACGGATCCTGGCCAAACTGCTGGCCATCATGGACAACGTCACCCACCCTCTGCATGCCATGGTTATGACAGTTAATTTAACCTTGCTACATTTTCACTCACCTGTTCATTTAACCAGTATGCCTATTAAGTCAACTATTATTACCCTCACTAATATCATACGCATTTTTAGCTATTGAAGTATTTCTCTGCCATTGACCTGTATAGTATAGTTAACCATGCACCATCCGCCAATGTATAGTGTATATATTCAGCCGACCACCCATACTATGCAATGTCTTTTTATAGCTTTTTAGCACTCCAGACTTCTTGTATTAGATAGTACCTATCTATCTATCTATCTATCTATCTATCTATCTATCTATCTATCTATCTATCTATCTATCTATCTATCTATCTATCTATCTATCTATCTATCTATCTATCTATCTATCTATCTATCTATCTATCTATCTATCTATCTATCTATCTATCTATCTATCTATCTATCTATCTATCTATCTATCTATCTATCTATCTATCTGAAAGCATAAGCTACAGCTATCATGCACTGCAGTGCATAAAATGTGGTGAGTAGTTGACACAAAGAGAGAGAAAGACAGTTTTAAACAAATTAATTTCTTCAAAAATAAAGGAGAAGCAAGAGAGAGAGAGAGAGCTGGCTGTATTTCATTGTATATTTTTTATTTTTTACTTTCACTTACTTAGCTAGCGAATGCAAAGATGTAGCCTGTGTGTAGCGGTTAGTAGTTATGATATGAAGGTTTGGCTTGCAACATTTTTTTTTTGCCTGGTCACAGACGGCTGACTGTTTGTATGTGGCTGCTATAAAAGCGAACTGTGTTTGCATGTGATCAGGGGTGTATTCATTCCACCGATTCTGTGAAAACCTTTTCTTAAACTGAAGCAAACAGAACAAAACATGGATAAACATACCTGAATTTGTCCAAAAGAAACTCTTGTTTGCAACTGTTGATTACACCGTAGATCAGCTAGATGCAGGCAAGACTGTGCAATGCAGTATTGAACCTTTGGCAAGATAATTCATCCACCTGACAGGTGTGGCATATCAAGAACCTGATGAAACAGCATGATCATTACACAGGTGCACCTTGTGCTGGGGACAATAAAAGGCCAATCTAAAATGTGCAGTTTTGTCACACAACAAAATGCCACAGATGTCTCAGGTTTTGATGGAGCGTACAACTGGAATGCTGACTGCAGGAATGTCCACCAGAGCTGTTTCAACTCTACTGGGCATATGGCATCATGTGGGCGAACGGTTTGCTGATGTCAATGTTGTGAACAGAGTGCCCCATGGTGGCAGTGGGGTTATTGTATGGGCAGGCATAAGCTACAGACAACGAACACAATTGCATTTTATCGATAGCTATTTGAATGCACAGAGATACCGTGATGAGATTCTGAGGCCTATTGTCGTTCCATTCTTTTGCCGCCATCACCTCTTGTTTCAACATGATAATGCGCAAGGATCTGTACACAATTTGTGTAAGCTGAAAATGTCCCAGGTCTTCCACGGCCTGCATACTCAGCAGACATGTCACCCATTGAGCATGTTCGGGATGCTCTGGATCAACGTGTACAACAGCGTGTTCCAGTTCCCGCAAATATTCATCAACTTCGCACAGCCATTGAAGATGAGTGAGACAACTTTCCACAGGCCATAATCAATAGCCTCATCAACTCTATGCAAAGGAGATGTGTTGTGCTGCATGAGGCAAATGCTGGTCACACCAGATACTGTCTGGTTTTCTGATCCACAACCCTACCTTTTTTTTAAAAGGTATCTGTACCCAAACAAATGTATTCCCAGTCATATGAAATCCATAGATTAGGGCCTAATGAATTGATTTAAATTGACTAATTTCCTTATATGAACTGCAACTCAGTAAAATCTTGGACATTGTTGCATGTTGCGTTTATATTTTTTTCCTTTATATTAGGTGCTCCACCTGTTCAAGAAAATGTATCGCTCTTACAGACAGTGAGTCACTTGGCCGTGGTTTGCTATATAAAATTTAGTTACTGTTCGATTGAACGTTAGAATGAGAATGTCCCGTGTAGCTCAGATGGTAGAGCATGGTGCTTGCAACGCCAGCGTTGTAGGTTTGATTCCCACGGGGGACCAGTACAAAAAAATAAAAGTAGGAACATGTATGCACTAACTATTTGTAAGTCGCTCTGAATAAGAGTGTCTGCTAAATGACTAAAATGTCATGTAAATGTAAAATGGGCAAAACAAGTGACATAAGCGACTGAGTGTGATATGATCGTCTGTGCCAGGCGAGCCGGATCCAATATCTCAGAAACGGGTTTGCCGAGAATGGTGTGACAAACAAAAAACATCCAGTTAGCGGCAATCCTGTGGGCAAAAACAGCTCATTAAAACCTCTACAGGATCGTGGCCCACCCTCGAGACGGTTGAGCTAACGTGCGCTAATGTGATTAGCATGACGTTGTAAGTAACAAGAACATTTCCCAGTACATAGACATATCTTATATGGGCAGAAAGCTTAAATTCTTGTTAATCTAACTGCACTGTCCAGTTTACAATAGCTAATACAGTGAAATAAATACCATGCTATTGTTTGAGAAGAGTGCACAGTTTTGTACTTGAAAATGTATCAATCAACCAATAGGCACATTTGGGCGACTTGATACAACACTTTGTACAGTAATGCAATGGTTAATTGGATCAGTCTAAAACTTTGCACATACACTGCTGCCATCTAGTGGCCAAAATCTAAATTACACCTGGACTCCTATGTAATATTATGGCCTTTCACTTGCATTTCAAAAAGGATGTGACAAGCCCCCACCCGTATGTTTTTTTCTTTGTACTATCTTTTGCCAGATCTGATGTGTTATATTCTCCTACATTAATTTCACATATCCACAAACTTCAAAGTGTTTCCTTTCAAATGGTATCAATATATCCTTGCTTCAGGTCCTGAGCTACAGGCAGTTAGATTTGGGTATGTCATTTTAGGTGAAATTTGAAAAAAGGGGTCATATCCTTAAGAGGTTAATGAGAGAGTTTGAAGGAGAATGGCAAGAATCTGGCCACAAACAGACAAATAACGATGCAGTACAACATTGGTGTACAGAACAGCATCTCGGAACACACAACTCGTTGATCCTTGTCACAGATGGGATATTGCAGCAGGCTCCTATCAGCTCCTATCAGCTATAAACAAGAAGAACAAACTTTTTGTTAATAATTTGTGGAAAGTTTCAGAGTCAAAATGGGCTAGCATCCCTGTGGAACGCTTTCAATACCTTGTAAAGTCCATGCCCCAACGAATTAAGGCTGTTCTGAGGGCAAAAGGCAGTGCAACTCAGTATTAGGGAGGTGTTCTTAATGTTTTGTACACTCAGTGTACTGGCAATTGCTTCGTCCGTGGATCTGTTGGGGCGTTATGCGAATGGTAGTGGGTCTAGGGTGTCAAAGCACTTCATGATGACAGAAGTGCTACGGGGCGATAATCATTTAGTTCAGTTACCTTCACTTTCTTGGGTACAGGAACAATGGTGGACATCTTGAAGCAAGTGGGGATAACAGACTGGGATATGGAGAGATTGAATATGTCTGTAAACACTCCAGCCAACTGGTCTGCACATGCTCTGAGGACGCGTCTGCGTGAGTGCAGAATTAGTATAGAGGATACATTGGCAGTTTTTACATTTTTTTTATTTACTTTGTCCATTTCAAAGAAAAAGGGACAGCTGGCAGTAAACCTGCCACTCAGTTCTATTTCCAAGTATCTACACAAGCACACACAGAGCCCCAGATGATGCCATGTTGTCACTGAGAGTTCAGTGTTGGTGTAGTCAATGTTCAGGTGTCACATGGGAGGGGGGCAGGTTGCAAGTGCTCCTGTGCGTGGCATTACCAGGTCAGTGTGGGTGCACTCCCCCCCCCTCCAGGACATGGCCCACTCTGCCCAGACACACTGTGTGCCAGGTGGGCTTCTGAACCACTGACCCTCTAGCCCCCACCCCAGGCCTCTCATCACTCTGTTATGGACTCCTGTATGACCCAGTGGCTTCACATTGTGAGACCTACTTTTAGCCATAACATGGAACAGAGAGAGATAACATTTTACTTACAGTGGGGGGAACAAGTATTTGATACACTGCCGATTTTGCAGGTTTTCCCACTTACAAAGCATGTAGAAGTCTGTAATTTTTATCATAGGTACTCTTCAACTGTGAGTGACGGAATCTAAAACAAAAATCCAGAAAATCACATTGTATGATTTTTAATTAATTAATTTGTATTTTATTGCATGACATAAGTATTTGATACATCAGAAAAGCAGAACTTAATATTTGGTACAGAAACCTTTGTTTGCAATTACAGAGATTATATGTTTCCTATATGCACACACTGCAGCAGGGATTTTGGCCCACTCCTCCATACAGATCCTTCAGGTTTCGGGGCTGTCGCTGGGCAATACGGACTTTCAGCTCCCTCCAAAGATTTTCAATTGGGTTCAGGTCTGGAGACTGGCTAGGCCACTCCAGGACCTTGAGATGCTTCTTACGGAGGCACTCCTTAGTTGCCCTGGCTGTGTGTTTCGGGTCGTTGTCATGCTGGAAGACCCAGCCACGACCCATCTTCAATGCTCTTACTGAGGGAAGGAGGTTGTTGGCCAAGATCTCGCGATACATGGCCCCATCCATCCTCCCCTCAATACGGTGCAGTCGTCCTGTCCCCTTTGCAGAAAAGCATCCCTAAAGAATGATGTTTCCACCTCCATGCTTCACGGTTGGGATGGTGTTCTTGGGGTTGTACTCATCCTTCTTCTTCCTCCAAACACGGCGAGTGGAGTTTAGACCAAAAAGCTAAATTTTTGTCTCATCAGACCACATGACCTTCTCCCATTCCTCCTCTGGATCATCCAGATGGTCATTGGCAAACTTCAGATGGGCCTGGACATGCGCTGGCTTGAGCAGGGGGACCTTGCGTGCGCTGCAGGATTTTAATCCATGACGTCGTAGCGTGTTACTAATGGTTTTCTTTGAGACTGTGGTCCCAGCTCTCTTCAGGTCATTGACCAGGTCCTGCCGTGTAGTTCTGGGCTGATCCCTCACCTTCCTCATGATCATTGATGCCCCACGAGGTGAGATCTTGCATGGTGCCCCAGACCAAGGGAAATTGACCGTCATCTTGAACTTCTTCCATTTTCTAATAATTGCGCCAACAGTTGTTGCCTTCTCACCAAGCTGCTTGCCTATTGTCCTGTAGCCCATCCCAGCCTTGTGCAGGTCTACAATTTTATCCCTGATGTCCTTACACAGCTCTCTGGTCTTGGCCATTGTGGAGAGGTTGGAGTCTGTTTGATTGAGTGTGTGGACAGGTGTCTTTTATACAGGTAACGAGTTCAAACAGGTGCAGTTAATACAGGCAATCAGTGGAGAACAGGATGGCTTCTTAAAGAAAAACTAACAGGTCTGTGAGAGTCTGAATTCTTAATGGTTGGTAGGTGATCAAATACTTATGTCATGCAATAAAATGCAAATTAATTATTAAAAAATAATACAATGTGATTTTCTGTTTTTTTGTTGACTGTACACTCACAGTTGAAGTGTACCTATGATAAAAAATTACAGACCTCTACATGCTTTGTAAGTAGGAAAACCTGCAAAATCGTCAGTGTATCAAATACTTGTTCTCCCCACTGTATATAATCTACAGTGCATGAAATCAGCTGGGCCACGTGGGATAGTCTGATAACTTAGGTGTGTGAGCGTGTGCATGTGTGTGCATGTGTGTGTGTGTTCTTGTGTTTGTGTGTGTGTCCAAGTTACTTGCTTGTCCTCTTTCCCCACATTTCCCCCTGTACTCCTCCAGTTGTTGCTGATGTGAAAAAGCCTCTAAGTCCTTTCACTCTTCATCCTGAAGTTGATTTCAGTATTTTTTTTAATCATCCACTTTAATTATAAGAAGTGGATTCACTTTAAGTTGGAGGTTTCTGCCTTTCCTTTCCTGGTTTTTCTTCACTTCCTGAAAGAGGTATTTCTGTGCCGGTGAAGTGGAATGCTGAAAAGTCCCTGAAAGCATTTTAAATGTAAAAAGCCATTGAGTCTGTCAGTGGCAGAAATGGGAATGATTTCCCTGCTCCTGTCCTTGAGGGCCAATATTACTTTTTCCATTACATACCGACGAAGCACAAATGTAACGTCTACGTTTTCAAAGGTGCCATTTTGAAATATGGCTGTTCTTATAAGGACGGTGTATCGGCTGTGTGGTGCACTTAACTTAGATGAGACCGTGTTGTACAAAACAAGGACTGTATCTCCATCTAGGTGAGCTTGTGGCACATACTCTTACTCGTAAGACCATGGAGAAGTTGTGCTCTCAATATCAGCTAGGCATTGGGGAAGACACCTGTAGTTCCGCATAGGGAGGGAATGGTCCAAGAGTCTAAACTCTACAGATACCTCACGATGAAACTCAGTGACAGAAAGTAGCGAGACTTCAGTCCCAGGGCTTAATTGTGTTCGCCTAGGAATTCATGACATGAACAATGCAATATTAATGTTCTGGAGTGAAGTCAGTGGAACTCATACTGTAGCCTAATTAAACCGACACAACAAACATCACTTTAAATATGAAATCATATACAGCACATAGAATAATGAAAAAGGTAGCTTATATCTAGAAAACTAGTATTTATATGAGAGTGGCACCTCATTTGAATGACACCCAGTATTTGGCTAAAATTACACATGCACATAAATGAAGAGGTATTTCCCCCCACTTTTGTTCATTTTGGCGACTATAGGCCTAACCGCTGGCCACATTTCTGGTTGTATTTTATTATTTTATACAGGACATTGATATTTCAAGAGTATCTTTAATTAGACACTGACAGAACCTAGCTCAGGCAATGACATTTCCTCATCGTTGGATTTCAACAATGTTGGGCAGGCGAGACAATTTCAGCCCATTAAAATCATAATGAAACCCATAGCTATGGTTGATTGTAACATAAAGCCAACACCAAAAGGCTAATGGAGCTGGTGAATTGGGAGGATTGACCTCTCCTCTCAGAAAAATATAATACATAATAAAAAAGTAATATAGGTCACAGCATATTCAACTATAGACAAAATGCCAGACAGCAAAAATATATGAAAATATACGATTTAAAAGTCCAATAAACACACACACAAACACACTACAGTGTTTGAAAAGAGGCCAATGTTCTACATGAAGATTGTTGCCTCTTAACAAGCCTCTTCGTCATTCAGGATGAACTCTGTTCCATCCACCTAGATATGACGTTAAGCCTCTGGACAGAGTGCTGCACTGGGAAAGGAGAGGCAGTTGTTGTACAAATGGCTTATTGCTCTTAATTGGGGCCTTGTAATGTTGACGTAGGCACTCAGCTTCACTGACTAGTTAGGGGGACATATGTAGGCTCTCATTGAATTGCCAGCTCTCATTGAGACGCACTTGTTTCCTGTAACTGTTATAGTCCTCTATATGTCAGATCATCAGTTGAATGAGCCCAGTCTACACCTGCACGTCAGCTGGTTCTGTTCTGGCCTTGGTCACACACAGACAGTTACACACACAGGCAGTCAGTCAACGGTCAGTCAACAGGTTTTATAGTCTGGAAGCCTTGCAGGAACTGGTGCCTTCAAGTCCTCAAGGCTCGGCTGGGCTGCAGTCACCAGGGCAACGATACAAACCCTCTCCGATGTTCACAACCCTTTAGGCCATTAGGATTGGTCAACGAGCCTCTTCCTGTGACAAGTGGCCTGCTGAACATCAAGAGGGTCGTTCCCTTTCTCTGAAGGTCAACAAGGCTGCCGTGTGTTCCGTGATCGACCCTTAGCGTTAAATCTCCTAGTAGTACTTCTCTACTCTCTTGGACAAATACCAGTACCCAAGCCCAATGTACATAGATTATAGTCTTTCAATCTGCTGTACAAAAGGCATTGACTCACTTGATAATAAAAGCATAGCTTAGACTGTAGAGGTTGGGTAACGTACATACTGACACACCCCCCATATGTAGCCATATGTACTAGAACGGCTCTGCAATTAACCTTTGTCTGATGCCTTTGCCCTACTCTATTTGAGTCAATGAGTTTGAGTGTGTTTTAACTGGTAGTACGGGTCTGACTCACTAAGAGCATCCAGCTACCACTCTAGCCAATGGTTTTAGATTCAGTCATTCAGGTTTCTGCCCTGTAGTGCTGCTGGCTCATTGTCGTGAATCTGAGTGCAATCGCTCTAATTTTCCTGAGTGTCTACAAGGCTGTAGTCGTTCTTGGCTTGATGGGGTGAGTGAGTTCAGAATATGTGGGGCCTGCATTATTGGCATGATTGCATGACCTGTTCTGTAGTCTGTGGAACATACAGTGTCTAAAGCAGGGTATAAAGCAGGGTCTAAAGCAGTGTATAAAGCAGGATCTAAAGCAGGGTATAAGGCAGGGTCTAAAGCAGGGTATAAAGCAGGGTATAAAGCAGAATCTAAAGCAGAATCTAAAGCAGGGTCTAAAGCAGGGTATAAAGCAGGGTCTAAAGCCGTATTGTATAGACAGCCTTTTCTGCAGCGTAAACTCTCACCATAGAGACGGGTGTGCTGCTCTGCAGTCTAAAACTCACACAGCTCTATTAATCAGCTGTTTGATGCTGTTAATTGAGCTCCCACAGCTGCACTAATTGATAACACCATTGCCGTTGACAACAGGAAACACAGATATCTGCCTATTCGACAGCCCTATTCAAGCTCTTAGCATTCCACTGTGTCAGAGAATAGACTTTCAGCACGGCCATATACTGTATATATACATTGCATTCGGAAAATATTCAGATCCCTTGACTTTTTCCACATTTTGTTATGTTACAACCTGATTCTCTAGTTTTTTTTGTCATCAATCTACACACAATACCCCATAATGACAAAGTAAAAACTGTTTTTTAGACGTTTTTACAAGTGTACTAAAAATACAAAACTTATCACATTTACATAAGTATTCTGACCCTTTACTCAGTAATTTGTTGAAGCACCTTTGGCAGCGATTACAGCCTTGAGTATGACGCTACATGCTTGGCACACCTGTATTTGAGGAGTTTCTCCCATTCTTCTCTGCAGAAGCTCTGTCAGGTTGGATGGGGAGTGTCGCTGCACAGCTATTCTCAGGTCTCTCCAGAGATGTTCAAACAGGTTCAAGTCCGGGCTCTGGTTGGGCCACAAGTCAGAGACTTGTCCCGAAGCCACTCCTGCGCTGTCTTGGCTGTGTGTTCAGAGTCTTTGTCCTGTTGGAAGGTGAACCTTCGCCCCAGTCTGAGGTCCTGAGCGCTCTGGAGCAGGTTTTCATCAAGGATCTCTCTGTACTTTGCTTCGTTCATCTTTCCCTCCGTCCTGACTATGCCAAAGCATCCTTCTGCCACCACCATGCTTCACCGTAGGGATGGTTCCAGGTTTCTTCCAGAGGTGACGCTTGACATTCAGGCCAAAGAGTTCAATCTTGGTTTCATCAGACCAGAGAATCTTGTTTCTTATGGTCAGTCCTTTAGGTTCCTTTTACTGAGGAGTGGCTTCCGTCTAGCCACTCTACCATAAAGGCCTGATTGGTGGAGTGATGCAGAGATTGTTGTCCTTTGGAAGTTCCTACCATCTCCACAGAGGCACTCTGGAGCTCTGTCAGAGTGACCATCGGGTTCTTGGTCACCTCCCTGACCAAGGCCTTACTCCCCCGATAGCTCAGTTTGGCTCGGCGACCAGCTCTAGGAAGAGTCTTGGTGGTTCCAAACCTCTTCCATTTAAGAATGATGGAGGCCACTGTGTTCTTGGGGACCTTCAATTCTGCAGACATTTTTTGGTACTCTTCCCTAGATCTGAGTGTCGACACAATCCTGTCTCGGAGCTCTAGGGACAATTCCTTCGACCTCATGGCTTGGTTTTTGCTCTGACATGCACTGTCCACTGTGGGACCTTATATAGACAGGTGTGTGCCTTTCCAAATCATGTCCAGTCAATTGAATTTACCACAGGTGGACTCCAATCAAGTTGTAGAAACATCTCAAGTATGATCAATGTTAACAGGATACACCTGAGTCTCATAGCAAAGGGTCTGAATACTCGCTTTGTCATTATGAAGTATTGTGTGTAGATTGAGGAGTAAAAAAATAAATGTAATACATTTTAGAATAAGGCTGTAACGTAACAAAATGTGGAAAAAGTCAAGGGGTCTGAATACTTTCCAAATACACTGTATATAGTACTAGTCATAAGTTTGGACAGTACTACTCATTAAAGGGTTTTTCTTTAGTTTTACTATTTTCTACATTGTAGAATATTAGTGAAGAATGCCAAGAGTGTGCAAAGCTGTCATCAATGCAAAATGTGGCTACTTTGAAGAATGTCAAATATAAAATATATTTTCATTTGCTTAACACCTTTTTGGTTACCACATGATTCCATGTATTATTTCATAGTTTTGATGTCTTCACTAGTATTCTACAATGTAGAAAATAGTAAAAATAAAGAAAAACCCTTGAATGAGTAGGTGTGTCCAAACTTTTGTCTGGTACTGTATATAGTATATAGTATATTTATGTATGCTACAATGCTCTTATCGTCTCATCAGCTCAGGCTACCATTGTCATCATTGTTATAATTCCAGGTTTCAATGTTAATGACAATATCGTCCTACTATTTTCTTTCACCCACATCATTTACATAATTAGAATTCAACATCAACTTTCCTACCTTTTGTATTGTAGTCTGGAAGGCATTTAAAAAGCGTATTATCTTAGAGGTAGAATGTGCTTCACCTGTCATTGACTGAGATAATGATACTGAGGGAGGAAGGTTGACTGGCGCCGTAGTGGAATAAGATGGCTGGGTCACAGGAATGCATACAGTGGAAGAGGAGGAGGAGGAGAAAAGAGGAGAGTGTTCTTAGTTAATGACCACACTTGTGCCTTATGGTAGCACCATACTGGGCTGAGCGCTTGTAATGGAGCGCGGCGGGGGCCAGTCACTGTGGTATAATGGAGGGGCGGGGTGGGGGGGAGTGAGAGAGTGGCGTTAGAGCTGGCTATAATCGTGACAGTGCCGTGGCTACTCTAAAAATGACAGGCCATGCACCAGGACATGGGGAAAGGTCTGGGGGATGTGGCATGGGCTGGGGTTGGGGCTGTGGAATGGGGGACCTATTTTATTATGGTCAAAGTAATTGCCTGTAATGGCAAGGAACTATAATGACAGCATTGAGCGAACCAGATGAAATATAAAATAACATAAACTTTGTTTAGAAATAATCTGGAACACTTGGTGTAACTCCCCCCTGCAGCCACCAGAGTTCCACCAAGAGTTCCAGATTATTTCTAAACAAAGGTGCTGTTCTTTTGTATTTCACCTGGTTCTCTACATGCTGTTGTCACATTTCCTGGCCATTTCAGGCAATTCATTTGACCAGATTTAAAGAGCTGCATTTCCCCACGCCCTTGTGTACATTAAGGTTATCACCTTACATTTGGTCATTTAAAATCCAGCACTATAGAGCCTAATTTCATGTGGTAGTGGTTTACATAGGGCTACCGTTGTTAAGACACTATTGAAGCAGGCGTAAATACCTAATAATGTTATGATGCCTGGATTACATAGAATAACTTTTTTTACAAAAATAACAAAATGTGAAAAGTGCACCTCAATCACCCAAATGACAGACTTATTTTTAGTATCTGGAGATCCAGATATATATTTTTTAAACTTAAGCCTGAAACATTTGATCTGAAATAGAAACAAATCATGTTTTTCATGCAAAAACTATAAAAGTAAAATCTTGAAAATGACCAATTATACAATTGATGAACTCAGGAACAAGTGAGTTCAACAACTTGAAAAGCTGTCATGACCGGACAAAATGATGAATAAAGGGATGGGGTTAGCTCCTACAAACTTCCTACATTTGACCCAGCAGCCAGTAGCAGTCTGCTCCCACACATCAAACAGCTCATAAGGAAATGTCCAATGACTGACAAAAACAATCCAACAGCCTTTGATGACAGGCTACTGTACAAATACATCACGCAAGGCTGTGTACTGCAGCCAAGAGGTACATGCTGGCTCTGTGTGTTATCTGTAGCTCAGACAGCAGGAGGACTTCCTGACAGAAGGGCTGTGGGTTTCCTGTGTTGTGGGGCAGCAGGAGTGTGCAACATTGGGCCTCATTGTAACTGCCACATTCTGGGTGAACTAGGTCCCAACCCCACAACCTTCTTATCTATACCCTCTCTCTGGTCACAGCAGTGTGGGCTGATGTTTCAGATTCTGACCCCTCGTCAACAGTCCAATAGCTATAGACAAGTTATAGACACCCTATGCTCTACGTCCAATATATCTGATATTGTGATATCGACTCCCTTGAAAAGTCTCGTTGGATAAAAATATGATCCTATAAATCCAGAATTGTATAGTAATTTTGAATTTGCTCTAAAGACTATATATGTTGTTGACAGGTATGATGAAGTGTACTCCCTTTCTGTGTGATCTGTGGAAAGTGCCGGTATTATTTTAGCCGGGAGAGCAGGGAACACCGAGGCCTTTTGTGGGAGAAAATGGAGCCTGGGCGAGAGCGCGACTGTCACAGACCTCAATGCCAGCATTATGTAAATCTCTGACTTTTCCTGATGTAAAGCTGAATAAAAACACATTAAGGCCGTGTGTATATTTAAAAAGCTCTCTGACTCCTTCAGATTTCAGCAGCAGATCCAGTAATCATGTTGACAAATGAATGGTAGAGAATTAGTTGTCCATTAAAAGTGTATTATGCGCGACGCTGGCATATAAAATGACTCCCAAATATTGGAGGGAGCGCGGGAGAGAGAGAGACGGAAGAGAGTGGGAATGAATTCCACCAGCTCTGATTCTGGGAGAAGGTTTATGATTGACATCTTTGGACTGTGAGAAATCAAAGCAGTGTGAGTATGTGTAGATGTGCGCTCAGCTGCCATGGAAGATTCTAATGATGTTATAGAGGGCTGGATGTTAGCCACAGAGGCTCTGGCTCTCTCTCTGTAACACACACACAAACACTATGAGGCTTTTGTACCAAAAACCAAAAAAGTAGCTTTGCCAGACAGTTGGTATGTCATTGAGTCTAGGCAGATATCAGCAGTGTGAGGTGAGATGTAGAGTGAGGTGAGATGGAGTATAGGGTAGTGAAGTAAATTCTACCCTCTGAAAAACAATTATGTAAATGTCTGTTTATTTGTCAGTACATGCCTTGATAGCCAGTGTTGTTGCTCAGAGCGTTGCAAGTTTTCAACATCAGGCAAATAAAGTTGAAGTTAAAAGAAACATGTAAGCGGTAGTTATTTCTCCACTTTTCTTCTCTTCGGCTCTGAGAAATGTAATTCAGATGTCAACCCCCAGTCTGTCTGTCTGTCTTCATCTCAGTACACCGTCTTTTTCTTTCCATTGTTCCCTTTGTTCTGTCTGCTGTTCCTTTATCGAACGAGACATCGCCGAGGAGGGAAGAAAAGATGACACGCTTTCAGAGCCGTCTCTCCGTGTCCCGGCTCGAGTGGCTGTCATTCTGACAGCTCCCACTGTATGGGAACACCCCCGCCCCATAATGGCACTGATGAAGCCACGTCTGTCTGCTGTCCGTCAATCTGTCTGCCTGGCTGTCTCTCTCTCTGCCTTTCGTCTTCAGCTCCCTGTATCACATCTCTCTTATAGTACATTATCACATTATATCCTGCTATATCCCCCCGTTACACACATCGCAGTGACATCAGCCATGACATTAGCCATATCGCTCCATAATGTAGTCACACCACCCATCACATTAACCATATTTTATACCAGATTCTCAGCTTGACATCTCACCATATAACTTCCATAACCCCCCTATGATCTAAAGCAGACATCACTATGGCCAAACTAACTGCTGTGTTATGGCACTGGATTGGTCTAGTATTCTTTCACGGCTGTTCTAATTATCCTGAATGATGAACACACAGTGATCAGCTCCTTAGAATGGATCCAGGGCTGGTCCAGGGCAGCTAGAGCTCGGCTCTGGAAATTCTGACCCACGCTGAGTCTCCTAATAAGGAGGACCCAATTCTGGAGGCCTGAAAGGAGAGGAAGGGGAAGGGGAGGCCGCTGCACAATACTCCCAGGAAGCATTAGGACTAGCCTGCCACTGTGGCCACATTCCCCCAGCCCACCCGACCATCTGCAACAATACCTCTCAGAGCCCTTTAGAGCAGGGCCACCAGGGCACAAAAGCACAACGGAAATGGGGCTAACTTTTGGGAGATTGGATGCCCCCACCCCCAGCACTGGCAGCCCTACGGGACACAGAGGGCAGGGAGCAGGGGGCCATTGTGGAGAGGGGGAAGTAAGTTGTACTAGTTAGTAGAGGGCCGATGTGTCTCTGTTTGGGCAGTGGGGGAAAACGTTATCTTTTGTGGCTTGTTGTGTTCTCTGGTAGTATTCTCATAGAAGGAGCAGGGGCTATTTGGCCGCCCCTTCTCCTTCTCTTCTCCTGTCCAATCAATGGGATTCGGTTAGTTACTTAGGACCCCACTGTAGTGGTAGGAATGTCTTCAAGAACAAGGGAGCCACACAAATAGTGGGCCTGAGTTTGGACGTGTTTGTTCAATAGAAAAGGAGTCAGTCAGGACGACTTCCCTTCCATTCCATTTCACCCCTTTGCCTCCTCTTCATTCAGCCAGACTGTTGACAAAGATGTGCAGTGTTTTGGGGAAAAAGTCAGTGGCTCAACATCTCGTTCAGAGGAGAAGCCACAGACACTGGGAGGGGGGGACTGTCCTTCAGAGGGCCACACAACAAGGACACGTAGGTCACTGTAATACTAGGTGAGGGAGCCCTGATATCTCAAATAGACATGGATGGAATTCTCCATTATGGTATATTGAATGCTGCACTTGCACTGGTGGGTCTCATATAGGAAGAGGAATAACATTTGGCTAAGGTAAGAGATGCTTACTGTTTCTGTCATATCCTTACAGACACTACTCACACAAACTTAGATTGTCCAAAATACTTTCTTTAACCTAATCTGTCTGCATTCCAAGAAAAGGTAATATTGTTTGTTTTGCAATCTCGATGACAGTTTGTAACACATTTTAGGCATACTCTAGGGCAGAGGCCTCTGAACTATTGAGACATGACATATGGGATTTGAAAATAAATGACATCCATAATGGTAAACATTGACGGATGGAGTTGGTTTGTTTCCATTGGGGTGAGATTGGTACACTTGTGATAAGTGGCCCCATTGCAGTAAAGACTGTGTACTGTTGGAGAATACCACTAATAATGCCCTTAAACAGGACCCTTTGTGCGACCTGCTATTCTCAGGCTGCAAAATTAGGCTTCCCTTTTTACTTCTTTCTTTGGCCTCTCCTTTCTTTTTCTGTAAACTACCATGTGAAGTGGTTCATTACTGAGCCTTCCCACTCCAGGTAGTGGCCCGGGCCATTCCCAGCACTCCAGCTCTGTAACTCCCTGCTAAAGGAAAACATGGCACACAAAGGTCTTGTTAGCACTTCCTATGTGAAATTAGCAGCTTTCTCGAAGGTACAACTCCAATTACCTATCATCGAGGAGGATGCGCCCATAGCCCACAATGTGGCCCCATCTCGCCATTGGCATTCTGTAGGGCCCGTAGTACCTCTCTAATTAAGACTAAGACGCTCTTCTACCCTCCTGTGTCTGAGTGCATTTATTTACCTCATACTCAGAGACGGTGCCCCCTTTTCCTCTTGTCCCCTCCAGAAATACTCCCAAAATGCACAGTGAAGAAGACACAGAAGGGCTCTTTTGCTCAGAGCTGCTTGGAGATGTGGGCCGTGGTATAGTTCCTCCTATACTGTTACACCCTTCAAGACCTCTGGGCCCCGCCTGCTTCGGATGCATTGTTCGCAACTTGAGAATTCTTCCTCCTGTTGAAAGGTGGCAGGAGAAGGGAACAACAGGCTTGAGAACAGGAGAGGAGGCTGGGATGGGGGGGGGGTTACATCCTTGGATGCGACTAATGATGGAGAAAAGGAAAAATATTGCTGGGCTTGGTTAGGCTCCTAAAAAGCTGGGATCCTTGGGCTGGCTGTGTATTATGATAGGAGACGGTCCACATACCCCACCCTGTTCCCACCCCCAAGGCTGCTCACAACACCTTAGGTGGTCAGTGCCCATTGCCTGAAATGGGAGAAGTAAATTAGGAAGTGGATATAAGGCCTGCTTCGTAGTGTTGAACGAACCTATGTGGGATTGGAGGGGTGGAGTGGCTAAATTAGGAGATTAAAGCAATAGTTTGGATTGCTGTCCTACTTACCCCTTCACACTACATACTACAATCCACTATACTACAATAATACATTTCACTTGTGAGCAACCGAATAAGGCAAGCTTAAATTAATTTGTAACATTTGTGGTTAACAGGGTGGACAATGATTGTAGTGAACACATACAGTATTGTCATTGGATGTGAAAGCATCCAGCAATTAGAACTGAGTGTATAGTGAACGTATATTGCCATTAGAATTTTTATTTTATTCATTTTTATTTAACCTTTATTTAACTAGGCAAGTCAGTAGAACTGCATGTATAGTGAATTTATATTGCTAGAATGATTGTATATTGAGAGTTTGTCCAACTGTTTACATGTATAAAGACTTCTCGTGTTACATTTGCACACTGCACCCTATTACAGTAGAGTAGATTGTGAACAAGATGAATCGTGTTAGTGTAACATAACTAATATTCAGGAGGAAAGACCATACCTGATACAATTTACAAGTCCTCCCCTCACAAATAATAGCTAAATACATGTATATACCCACCAAATCCAGTTTCTCTTATTGTAATCTGTTGTAGCATTTCGCATCCCTCCATCACCCCTCTCTCCTCTTATGCTCTTCTTCCTGTTTTTCAACCTCAACTCAGGGTAGACTTAACATAGTAAATGAAAATCAGAGACGCTTAAATGAGTATGATATGTTAAGTTTGGTATGGTATGTATTCATTTGTGGATGTCCATCATCCATTTCGTATGATATCAAATTAAATTGTATTGGTCACATACACGTGTTTAGCAGATGTTATTGCGGGTGTAGCGAAATGCTTGTAAATATGTCACGAAAATATGTCACGACATACATAAATATGTCACGACATACATAATGTATGATATGTTACGAATTGCAATTTGTTGTGCCTAACAGGGGTTAAGGTTAAAGGGTTAAGGTTAGGTTTAACTAACATGCTAAGTAGTTGCAAAGTAGCTAAAAAGTAGTAAGTAATTGCAAAGTTGCTAATTAGTTAAAAAGCTAAAGTTGTCTGTGATGATATTCGAACACACAGCCTTTGGGTTACTAGACATTCACATTATACGTAGGTTCGTTTTTGCCCAAAGTAGCTTTCTGTCTTATGTTACCATACCAAACTTAACATAATTCCCCGATTTTCATTTACTATGTTATGTCTAGTCTATGAGACCAGGCTGTGTTTTCCAGGATCCATAAACGGGATTTACTCTGCATGGAGAAGAAGAGACCACCAGGACTCCCAACATAACACTCAGTCTTCATCACCCCCTCCCGATCCTGCAGCATTGTTGAATAGGTTTAGAAAGGCATTCTAGAGTGGGCATTACATTTAGATATACAGGATAGTCGGAAAAGAGATAGGTCACCACTGAAGTAGTTCCAAAAATATGAACTTTTTATTTATTTAGCGTTCTTAAGCAACCGTGGTAGGATATAAGCAGCATACACGCTGCCCCTCTGTACATTATCTGGTCATTCATTATTTCCAAGATAATATAGGCTACAGAACTTCGGCGTTTATCCCTCCCTTGCGTATACCCTACAGCCAGAGCTGATTCAACTAGGCATTCATATAGATTTAACCAATCGCAACTATTTTCTGTGACGGTATCACTGGATGAGATTAGTGGATAGGGAACATAGCTTTCTGCTCGAATGAAACCCCTCCCATCAACCACGTTGTATGTAGACAATACCATTGGTAGGATCTGCTGGTCAAAACTAATCAATTATAGCAACACGAATAACCCTAAACATCTTTCATTCTGTTTGACATGGGCTACACTATTATTAACGTTCACAAATTTCACAGTTGCAATGTGGGAGAATAGGGTCTAGCCAACAAACGAGTGTTTTGCATAATTGAGGGCTCATGCTATATGCCTAAATAACTCACTAAATATGCACAATGTGTAAAGAATAACAGTTTATGAGCTTAGAACAAACCTAAGAACAATCTCCTGTTGATACTTCTAAGCTATAAATAGCTGAGACAATGAATAGACCTATTTTTAGTTTGCCACGGGAACTATAATCCAGGTACCAAAATTCAGTCAATGTAGGTTATTTGAATGAGTTGGTTATTCACTAATCTCGGAAACCCAGAACTAAAACCTCGCATAATTGCATCAAATGCTCGTTATTCACCAACCATGTTGTGTTGTAGACCTACTTAATTAAAACACATTTTCCACACCTCAGATACAACGCATCTGCATCTAGGCCACATCCAAGTCGGTATATTACAAATATTATGTGTTTCCCCACAGACATAATTCAAAGGTCCAACGCAGACGTTTTTATCTCAATATCAAATAATTTCTGGGTAACAATTAGGTACCTTACTGTGATTGTTTTCAGTTAACATGGTACATTTTTTTTTACAAAAATAACTTCTAAGCGAAGAGCAATTTCTCAAGCAAGAATTTAGCTAGCACTGTCTGGGAGTGGTCTGAATCAGGAGGGGATAACTGAAAACTGGTTGTTATTGCAGGGAGGTTTGGAACTCTATTATTGGTCTATTAAGTAATTGACCACCTGGTAATGTCACCAGGTAGGCTAAAACTCCATCCCACTAAAACAGGCTGACATTTATTTTGAAAACGCTCTTACACTAAAAGGGCATTATCCTCATTTTCATATTTTCACATTATTATTCCAACTTCATAGTTTGGAAATATATATAAATATATACACAGGAAACCTCGTTTTGACTGCACTGGGCCTTTAACAAATAAATAACCTCTGTATGTATTATAACCGCAGATGAAAATGTGTTTTGATTAGTCAATAGTCAATGTGGTAACCTTGGTTGTACGACCTGTAGGTGCCATGTGGATGTTCTGTTTGAATTGAATTCATCTCCAGAAGAAATCGACTAGGCTAGCCTTACATAACATTTTACAGTAGGTGCGCTTGCAATGCCAGGGTTGTGGGTTCAATTCTCACGAGGGACAAGTATGAAAATGTATACTCTCACTACTGTAAGTCCCTCTGGATAACAGCGTCTACTGAATGGCTAAAATGTAAGTGTAGTAGCCTAGTCTTACGAAAAAATCGGCTATTGGAGTATGTTTCCTTCTAGCAACCACGAATGGACAGAGGGATGTGCACAAAGAAGGGCGAGAAAAATCCTCAGACTTTTGTGTTTCCACCTCGATCTCAGTCTCTCGGTCTCACTGGGCCATGGTCTCAGTGGACCTGCTCTGACTTGGGGCCAAGGAAAGGCTGCTGGGGATTTCGGCTTCATTTACATAACAATGGCTAACTGTGAACATGGGTTTACACTTTTGATGGTTAACACTTCTCACAAAGCAACTGTTTTGATTATGCAGAGGTTGTTGATTCTGCGCTTCACAGGTCCTCACTGTCAGCCCTAGTTATGGAAACACAATTTCCACGGTGTATACACTAGTGTTACAGTCGAAAAGCAGCGTTTTTTTTTATTTTAATTTTAAACCTAGACCTAGCTAATGGACCAAGCCCATGACATGATGAAATTTGTAATTTAGTTTTAACTAACATGGCTATAAAAATTCAAAGTATTGTGTCTCTCCAGCATATCAAATTCAAACCTGAAAAACAATGTTTTGATATCAATGCTTGAGTAGGCCTAGTCTAAGCTAAACATCGAGTTGCACTTTAGGCTAGGCTACTAAGAAGTTATATGAATGTGGAAAAAAATAGTATAATATTGCAATATTTCACATTAAACGTAGGCCTATACAATAAATGCAATACATGTTAATGTGAGAGAAAAAAAGGCATGTCCAGGTAGAATTGATTGATTGATTGACTGATTAAATAATTGATTGGTAGGTGACATATATCTTCATTCTATAGGCCTACCCTACCTAATCAAAATGATTTTGTGGATGTGTGTAAATGCACATTTCTCTTCAAATTGTCTTAGACCCTACCCCCCATGATGATGAGGATGATAATAGGATTAGACTATTGCTATTACTAGGCTATTATTATAGGCCTGGCTATTATTATAGGCTATTATTATAGGCCTGTTTGTATTATCATTAGGCTACATATTTGCAACATATACTATTTATTATTCACCATAAAATATGAATATACTGTATCTTGGAGCCACCAGAATAGAAAACGATCAACAAAAAGGATATATATATATTTTAATCATGGCTTAAACCATCAGTTCTAGTGCAGAGCCTTATGCAGGAACTGTAGACAGTGCTCGAGCTGCAGAAGGCGTCGAAATCCATGTCTTCAGCCCCTCTCCTTTCTCTCTCCTCCCTCTCCCTCTCTCCTCCCTCTCCCTCTCTCCTCCTCTCTCTCCTTCCTCTCCCTCTCTCCTCCCTCTCCCTCTCTCCTCCTCTCTCTCCTTCCTCTCCCTCTCCGCGTCTCGAAAGCAGGTCCTGAAAGACTAGCCGCATCAGCCATTAAATATTTAAGAAAAACAATGAAACTATATGAAAGATTAAGGGTGCCTACAAATAATTATGGATTATTGCAATGAAAAATGTATGCTTATTGTAACCTAGGAGTTTATGATATGAACAATACAATATTAACGATCTGGAGTGAAGGCAATATAACTCATACTGTAGCCTAATTGAACCAAATGTGATTCTACTGGGCACTGCTGCCCAGATCAGCCTCTACACTTACAACAAACAACACTTTTGATATGAAATCTTATACAACACATAGAATAACGAAATATGCAGAAAACTAGTATTCAAATGAGAGCGGCACCTTATCTGAATGGCACACAGTATTTGGCAAAAATTAGCCTACACAGGCACAGAAATTAAGAGGTATTTCCCCCCACTTGTGTTAATTTATGGGACTATAGACCTAACTGCTGGCCACATTTCTGGGTGTATTGTGTTCCTTTATGCAGGACATTGATATTTCAGGAGTATCTTTAATTAGGCACTGACAGAACCTGTGCCATGCAATGAGATTTACTCGTTGGATTTCAACAATGTCGGGCAGACGAGATATTTTCAGCCCATTCAAATCATAATGAAACCCATAGCTATGGTGTTACGGTATCATAAATTGCAACACTAAAAGGCTAAGGGAGCTAGTGAAAAATATAATACATAATTGTAAAAAAAAATCGGCCACTGCATATTCAACTATAGACTTAGACAAAACGCCACACACACACACACACGCACACACACACACACACACACGTCACAATGACACAGTAAAATGTTTGTCATATTTGTCTTCAGTCAGACGCTGCTCGAGTGATTAGTCTGGTTCAGTGCGCGCGGCAGTGTGGATTGCAATGTGCCCAGTTCTTTGTTAAAAGATTAGTAGCAGATTCTAAGGCATTATGGATCCAGCATCAACGTGATTAAAGGAAATTATTAAAATATCATTACAAACACTACTACCAGTAAGCCTACTACTAGACTACAACCAATAGCAGGCAAGGTTACTCTATTTTCACATAACAATGCAGGTTTATGGTTTACTTCAATATTTGAGTAGCCTACCTTACAAAATGTCTATTTGTTTAACAACACATAGAACATGTACATTCAGTTTAATATACTGTGTTTAATTTACAAAATGTTGGTCATATTGACTTAAGAATTGTACGTTTTTGCAACAACTTGTCATGTGGCTCCGATTTTAGAGGATTGTGGGTAATTTACAATTTTTAGATAAGTTGTGAATAGGCTAGTAATGCTATGTGGTATTCATTGATTTATATGCTTATACATAATGTTTTAATTCATGATTACAAAACGTTTATTTTGTTAATAGTCTACATTTCTGGTGACTCCAAGTTATGTCCATATTTTATGGTGTTGCCCTACATTGAAAAAATGATTTTCAGGCCTTCTTACAATCTCAGCCTACTCTATAGCCTAGGGCAGGTATGGGCAACTTAAAATTAGTAAATTATTAGCTGACATCTGCTTATTGAGTGACTATCAGTGACTGACATAACAAGAGAAAAACTGTTGATGCACAACCAAATTTCGAAATTGCATCTTGTGTATTCTACTTTTCTACTTCACAACAGTAAAAATGTAATTCATCCGAAGGCCTTTCAAAGGGGGGCTGCGTGCTGCCAGTTGCCCATCCCTGGCCTAGAGCCTACTGTGTGCACTTGTGGTGACAATCTAGAGGCCTACTCAACATTATACTCATTATCAGTAGTAGAGGAAGCCACAGTATTGCTTATTAGGCCTGCAATTGAATGTATATACAATATTTATATCCATTAATGAAATGGGCGGCAGGAATTGGCAGCAGGTAGCCTACTGTAGCAGTTAGAGAGGCGAGCCAAGAACCAGATGATTGCCAGTTTGAATCCAGGGTCTGACAGAAAATATCTGTCTGGAAGTGAGCTGGCAACCCAATGGTTGCTGGTATCAAATCCTAGATGTAATTGCCTGCTGTTGTGCCCTTGAGCAAGGCACTTAACCCTGCACAACAACAGCTCCCCGGGCGCTCAGTGTAGCAGTCCCATTCACCTCTACAAAACCTGTACATGTATGTATTTGTGTCTTTCGAAGGGGATGGATTAAAAGCGGAAGTCACATTTCCCCTAGACCTATTAATTTGAGCAGACAGTCCTGGCCGCTATTGTTTGTCAATACCATAATTTTGCCAAGCAATTGTCATGGGTTGATCTGTAGCCTACTTAAACATACGGAAATGAAAGGAAGAAACCATATTAACAACATCATAATGTTGCTGATGCGAAAAAGGGATGCGAAAAAGCAGGCAGCAAGCAGGAAGCAATAAAACGCCTTTCATTTTCAATAGGCCTACTGCGAACAGTGCATGGATACTGAAGACAAGTGCCTCAGTCTGGGCCAAATATTTGGTTCTGTTTACAATTGAAAACATATATTCATAAACTGTCATTTTAAATAAGGACCTCCAGTTTGTAATGTCAAGGGCATAGGCCAATAATAGGGGAGCTCAGTGGCCTAGGCTACAATTAAGCAATATGGTCGGATCAAAACAGTGAGGAGAGAGCACGGTAAAAATTAGCTCTCTTTTTGTGCATAAATTCATACTAATATGTATGCCTCATAGAATCCGTTTGCTGCGGAAAGCGATAGTTGCATTAACCCTTCAACTCTCATTTCATCTCGCATTCATTAAGGAGATTTGGTATTTAATTACCACGAGGCAACTCGGGAAAAGGTAAGGCTCTTTCGTTGTAATTGTTAAGTTGTCTGTACCTAACTTAACATTTTCCCGGAATATATAACTGTCAAGCACCATTTTTTGTTATTATAAAGGGGAATTACAGCGTGGTTTTGTGTTAATTGTGGAGATAGTTATGCAGTAAAAAGTGCCCACTTAGGACACTTTACTTAATCTGAGCCTGGTACACAGTCCTCAACAAAAGTGTAATTACAACCAAGAAACAATATTTTCAGATCACCCTTTTTTGTGTAAGGATATAATTTTTATAAAACTGTTGATATTGGAATTGAATACTGTCTCAATAAGGTTTAAAGGGGGACTCTGTCCCCCAAAACGCAGTGTTGATTTTTATAATAAATAGTATAGATGTTATTCTTCACATAATTTGTAGTCTAACTATGAAGCTGATCAGATTAACACATTATGATGTCACAAGGTTATGAACACACCACTTCAATTAAAGCACACTGTACGATCATTTATTGTCTATTCATTGGTTTAGAAAAGGAGGGATATGGTGTGATGGTTTAGAGGTGCATGTCTTATCCATGTCTCTTCCTACCCTGGTCCGCAAATTAAGTCCTCAGCACAAGACTCCATTCAAGACCGCATTATTGATCTGCAAGTTTATTATTGCCAGTCCCCATTCCGCATTATCAGAAAACACTGTCATTAAAAAACATTTGACTGTTTTGAATCTAGTATCGAGAAATAACTTTTCAATTTTTTCTAGCCTTTTTTTTCAAATAATGCTTCTCAGCAACTTGTAATTCAACCTCCTTCACTGCGAAGCTTCGCTCTGACAGCCCTAAGGAGATACCACCCTAATTAAATGTTACTTCTGCCAATTGTTTCATGGAGACAATGAGTGGGAGGAGGATGCTACGTGAGGAGAGACAGTGCAGTGCTGTGCGGACGGTGTGGCGTGGAGAGAAAAGGATAAACTGAGTGCCTCTTGGCCACACATTCAGGATCTCGCTAGCATAGGAATTGCTTCTATCGATCTGCAGAGACAAGCTAGAGCAGACAGATGGGGACTGTTTCTGGTTTAACAGGGCATCCTAACACTTTGAAATCCCCACTCATCGCTATCAGTGCCTATCATCCGCTCTCAGGGTCGGCTCCTGTGTTCCCTTTCTGGCACGTGGAACCAATCTCACCGGGTCTGATGTTCCACTGGGATGTGCGACCAACACAGCCCCCCCCCTCATCTCTTGGCGGGTTCGATTTAGTCTGATGGTCTGGTTCAAATGAACCAACATTAGACCTGAATCACTGATATTGCAATAAAGTCAAATTTGTTGAAAAATGTACTGTTAAATGAAAATCCTGTGTGGTGCTGTCCATAAGGTCCTCCTGTTGACTGAAAGACAGACAGACAGTCAGTCAGGTGTGTGCACACATGCGCACACACACAGACACACACACACACACACACACGTTACAATCCACAGAAAAGGTCTTTGTTTACAAGCCTTAAACAAAAACTGCAACAGGAGTTGCTAGTCATTAAAGATCGCCCCAGGAGCAATTATCAAACTGCATGGGGGGTAATGAATAGGAGGAAAATCCAAAATGGCCCCATCCATCTTCCATCAGAGCCATGTCTCAGGGTCATATTAACCTCCGCTGTGGCACCGTGGCGGATGAAGTAAAGGATAGAAAGTGTAAAACGCGGCTTATGCACTGGGGGTGACTAGCATTTACATACAGCAGAAAATTGGATTTAACGCCTCATCACGACAACAATGACTGAAGATACTTGGACGTGTCAGCTCTCTCTAAACCAGGTCCAGCAGGGATAGACACCCTAAACTGCCTCATCTAAGCAGAGTATGAAATCAATCTGACCATGACAACTTCCTCTCAACACGCGTGACCCTTTATCCGGTTAAGAGGCGATGGATAGGCCTGCCCGTAGGGAAGAGAGGAGGATGCCATCACAGTCTCTGTATCTCAGCCCCGCCGGGCATACTCTGAGCTGGGATGCTGATTTACCCCAGGCCCAGGCTTCTGAGGCCTACAGGTGCATGCCATAGGGATGTCAGGGATGTTTGTTGGGAGTGCAGGTCAGGCTTTCAGAGTAAGGCGATGTGATGTAGGTGTACTAACTGATGCACCTTCAGGAATTGTATAATACAAACGGAAATATTTTAATACTATTTTTAGTTTTTTCAAATTAATTAGCTTTTGCTACTCTATTCTGCTCCTTATCTTGAAAAGAGGAAGCCCTTGATTGTCCCAAAATTAGAAAATAGCCACCCACAAACACACACACACACACACACACAAACTCCTTTGACAGCTAAAGGAAAAATCCAATACAATGTTGGGAGTATTTTCCTTATTAGTCAATGCCAAAATACATGCTCAGGTGTAGGAGATACTGCTGTCGAGGCCAAAGGCCAGAGAATGTGATACTGAAGCTGACAAATAGACAAAATAGAGGAATCAGTTCAAATGAAGCCACCCCCCACAACCGGTGATAACAAACACTCATTAGCATCTGAAAAAAAACCCAGATAGCCACAGTGCAAACAGATGCCTGCTTCCCTATTAGCAATGATTACCCCACTACCTTAATAGCTTTGTTTTTATGGATCTCTCTCTCTCTCTCTCTCTCTCTCTCTCTCTCACACACACACACGCACGCACGCACGCACGCACGCACGCACACACACACACACACACACACACACACAATCCTGAAGCCAATTCCCATCTTCCCCCTCTCATAAACACACACACAATAAAAAAAACACTAAGCCAATTTCCTTCCTCGCCTATCCTTACACACACACACACACACACACTAATTTCCTCAGGCCGCTGCACTGGCAGGAAGTGTGTATTGTAGCACAAACAGTGATGTGTTTTGGGTAATTGGTCTTGCTGTGTTTGTATGGAAATCTCTGAGTGTGTGACAAGGCTAGATAGCTTCCAATGTTGTTCTGATCCACGCTTTAGGCCCGCAGCCAAAGTATTTTATCTCTTAATGCATTAGAGGGATCTTCCAATTAGCCGCAGCTCATAATACCCCCATTTCTGGTGGCTGTGGCTTTGGGGGTAGAGGTAGGGGAGATGGGGAGGGTGGTGGGGGGGACTCCTGTGGATGGGGGACGGGGGCGAAGCGATAGTTCTGCTTGAGAGGTGAAATGAGGTGCTTGTTGTGCGTGGTGTGGGGGTTGCGCTGTTGCCAGGCTCCTGTTGTAAAGTTTGCTGATAAGGGGAACCAGGCCCTTGAGCATCCATTCTGCTCGGTATATTAACACTCCTTATCGGGCCCAGATAAAACTGCATGCCATTTGCCTTCGGTGGAATTAGCTCGTCTTCCTTGGCTAACCAGGCAGTGGTGATTAACCTTTACGCTGTCCAATATTCTCAGCAGACTTCAGCTCGCAGATTAGAGACTATTAGTTATGACCAACTAAATTAACCGCTCCCTCTCCCTGAGAGAGAGGGGCCAGCCCCTCCGAGCGCTGCGAGCTGTGTGCACTCTAAAGGGGTCAGTTCCACCTCACACACTCAGGAACTGAGTATACTCACACAAACAAACACACATTAACAGCATGGCTGCATGTGCAAAGGTGGGTATAGAAATGTACATACTCATCCGGTCCCTCATACAAGTTTGTGTAATGTGCACGCACACACGTTCATGGACAATATTATATGTAATTTTGCAGGCCTTCACTGCTGTTTCAATTATTTTTCAAATGTCATCTGTATTACAAAATATGCAAATATAATCATTGTTTTAATGGTAAAAAAAAACTCATTATTATGATAATTGTGTTTGTAGGTATTTTAGGCTATATTTCAATTATTTAATTTGGTTGAAGGGAAGTCTGGTGAAAATAAATCTCTGTTAGGATTTGTTGCCTCAGACTGTAATCAAATGTTAATTAGTTTATTATTAACCATGGGGTATAGTTATACTGGATGTTTCTGTTTTCGCCATCAAAATATAATACCGCTTTATGCCTAATATTCATTGTGTAAAGTAAGTCTATGTGCCCACAGGACACTTTATATAATAGAAAGAGGTGGATAACCCAATCACAGACAGAACACATCTTTCCTACATACATTCCCCTTCATGCCCCCCCAAAACTGACAACCTCCTCTGTTACCTCATTGTTAACCTTCAGACGTATAGGTTACCAGACCAGGACTCAGGGATGGCTAACCCTGGAGATCCCTTCAAGTTATTTAGATCTGCTTTTAGTTGTATCCTTTTTTTTGCGCCTCTCATACAGAATGATCTCCAAAACTCCTTAAAGTTGGTGCCTCTAGGGCAATTCAGGCTGAGGTTAGAGGGGTTGGCTGGAGTCTTTGGCCACCCTGTAGGGTGTTCCGGTTGCAGGCGGTGCAGTTGCCATAACAGACAGTGATACAATCAGTCAGGATGCTCTCAATGGTGCATCTGGTAAAGTTCCTGAGGAACCATACCAAATCATGAATCCAAGATGGCGTAACAGTGCGGACGTGTTTTTTTGTCCTGTCCCGTGTCCTGTGTAAATAGTCTGGTTTTTTTCAGTTTTTCCGTATATATTTCTTATTCTCATATATTTTCCTGCAACCCTCCTAACCCAACGTGGAACGGATCTACTATTTCTTTATCCCATCCCGCCGACAGAAGCTAGCCTGCTAACTAGCTACTAGCCATTGCTAGCCACTGCTAGCGGTCTTCACCACTGCCCTTGCCTGCACCAGCCAGCTTAAGTTCGGACAATATCGGCCAGCCTGCACAGCGTGCTACCAACACAGCGCATATCGGATTGCTTTCTCTACCACATCACCGGATTTCTGCCGAAATCACTGGACCATTACACCGGATCATCGCAGCTAGCTAGCTGCAACCGAGTGGCTGTTGTTGGCAAACACCACTGTCCCGAAGCATGCACCAGTTAGCCTTGAGCTAGCCTCGAGCTACGCCCATCTCCCGGCTAGCCGACGTGTACTAGCTAATTCCTGGGCTACAGTACGTCTTTGTCAAACGGCCTGGACCTTCTATTGTCGACACGGAGCCCCGCTGATCCATCACGACTGGTCTGCCGACGTAATCGTCCGACGTGGTTTCAACAGGCTTTTCTGTTGCGATGTTGCCGAAGACCCATCTGCTAGCCCCGGCCCGCTAGCATTCTGAACGCCGTGCCTCCCACTCGCCTAGTGCAGCAGCGGCCACCAAACTGCTCCCTGGCTCACCTGCTAATTGGACCTTATGATCACTCGGCTACCCAGCTGATGCCTGCTGGACTGTTCCCTTACACGATACCTCATTCTGTTTATCTGTTAAGCCTCAGCCTCGAACTCAGGTCCTGTGTGTAGCACAACATTTTCTCTAACTGACCCTCTCTGTCCATTCATCGCCATTACCCATTGTTGTCTTAGCTCTCTTGATTAACACCTGTGATTGCTTTATGCCTCTCTCTTATGTCGATATAACTTGTCTGTTGCTGTTTAGGTTAGTTCTTATTGTTCTATTTTACTGTAGAGCCCCCAGTCCCGCTCAAAATGCTTCAGATAGCTCCTTTGTCCCAGCCCCCCACACATGCAGAGACCTCACCTGGCTTAACTGGTGCCTCCAGAGATGCAACCTCTTTCATCGTTACCCAATGCCTAGGTTTACCTCCACTGAACTCACATCCATGTACATTATGCCCTGAATCTATTCTACCACGCCCAGAAATCTGCTCCTTTTATTCTCTGTACCCAACGCACTAGACGACCAGTTCTTAAAGCCTTTAGCTGTACCCGTATCCTACTCCTCCTCTGTTCCTCTGGTGATGTAGAGGTAAACCCAGGCACTGTAGCCCCCAGTACTACACCTATTCCCCAGAAGCTCAAATTGTTTGATTTCTGTAACTGTAAAAGCCTTGGTTCCATGCATATTAACATCAGAAGCCTCCCCCCTAAGTTTGATTTATTCACTACTTTAGTACACTCTGCCAACCCTGATGTCCTATCTGTGTCTGAATCCTGGCTTAGGAAGACCACCAAAAATTCTGAATTTTCCATCCCCAACTACAACATTTTCCGTCAAGATAGAACTGCCAAAGGAGGCTGAGTTGCAATCTACTGTAGAGAGCCTGCAGAGTTCTGTCATACTATCCAGGTCTGTGCCCAAACAGTTTGAGCTTCTACTTTAAAAAATCCACCTTTCCAGAAATAAGTCTCTCACTGTTGCCGCTTGTAACAGACCCCCCTCAGCCCCCAGCTGTGCCCTGGACACCATATGTGAATTGATTACCCCCCATCTATCTTCAGAATTCGTACTGTTAGGTGACCTAAACTGGGATATGCTTAACACCCCGGCCGTCCTACAATCTAAGCTAGATGCCCTCAATCTCACACAAATGATCAAGGAACCTACCAGGTACAACCCTAAATCCGTAAACATGGGCACCCTCATAGATATCAGCCTGCGTCTGTAAATCCAGATAGCTGATGTTCTGAAAGAGCTGCAAAATCTGGACCCCTACAAATCTGCTGGGCTAGCCAATCTGGAACCTGTCTTTCAAAAATGTCGCAATTGTTGCAACCCCTATTACAGCCTGTTCAACATCTTTCGTATCATCTGAGATCCCTAGAGATTGGAAAGCTGCCGCGGTCATCCCCCTCTTCAAAGCGGGAGACACTCTAGACCCAAACTGTTACAGACCTATATCCATCCTGCCCTGCCTTTCTAAAGTATTCGAAAGCCAAGTTAACAAACAGATCACCGACCATTACGGTTTCCGAGCTAATCATGGGTGCACCTCAGCCACGCTCAAGGTCCTAAACGATATCATAACCGCCATCGATAAAAAACAGTACTGTGCAGCCGTCTTCATCGACCTGGCCAAGGCTTTCGACTCTGTCAATCACCGCATTCTTATCGGCAGACTCAATAGCCTTAGTTTCTCAAATGACTGCCTCGCCTGGTTCAGCAACTACTTCTCAGATGGAGTTCAGTGTGTCAAATCAGAGGGCCTATTGTCTGGACCTCTGGCAGTCTCTATGGAGGTGCCACAGGGTTCAATTCTTGGTCCGACTCTATTCTCTGTATATATCAATGTCGCTCTTGCTGCTGGTGACTCTCTGATCCACCTCTACGCAGACGACACAATTCTGTATACATCTGGCCCTTCTTTGGACATTGTGTTAACAAACCACCAAACGAGCTTCAATGCCATACAACACTCCTTCCGTGGCCTCCAACTGCTCTTAAATGCTAGTAAAACTAAATGCGTGCTCTTCAATCGAACACTGCCCGCACCCGCCTGCCGGACTAGCATCACTACTCTTGACGGGTCTGACTTAGAATATGTGGACACCTACAAATACCTAGGTGTCTGGTTAGACTGTAAACTCTCCTTCCAGACTCACATTAAGCATCTCCAATCCAATATTAAATCTAGAATCAGCTTCCTATTTCGCAACAAAGCCTCCTTCACTCATGCTGCCAAACATGCCCTCGTAAAACTGACTATCCTACCGATTCTTGACTTTGGCGATGTCATTTACAAAATAGCCTCCAACACTCTACTCAGCTAATTGGATGTAGTCTATCACAGTGCCATCCGTTTTGTTACCAAAGCCCCATATACTACCCACCACTGCGACCTGTATGCTCTCATTGGCAGGCCCTCACTACATATTTGTCGCCAAACCCACTGGCTCCAGGTCATCTATAAGCCTTTGCTAGGTAAATCCCCGCCTTATCTCAGCTCGCTGGTCACCATAGCAACACCCACCTGTAGCATGCGCTCCAGCAGGTATATTTCACTGGTCATCCCCAAAGCCAACACCTCTTTCGGCCGCCATTCCTTCCAGTTCTCTGCTGCCAATGACTGGAACGAATTGCAAAAATCATTATGGCCTATTTATTGCCTTACCTTCCTAATCTTACTACATTTGTACACACTGTATATAGATTATCTATTGTGTTATTGACTGTACGTTTGTTTATCCCATGTGTAACGCTGTGTTGTTGTTTTTGTCGCACTGCTTTGCTTTATCTTGGCCAGGTCGCAGTTGTAAATGAGAACTTGTTCTCAACTGGCCTACCTGGTTAAATAAAGGTGAAAATAAATAAATAAATAATCACATTCTTTATGACTGTTCTGGTGTGAGAGGACCATGTTAAGTCCTCATTTATGTGGACACAAAGGAACTTGAAGCTCCCGACCCTCTCCACTGCAGCCCAGTCGATGTGCATCCCCCTGTTTCTTGCTGACATTAAGGGAGAGGTTTTTCCCTGGCACCACATTGCCACCTCTTCCCTGTAGGCTCTCATCACTGTTGGTGATCAGGCCTGGAGTTGGAGTTGTACGTGACCACACAGTCATGGAAAGGGTTGCAAGCTTGGTGCCAAGCTTGGAGGGCACAGTGCTGTTGAATGCTGAGCTGTAGTCGATGAACAGCATTATCACATAAGTATTATTTTTGTTCAGGTGAGAGAGGGTAGTGCAATTGAGATTGCATTGTCTGTAGAGCTGTTTGGGCAGAATGCAAATTGGAGAGGTTCTATATGGGATTACATTTACATTTTAGTAATTTACTGTAGCAGATGCTCTTATCCAGAGCGACTTACAAGTGTCTTGCTCAGGGGCACATAGACAGAATTTTCACCTAGTCGGCTCAGGGATTTGAACCAATGACCGTTCAGCTACTGGGCCAACGCTCTTAACCTGGACTAGCCTTTTAAAGCACTTCATGATTACAGATGTTAGCGCTACATGGCGGTAGTCATTGTGACAGGTAGCCTTAGAGTTCTTGGGAACAGGAATGATGGTGGTCAGTTTAAGACGTGGGGATTACTGGGACAAGGTAGCATCCACATTAATGTAGAAGTGTTCAGAAGTGCTCAGAAACATATTATATTCTTATTTACAATAAATTCTTATTTACCATTCATTTCTATTGGGCACAACATAATCCAAAACACAACCAAAATAAACTGCAAGTTTGTAGAGTCACAAGCTTGATGTATTCATTGCGTGCTAGGAATATGGCATAAAATACTAAACATTTGACGACTTTAATACACTATAAGTTAATTTGTCCAAATACTTATGACACCTTCAAATGGGGGGGACTAGACACATAAAGTGCTTTCATTTCTAAACGGTAAAACAGATATGTATAAAAATACCCTGAAATCGGCTCATATGAAACATTTGATCTCAAATCCAAAATGCTGGAGTATAAAGTAAATAAAAAAGTTTGAACTTCACTGTCCAAATAAATACGGAGGTATTATAAGGAGGGGAGTGTATTATACAGGGGGAGTGTATTATACGGAGGGGAGTGTATTAGGCAATGCTACATGAAATGTTGTCAGCACGATCCCTCTGTGTTTCACAAAATGAATGTCAGCAATATTGTTTTAATTTGCTACTGAAACAAGGGTCTGTCTTAAGACCCCATATCTTTTAACAATGAGAGAAATCAGCTGTCAACATCCTGAAGTAAATGAAAAACATCACAGTTGAGGGAATCTGATGGTAGAGAGGTGTAGAGAGGAGGAGAGCAGAGGAGGAGAGAGGAGGAGAGAGAGGAGTAGAGTGGAGGAGAGTGGAGTAGAAAGGAAGAGAGAGGAGTAGAGAGGAAGAGAGAGGAGTAGAGAGGAAGAGAGAGGAGTAGAGAGGAGGAGAGGAGTAGAGAGGAAGAGAGAGGAGTAGAGAGGAGGAGAGGAGTAGAGAGGAAGAGAGAGGAGTAGAGGAGTAGAGAGGAAGAGAGAGGAGTAGAGAGGAGGAGAGGAGTAGAGAGGAAGAGAGAGGAGTAGAGAGGAAGAGAGAGGAGTAGAGGAGTAGAGAGGAAGAGAGAGGAGTAGAGAGGAGGAGAGGAGTAGAGAGGAGGAGAGGAGTAGAGAGGAAGAGAGAGGAGTAGAGAGGAAGAGAGAGGAGTAGAGAGGAGGAGAGGAGTAGAGAGGAAGAGAGAGGAGTAGAGAGGAAGAGAGAGGAGTAGAGAGGAAGAGAGAGGAGTAGAGAGGAAGAGAGAGGAGTAGAGAGGAGGAGAGGAGTAGAGAGGAAGAGAGAGGAGTAGAGGAGTAGAGAGGAAGAGAGAGGAGTAGAGAGGAGGAGAGGAGTAGAGAGGAAGAGAGAGGAGTAGAGAGGAAGAGAGAGGAGTAGAGGAGTAGAGAGGAAGAGAGAGGAGTAGAGAGGAAGAGAGAGGAGTAGAGAGGAGGAGAGGAGTAGAGAGGAAGAGAGAGGAGTAGAGAGGAAGAGAGAGGAGTAGAGAGGAAGAGAGAGGAGTCGAGAGGAAGAGAGAGGAGTAGAGAGGAAGAGAGAGGAGTAGAGAGGAAGAGAGAGGAGTAGAGAGGAAGAGAGGAGTAGAGAGGAGGAGAGGAAGAGAGGAGTAGAGAGGAAGAGAGAGGAGTAGAGGAGTAGAGAGGAGGAGAGGAGTAGAGAGGAAGAGAGAGGAGTAGAGAGGAAGAGAGAGGAGTAGAGAGGAAGAGAGAGGAGTAGAGAGGAGGAGAGGAAGAGAGAGGAGTAGAGAGGAGGAGAGGAGTAGAGAGGAGGAGAGGAGTAGAGAGGAAGAGAGAGGAGTAGAGGAGTAGAGAGGAAGAGAGAGGAGTAGAGAGGAGGAGAGGAGTAGAGAGGAAGAGAGAGGAGGAGAGGAGTAGAGAGGAAGAGAGAGGAGTAGAGGAGTAGAGAGGAAGAGAGAGGAGTAGAGAGGAGGAGAGGAGTAGAGAGGAGGAGAGGAGTAGAGCGGAGGAGAGAGGAGTAGAGCGGGAGAGAGAGGAGGAGAGCGGGAGAGAGAGGAGGAGAGCGAGAGAATGAGAAGAATAGAAGTAGTGAGAGATGAGGTGACGCTTCACTCCTGCCTAAAGGCTTCACTCCTACCTATAGTCTTCACTGGCTGCTCTTGACAGGTCATAGGAAACAATGTGATAGGGACAATATGGCGAGCAGTGTGTGTGTGAGAGTGTGTCTTTACCATGGAGATAACTGCGTGGTGGCTGTGAGGTAAAGAGGCGTGGAGCACACACACTGCCATTCTGTCTGCATGACTTGTCTCAATACACACACACACACATTAAGCCATCACATCTGGGACGGATTGACAAGAGATGCGATGAGGCGATTCACAAAAACCTCCGTATGACTGCAGCAGCCTCAATGCCAAAGGCAATGGCTCCTTTCTCCTTCCTCCTTCTTCCTTTCTCCTGCCCTCCTTCCTTCTTCCTTCCTCCTTCTTCTTTCTCCTTCCTCCTTCCTTCTTATTCCTTTCTCCTTCCTCCTTTCTCCTTCCTTCCTCCTTCTTTCTCCTTCATCCTTCCTTTCTCCTTCCTCCTTCCTCCTCCTTCCTTCCTCCTTCCTTCTTCCTCCTTCCTTCTTTCTCTATGCCTCCCTTTTACTCTTTTTTTTCCTCCACTCAGTGCAAATGATATTGGTATTCATACTACTATTACTACTCTATGTTCAGTCAAACCAAACATCCACTTATCTGGAACGGACACACAACACATGCATCTTCCTTAGATTTACTTTATGTACTGGCATATGTGGATACATTTACGTATTAGGATTTTCAATAGTTAAACAGAGCATATTGGATATGAACTCGGAATCAGGATTAAAATGTTAGTCCACCACCACATTGTTTGTCTGCTTGTCCTGTGTATCAAGGTAACATACAGTACATTATATTGGGCTGTAAACATACATTCTTTGCAGGTGCATATTGTACTTAACCAAGCCAGATCCATTTTCTGCCATAATTAAGAGCCTTTATGTAAATTACTTTTATTATTTAGTATTTCATTACCCTTTTGAAAACATAGCCAAAAGTTAATAGGAAACTAGTTATTTCAAAGACAGACATGGCCGTTACCACCCCGTAGTCATCATGGGAATATGTCCCCCACACTGAAAACCCCTTTATCTACACGAACAATTAAGAGTGTGAAATTCGAACACGCTACGCTAAATAAGAAACCGCTTTTGTTACAAAGGAAACAAAGCCTGAGGAGAAGGGAAAAAAACGAGTTTTCAGCCTTGAGAGAGGAAGAAACCACACTGATACCCAGAATAATCACATTTTCCCTCAAATCCAGCTGGCTGGCACTGACAGTAGCACGTTTAAGACCGTCCACAGGCAGCCACAGGAGAGAGGCAGCACAAGAGGCTGTTCCTATCACACACAGACACACTCCCTCAGTCTGCTTTGGAGCTCTGTAGCAGCCAGTCCACCCCACCCACTGTGTTCACCCCTGGCCTGGTCCACAGCAGCCCCTGGCAGAGTGGGTGAGACCACCCCAACCGTACAGCCTCTCAATGTGTTTGTTAACAGACACAGAGAGTCAATAATGACTTCCACCATTACTCCACAAATGACGCTTCGCTCCTTTCCACCTTAAAAGAATGAGTAATCAAGAACGGGGGCCATTTGCAAACTGTCAGTCAAACGGCGCTATCTTCCCGCCGAGGCTTCCTCCTCTAATACCAATTTAAATCATTCACGGGCCTTCCGCTGCCATTATTCAAAAGATCATAATAGTTTTGCTAGCGCCCAAAGCACAAAAAATCAATTATTTCCCCACAAAGACTTGAAAGTACTTAGCGCGGGGCTGCGAGAGAAAGCTGTGGGTTATATCAAATTGAAACTGCACTCATTACACAGCGCACAATTAGTTACCTCTGGTCTGCGAGGCTCTTTAATTCCGAATGGCATATCTGTATTATTACAGAAACAAGCATGCAAATGCTATTGTTGAGGATTTAGAGAAATCAATAGGACAGTGGCGCGAGCGTTTGGTGGGCCGTCACTCAATCTGCTGCGGGCCAGAGATAAAGGTCTGAATTCAAATGAACGAAAGCAGCCAGTGACATCACAAGTGACACCCAAAATAAAAGAGACGGCTCCATGATATATGTAATTATTCGCCGCACATTCACTCTTTTTTTTTCCTCTTCATTGTATATACTTGTGTAACTGTGTTTCGCATAAAGGGATTAAGAGTATTTTAATGAGAAACTGTAATTGTTTTTTCCCGCACTCTATGGATATGTGTGTGTGAGTGTGTACGAGGAAGGAAGTGTGTTGTCTCCCATTCATCATAGACAGTCCATTTCCATTGAATGGATACTGTATAGAGTTTTTTTTTTCAGAGGATTGTTGGGTTGAATTGAAAGTGAGGGAGTTGGAAAATGTTATGAAGAAAACATACCACATAGAGTCTATACCAATGACTAACATTGGGACTGAAGACATATTGTACTAAAAGGCTTAAAAACGGATATTACCTGAAGTTGTAAAATACCTGGCATTAACAAGATCTTTCATCAATGTATCTGACATGTCAATGCAAGGGCTCTGCACTGTCCTGTTCTTCCTGGCTCTTGTCTGTAATGGAACATGTTCCATTACAGACAATTACAGAAATTGAAACTCAGCAAACTAGGAACAACATGCTATTAATGTAAAAAAGCTCAGGTGAGAGTAAGAGACAGAGAAAGTGCTCTCCCCTGGCTGACTTCACATGAGGACAGGTGAGAGTAAGAGACAGAGAAAGTGCTCTCCCCTGGCTGACTTCACATGAGGACAGGTGAGAGTAAGAGACAGAGAAAGTGCTCTCCCCTGGCTGACTTCACATGAGGACAGGTGAGAGTAAGAGACAGAGAAAGTGCTCTCCCCTGGCTGACTTCACATGAGGACAGGTGAGAGTAAGAGACAGAGAAAGTGCTCTCCCCTGGCTGACTTCACATGAGGACAGGTGAGAGTAAGAGACAGAGAAAGTGCTCTCCCCTGGCTGACTTCACATGAGGACAGGTGAGAGTAAGAGACAGAGAAAGTGCTCTCCCCTGGCTGACTTCACATGAGGACAGGTGAGAGTAAGAGACAGAGAAAGTGCTCTCCCCTGGCTGACTTCACATGAGGACAGGTGAGAGTAAGAGACAGAGAAAGTGCTCTCCCCTGGCTGACTTCACATGAGGACAGGTGAGAGTAAGAGACAGAGAAAGTGCTCTCCCCTGGCTGACTTCACATGAGGACAGGTGAGAGTAAGAGACAGAGAAAGTGCTCTCCCCTGGCTGACTTCACATGAGGACAGGTGAGAGTAAGAGACAGAGAAAGTGCTCTCCCCTGGCTGACTTCACATGAGGACAGGTGAGAGTAAGAGACAGAGAAAGTGCTCTCTCCTGGCTGACTTCACATGAGGACAGGTGAGAGTAAGAGACAGAGAAAGTGCTCTCCCCTGGCTGACTTCACATGATGAAAGGTGAGAGCTAGGGCACGGCAGAGGGGTTGCTAGGGGGTCTGGAGGAGGAAGGGGTTGGGGGGGGTGGGGGGGTCACCTCAGGCTGAAGTTGCCGCGACCTGTCACCCAGGTGATCCCCTTCCTGCTCAGACAACCTTTTTGTGGTCAAAAGATGGATAACACTTACAAATGACTCCCTCCCTACCCCCCAGAAACGAAAAGGAGCTGGAATGTGTCTGCCTGGGGAGGGTCAGATCCATACATTCCTCTCTGATAAACCCTCCATTCCACCCCACCTCCCACTAACCCACAGCCTTGTCCCATCTCAAGTCACATTTCCCCTCATGCCCCTGTACCTCTCTCATCCTCTCTCCCATACTATGTACTCTGATGCTCATTTTGGAATGAGAGCAATCACCAATATTCCTCTCTATTGAGTGAAAGAAAGACATGCCTTTCGTTCTGCAGGGATGAAGAGGAGAAGAATGCTGGGGAGGCAGAACATGCCCTTTGTTGGCCTCTCATTCTTCCCCTCTACATCCTGGCTCCCCCTTTTCCACCCCTAACATTGGGACGCGGGGGGCGGGTGGGGGGGGGGGGGTGCTCATTCAACATCGGTTAAACGTTTTCACAACAGCACAATGCCAGACTGAGATGGCAGGTGCAAGCCAGGCAGAAAGGGAGAGAGTCAGGGAAAGAGAGATGAAGGGAGAGAGAGAGAGATGGAGGGAGAGAGAGAGAGAGAGATGGAGAGGGAGAGAGAGAGACAGAGAGAGAATGAGAGAGGCCAGCCTATTAAGCGCAGTAATCACTGCTAGTATATTATCTAAGACCCAGGTGTCTGTGCTTGACCCCATGGACCAGTGCCTTTAACCTCCCGGCACCGGACCTAGACCCAGGGACAGGTCCAGTAGTATGTCTGTACTTAGCCCCAGCCAGGCCTCCTTCTCCCTCTCCCTTTCCCTCTCCCTCTCCCTCTCCCTCTCTCCCCCCCCCCCCCCCCTCTCTCTCTCCTTCTCTCTCTCTCTCTCTCTCTCTCTCTCTCTCTCCTTCTCTTTTTACAGTAGTATCACAGAGACCAGTGCCTCCATTGACGTCAGCAACCCTCACTGGACCTGACCTGCTTACACTGGGCTAGTGCCTCAGCAGGCCTATCCTCAGACCTGTCCTGGACGCACACACACACTTATCTCACATACAAACACAGACCCCTGTGACACATGTACGCTCATTAAGCATAGATGAGTACTCAAACATACAGTATACAAAAACACAAGATCCATGCACACACACACACACACATACACACACACACACACACACACACACACACACACACAGGCTCACACAGGCAGAGCATATAATACACTGACAAGATAAACATTCAGACTCCCTCTCACATAATACGGACACACTCAAGCACACACACCCTGCCTTTCTCTGGAGTCAACCAAGTGAGATAAAGACCAGCAGTCTGGCTTAGAGGAGGGGTGGAGGGGAGGGAAAGAGGGGGAGTGGAGGGGGGTTGCTTGGGGCTTCTGCCCTGTCATTCATCTACTGCCAAGGAACATATTTCACAACGCCTAGTTGTGTATTCATTGTGATTCATTGTGTAGTGTGTGTGTGTGTGTGTGTGTGTGTGTGTGTGTGTGTGTGTGTGTGTGTGTGTGTGTGTGTGTGTGTGTGTGTGTGTGTGTGTGTGTGTGTGTGTGTGTGCGTGTTTACATTTCAACATTGTATTATACTGTGTGATGTACACACTGTGGATTTATGGATTTTTGGCATTGTGTGAAATAGGGAGTTTTTGTATGGAATGATAGCACAGTCACGCATTTTGATATCTTATACAAGTGTGACCTTGTGTTGGCTAACAATGAAATTAAGTACTACACACAACATACCTCTGCACATATAATTCTGTTTTACAGATCCTTTCAGTACTAAAACTATCCTTGAACCTTGAACTTCAGATACAATATTATCTCTTCTAAGCTTCATTTATTTAAACATTTACAGGATCACATTTCTTCAGATACAACATCTCGTTTTCAAGTCAAATCAAATCAAATGTTATTGGTCGCATACACATATTTAGCAGATGTTCTTGCGGGTATAGCGAAATGCATGTGTTCCTAGCTCCAACATTGCAGTAATATCTAACAATTCGCAACAATATACACAGATCTAAAAGTAAAAGAATGTAATTAATAAATATTTATATATACAGTGTATATATATATGTGATGGGATGTACAGACATTATGTATTTTTTTTATTTAACCTTTATTTAACTAGGCAAGTCAATTAAGAACAAATTCTTATTTACAATGACGGCCTAACCCGGACGACGCTGAGCCAATTGTGCGCCCCCCTATGGGACTCCCTATACAGCCAAGGATCAAACCAGGGTATGTGGTGACTCCTCTAGCACTGATATGCAGTGCCTTAGATCGCTGCGCCACTAGGGAGGACTCGGGAGTATATCTGTAGAATATGTAGGATAGAATAGTATAAGTACAGCAATAGTTGAATAGGAGTAGAATACAGTATATACAGTGCCTTCGGAAAGCATTCAGGCCCCTTGACTTTTTCCACATTATGTTAGGTTACAGCCTTATTTTAAAATGGATTAAATTGTCAATTAATCTACACACAATAATGCATCATGACAAAGCAAAAACAGTTTTATTTTATTTTTGATGCTACAAGCTTGACACACCTGTATTTGAGGAGGTTCTCCCATTCTTCTCTGCAGTTCCTCTCAAGCTCTGTTAGGTTGGATGGGTAGCGTTGCTGGTCTCTCCAGAGATGTTTGATCGGGTTCAAGTCCGGGCTTTGGCTGGGCCACTTGAAGACATTCAAAGACTTGTCCCGAAGCCACTCCTGTATTGTCTTGGCAGTGTGCTTAGGGTCGTTGTCTTTTTGGAAGGTGAACCTTCGCCCCAGTCTGAGGTCCTGAGCGCTCTGGAGCAGGTTTCATCAAGGATCTCTCTGTACTTTGCTCCTCAATTTAAGGTAAGGTTTGTCCCTTGTATGATCTAAATTGATATTATTATGATGATACCATCTATCTTTTCATATTTGTTCAAATCTTTCTAAAACAGAAATAAAATAAAATACTGCAGTTGCTTAGGAGCTAGAAGCAGAGCTGCCATGTCTGTACTCTGTCTACTATATAAAATCATCTAAATCAGTGTAAAAAAAAGTATATATATATATATACTGTATTAAAAACAAGAACTTACATTAACAGCATAAAAAAGTTGTTGTACAACTACTTATAGGCCTACAACTAATATAAACTACTGCTACAACTACTAATACAACTAACAAAACAAATGACCTGTACTATATACATACATCTTTAAAAATAGTTCCACATGGGGATGTTTCTAATAGTTAAAAACACAATCTATAGGTAAAGTATTCGATTTAGTTGGGCCTTCATATCTGAAATATCAATCATAGTCCAAAATGTGTACACATATGCACAGCAGCTCAAGCAATTTCTCCAACTGTCAGCGCATTCAAATGAATAGAGGATGTGTACCGGAGCCGCATTGGATGGGAATTGTGGGGAGGAGCACGTTCCCCGCAGATGGCGGTCTCAGAGCTGCATAGCTATGTCACAATGGGATACCGGACTATCGCGTCTCAGCGTGAAAACTTATTTGATGAGACACTGAATTTGGCCTTACTGCTACTCGCCCATAGAAACGCATTGAATAACATGTTCATACATGTCAAAACAGACAACACAGACTGTTTCGTGAAAATACAGATTTTCGGGATGTATCCTAGTCCGACAAACACTGCTGTAGCTCTGCCACCTTCCACTGCACATGCGGAAGGCCGACATCGGCAGATGGGGTGGATTGAGACGCAGCCCATGCAAAACTGATATCTCTAACTTAAACAGACAGGTTTTGATGGGTTGTTTTGATTATGCTAATTGATTGACTCAATCAACTCTAGGGGGAAATTTAAGTTGATACATTAAAAGTAAAAATGGTTCCAATGCAGTTGTGTTCTGTGTACGAGTGATAGCCAATGTAATGATTCATACATTGTGCAATGATGTGTCTTATAATGGCATCCAAGAATGATTCTGCAAAGATTGTTATAAATGACATCTGACTCGCAAAGTAAGATCTTGGTTGAGTTTTGATAGATGATGTCAGTTGGATTACTAAGGTATTTTTAATGGATACAGTAAAACAGTTCTTAGATCTGTATAGTAACCCAAGCTTACAGTATAGTTAATCATTTTTCCAATATAATCAATATGCTTCCCAAAAGATAATTCAGAATCAATCCTCAAACCCAGATATTTCAAACAATCAACACTTTCAAGCATTGTTCCATCACTTGCATGACATTTGAAAGAGTTTATTATCTGCCATGTACCAAATACATAAACCATGTACAGTATAGGCATATTATTCTAGAAACCATTTTTGTGTTAAGTGTTAAAATCATCTCTGAGACTTGCTTGTATCTGCCAAATGTTTTAAAATCATGTATAGAGCACTGTATCATTAGCGTATAAGTGAACATGTGAATTCTGACAAATTAGCAGCAATTAATTTATGAATATAGATAAAAGAAGGCGGGCCAATACTGAACCTTGAGGTACTCCTCTGCTGAGGCCAATAACTTTGTATCCTTCTATGAAAACACATTGTGATATGCATGGAACCATTTTAGTGATCTGTTAGTGAAACCAATCTTTTTAAGTGTTCCTAGTAAGATAGAATGATAAACTAAATGAAATGCTTTTGAGAAATCAATAAAGACAGCCCCAGATAGTTTTTCTTGGTCAGATGAAGAATGTATATAATTTGTAAGTTTTACTAATGCTATAGTAGAATGGTTTAGTCTAAAGCCAGATTGAATGGGTGAAATTAAATTACATTTACATATCACATATCGCATATGCAGAAGCACTGCAATTTCAAGACCCTTCTGTACTTGAGCTAAATGTAACCCTGTGAGCGTCATCCCAGCCAACAGCCACAAAGACAGACAGTCACAGAGCCGACTCACATCCATAACCACTCATGCTCAGTTTGAGAGAATTAACTATTCATGAGAAACATTATCTTGTGGAAATCTAAATATATCATGATGTGCAATTCTTCTTCTTCAAAATAAACTTGCCTGGAACTTCTCCCTTCAGGCTATCTTCTATGTGACCGATCACCAATACTAGAACCCGAGTGTCAATACTATGCTCAGATAATACCATGATGGTGTAACAGTGCGGACGTGTTTTTTTGTGTAAATAATCCGTTTTTTTCTGTTTTTCCGTATATATTTCTTATTCTCATATCCTTTCCTGCAACCCGCGTCACCCAATGTGGTACGGATCTACTATTTCTTTATTTCTTTATCCCATATAACTGGACCTCTGACAGAAGCTAGCCTACTAACTAGCTACTAGCCATTGCTAGCCACTGCTAGCTGTCTTTACCACTGCCCCTGGAGTGGTAAAGCTAGCCGACATGTACTAGCTAATTCCTGGACTACAGTACCTCGTTGTCAACTGGCCTGGACCTTCTATTGTCTACACGGAGCCCCGCCGATCCATCACGACTTGTCTTTTCCAGTCGTCGAAGACCCATCTGCTAGCTGCGGCCCGCTAGCATTCTGAACACCGTGCCTCCCGCTCGCCATTACCCGTTGTTGTCTTAGCTCTCTTGATTAACACCTGTGATTGCTTTATGCCTCTCTCTCATGTCAATATGCCTTGTCTGTTGATGTTTAGGTTAGTTCTTATTGTTCTATTTCACTGTATAAACCCCAGTCCCACTCAACATGCCTCAGACAACATATGTGAATTGATTGCCCCCATCTTCAGCATTCGTACTGTTAAGTGACCTAAACTGGGATATGCTTAACACCCCGGCCGTCCTACAATCTAAGCTAGATGCCCTCAATCTCACACAAATGATCAAGGAACCTACCAGGTACAACCCTAAATCCGTAAACATGGGCACCTTTATAGATATCATCCTGACTAACTTGCCCTACGTAATGGCTCCGCGGTCAAACGACCACCCCTTATCACTGTCAAACGCTCCCTAAAGCACTTCAGCGAGCAGGCCTTTCTAATCGACCTGGCACAGGTATCCTGGAAGGATATTGAACTCATCCCTTCAGTAGAGGACGCCTGGTTGTTCTTTAAAAGTGCTTTCCTCACCATCTTAAATAAGCATGCCCCATTCAAAAAATGTAGAACTGATATAGCCCTTGATTCACTCCAGACTTGACTGCGCTTGACCAGCACAAAAACATCCTGTGGCGCACTGCATTAGCATCGAATAGCCCCCACGATATGCAACTTTTCAGGGAAGTCAGGAACCAATATACACAGTTAGTTAAAAAAGAAAAAGCCAACTTTTTCCAAAAGAAATTTGCATCCTGTAGAACTAATTCCAAAAGGTTTTGGGACACTGTAAAGTCCATGGACAATAAGAGCACCTCCTCCCAGCTGCCCACTGCATTGAGGCTAGGAAACACTGTCACCACCGATAAATCTATGATAATCGAAAACTTCAATAAGCATTTTGCTACGGCTGGCCATGCTTTCCACCTGGCTACCCCTACCCCAGCCAATAGCTCTGCACCCCCCGCAGCAACTTGCCCAAGCCCCCCCGCTTCTTATTCACCCAAATCCAGATAGCTGATGTTCTGAAAGAGCTGCAAAATCTAGACCCCTACAAATCTGCTGGGCTAGACAATCTGGACCCTTTCTTTCTAAAATGTGCTGCAATTGTTGCAACCCCTATTACTAGCCTGTTCAACCTCTCTTTCGTATCGTCTGAGATCCCTAGAGATTGGAAAGCTGCCGCGGTCATCCCCCTTACAGACCTATATCCATCCTGCCCTGCCTTTCTAAAGTCTTCGAAAGCCAATTTAACAAACAGATCACCGACCATTTCGAATCCCACCGTACCTTCTCCGTTATGCAATCTGGTTTCCGAGCTGATCATGGGTGCACCTCAGCCACGCTCAAGGTCCTAGACGATATCATAACCGCCATTGATAAAAGATAGTACTGTGCAGCCGTCTTCATCGACCTGGCCAAGGCTTTCGACTCTGTCAATCACTGCATTCTTATTGGCAGACTCAATAGCCTTGGTTTCTCAAATTACTGCCTCGCCTGGTTCACCAACTACTTCTCAGATAGAGTTCAGTGGGTCAAGTCAGAGGGCCTGTTGTCTGGACCTCTGGCAGTCTATATGGGGGTGCCACAGGGTTCAATACTTGGGCCGACTCTATTCTCTGTATATATCAATGTCGCTCTTGCGGCTGGTGACTCTCTGATCCACCTCTACACAAATGACGCCATTCTGTATACATCTGGCCCTTCTTTGGACATTGTGTTAACAAACCACCAAACGAGCTTCAATGCCATACAACACTCCTTCTATGGCCTCCAACTGCTCTTAAATGCTATTAAAACTAAATGCATGCTCTTCAATCGAACGCTGCCCACACCTGCCCGCTGGACTAGCATCACTACTCTCGACGGGTCTGACTTAGAATATGTGGACACCTACAACCAAATACCTAGGTGTCTGGTTAGACTGTAAACTCTCCTTCCAGACTCACATTAAGCATCTCCAATCCAAAATTAAATCTAGAATCGGCTTCCTATTTCGCAACAAAGCCTCCTTCACTCATGCTGCCAAACAAGCCCTCAAAAAACAGACTATCCTACCGATCCTTGACTTCGGCGATGTCATTTACAAAATAGCCTCCACACTCTACTCAGCAAATTGGATGTAGTCTATCACAGTGCCATCTGTTTTGTTACCAAAGCCCCATATACTACCCACCACTGTGACCTGTATGCTTTCGTTGGCTGGCCCTCACTACATATTCGGCGCCAAACCCACTGGCTCCAGGTCATCTATAAGTCTTTGCTAGGTAAATCCGCGCCTTATCTCAGCTTGCTGGTCACCATGGCAACACCCACCCACAGCATGCGCTCCAGCAGGTATATTTCACTGGTCATCCCCAAAGCCAACACCTCCTTCGGCCGTCATTCCTTCCAGTTCTCTGCTGCCAATGACTGGAACGAATTGCAAAAATCATTGAAGCTGGAGACTACCATCTCCCTCAATAAATGTAATCATCAGCTGTCAGAGCAGCTTACCGATCACTGCACCTGTACACAGCCCATCTGTAAATAGCCCACCTTACTACCTCATCCCCATATTGTTATTTTTGCTCATTTGCACCCCAGTATCTCTATTTGCACATCTTCATCTGCACATTTATCACTCCAGTGTTAATGCTAAATTGTAATTATTTCACCTCTATGGCCTATTCATTGTCTTACCTTCCTAATCTTACTACATTTGCACACACTGTATATAGATTTTCTATTGTGTTATTGACTGTACGTTTGTTTATCCCATGTGTAACTGCTTTGCTTTGTCTTGGCCAGGTCGCAGTTGTAAATGAGAACTTGTTCTCAACTGGCCTACCTGGTTAAATAAAGGTTGAAATAACAAATGAGTTTTTATATCAAATGAGAAATTTTTGTTTGTTCAATGTACCAGTACATCCCTGGACAGTATGGTCGCTATCTCAGATAGCATCAGTGGTGAGATGAGGGCAGTGGAAAGCAGGCCCCTAAATGGCAGGTATTCCAAGAGAAAAAATCAAGTAGGCAGCCAGTACGATGCAGAAAACTTTAGTAAACTATTTCCAGGTAATATATACAACAACAGCATATAACAAGAAGCAAATCAGCCTATAGTATGCACCATCAGGACGCACAACTGCTGTCAGTCAAACACCCTCACCTCAGATGCCCATTTCCACTACCACAGTGACACCTGTTTGTTTGCATGTGCCCAGTCCTGGATCAGGATTCTTGTGGCAACACATCAAGAGGATCGACTACACATCAGCCCGAAGCAGGAACACACCATACCATGGAAACAAGGGCTGGTGTGTGATAGAGCAGCGGGTAGACTGACGCCATAGCTCCGGGATACCATCGCCACGGAGACTCCGCCCTGGCAGTCAGGTGTCAAAACAACAGAGCTGGCGCATGCTGCCACGCTTCCCGTCTGCAGGGCTCCACCCAAACGGTGGACTGTTAAAGTGGAAAAGCCCCTGACTGATCCACACACAGCCGGCTGAGGCTGAGACTCTCCAGGCACTGTGTTCTTGTTCTCACACAGCACTGTGCTGTCTGTCAGAGCAGGAAGACCATAATAGTTACCCCCATTATGTAAGATGGTTCTGTTGACATCACACCCCTGGATCACCTTTCCTTCCATTATGTAAGATGGTTCTGTTGACATCACACCCCTGGATCACCTTTCTTTCCATTATGTAAGATGGTTCTGTTGACATCACACCCCTGGATCACCTTTCCTTCCACTATGTAAGATGGTTCTGTTGACATCACACCCCTGGATCACCTTTCCTTCCATTATGTAAGATGGTTCTGTTGACATCACACCCCTGGATCACCTTTCTTTCCATTATGTAAGATGGTTCTGTTGACATCACACCCCTGGATCACCTTTCTTTCCATTATGTAAGATGGTTCTGTTGACATCACACCCCTGGATCACATTTCCTTCCATTATGTAAGATGGTTCTGTTGACATCACACCCCTGGATCACCATTCTTTCCATTATGTAAGATGGTTCTGTTGACATCACACCCCTGGATCACCTTTCTTTCCATTATGTAAGATGGTTCTGTTGACATCACACCCCTGGATACCCTTTGCTTGACGGTGGCAAAAATAATTGCATTTTCCATTAATGCTGTACAAATCTGTGCTCCTAGGAAAAACCTATCCATGCTGAAATTACCTTGTAGTACTGGAATATAATACTCTAAACAAAAATATAAACGCAACATGTGTTGGTCCCATGTTTCATGAGGTGAAATAAAAAATCCCAGAAATGTTCCAGATGCACAAAAAGCTTATTTCTCTCAAATATTGTGCACAAATTTGTTTACATCCCAGTTAGTGAGCATTTCTCCTTTGCCAAGATAATCCATCCACCTGACAGGTGTAGTGTACCAACAAGCTCATTAAACGGCATGATCATTACATAGGTGGACCTTGTGCTTGGGACAATACATTTCCATTTTAAAATGTGCCATTTTGTCACACAACACAATGCCACAGTTGTCTTAAGTTTTGAGGGAGCATGCAATTGGCTTGCTGAGTGCAGGAATGTCCACCAGAGCTGTTGCCAGAGAATGTAAGGCCTTTGTTTACATGGCTCACTCACAGACATTGACAGAGAATGTAATTTCTCTACAATAAGTTGCCTCCGTCATTTTAGAGAATTTGGCAGTACGTCTAACCGGTCTCAAAACTCCAGACCACGTGTAACCATGCCAGCCCAGGACTGCTGAGGAGTATGTCTGTCTGTAATTAAGCCATTTTGTGAGGAAAAACTCATTCTGCTGGTGACCCCTGCCCAGTCATGTGAAATCCATAGATTAGAACCTAATTTATTTATTTCAATTGACTGATATCCTTATAGGAACTGTAACTCAGTAAAATCTTTGCATGTTGCGTTTAGAATTTGTGTTCAGCATAATTTAACTATTGTTAGGTCATTTGTTTCCATGGCGATGAGGTTACTTATTCTTAAATCATGCATATTCAATGAAGCCATTATATAATTTACAGGTTGATTATATGAGCCCGTAATGTCAGGACCAAAACTAGATTTATTCTCTGAAATGTTATATATTTGTTATATGAATGATTATCACGTATTTTCAGCGTGGTGGTAACTCTTGTATGGGGTCGGACATAACAATAACCTGTACAGCCGTTGTGTCCTTCCTCCTGACATTGTAGCAATGATTCCACCTGTTTCACCTTCTCTCTCAGCACAGCTCACACACTCCTTCACCCCCCCCCCCTCCCCCATCCCCCCAATCCCCCCCCCCATCTCCCCCCTCACTCCCCAACCACCAACCCTCCCTGTGTTTGATCGATGTCCCTGTGAACATGAAACTTCCATTAAATCTCAGGCGGGGGAGACTATCACAGAGATCCCTTACAGCTCCCCATCCCTCTTGGCTATGAACACAACCCTATAAATATTGCATTTCCTATATATATATTTATTTAGGGGAGGGATATCAGTGTTGTGTGTAATGCAATATGATCAACTTTATTCTGCAGGGGGGCTGGCCACATTTTTATTGGAGTATGGGCCGATGGGGAATCTGAATGAGTTCTAGCAAAGTTCAGTCAACCAGCTGTAATCGTTAGCCTAACTGAGGCTATAAATCCCATGTGTCTTCCAATAGCTGAGATGTCATATGCTATTAACATAGGCAAATCAGGTTACATCTGCCTCAACTGTGGCTTGACAAGCAGACAACAGAACAGACCATGACTTCTCTTTGTCTGTCTAAGTTCCTTTCTTTAGCCCACTTTAGAAAATAAAGACAGCTCATGTAACACACAACATATTTATCAGAGGTCTATTAACTTGAAGTTTCCTTTAAGCTTCTCTCACCTTTCCCAACCCCAACTCAAAGGTTGCTGTCTTAAAATAACAGAGGGGTGTAATTCTAAGTGTCACAAAGATTGTTATTCTCAGAGCATGTCTGAACAGTCACGACACACTGACACCATGCTTCTGAAATGTTATAACCTTCGAATGGAGAGCACAGGGGGAAAACCCCCTGGATATTTAATGAGAGGGGGTGTTTTTTTCTCTCAGAGTTGGCAGTTTACTTTTGGATTGGCGTGAGAGGATTAGGGGAAGCGGGTCCAAACATTCCTGTGTGATTAGTGATGGCTGTTCTGTCAGTGACACACACACAGCTGAGTGACACATCTCGGTGTGGGCCAGGAGCTTAGCCCCGCCCCCAGGCAAGGCCCCCTGTCTCTCTCTGGTCTCCCATATGAACCACCTGCAGCACTACATAATATATCTGGATTATACCTCTGTTAGCCTAGCACTCACTGCTGGGAGCAGGATAATCCAATAGCTAGCTGCAGGATGCTACATTGAATGTATCCTCTCTGTCTAACCTATATGGGAGTGAACGGTTGTTTAATATTGACATTTGAGGAGAAATGGTTTAACTGGTTTTCCTGGTAAGTTTGTCTAGATATTTGGACTGAGTTGACCACTGGAGTGCTCTGTTCTCTTTGATTTGCTGTTTGGTTGCTCAGTCATATCTGTCTCACAACCACTGAGGGTGATGATGTCATCCGGACTGTTTTAGGCAGAGAGAGAGAGACAGAGAAAGAGAGATAGAGCGAGAGAGAGAGCGAGAGAGAGAGGGAAGAGAGAGAGAAGGGAGAGAGATAGTTGAGAGAGAGTCTAGATCATAGGTCTGCTGTTGAATGATACATGAGACAAGCATTTGAAAAAAAACCACAACAGAAACATTGAAAATCTCCTTCCAAGAACGCAGCGTCCTGTGACTGACCCAAACATAAGTTTCTCGCTCTCTCGCTGACAGTGCTGCTCCTGCGTGTCATTCTTGGAAAGGTAGTCTCCAGTCCACCTTTATTTGATATTTTTATTTTATTTTCTCTTTCCATCTCTTTATTATTTTCTTTATTTATTTGTATTGAGGCTTTATTTAAATAAATTGTGATTTGATTAGTCGTACTCTTTTCTCTTATTTCATCCTTTATTTTCTGCCATTAATCTACATGTTCACTCTGTATTGATCCCTATTTATATGTTTTAAATGAGAAATAGAGAAGAACATGAAACTCAAAGGTTTTACCTTGAGATGTTAAAATGAGGGCTGTTCCGAGCTGTCAATGTCAATGTCTGTGAGTGAGCCATGTAAACAAAGGCCTGTTCACAGATTCACTACTACCAATACCAAAAAGAAATACTTGTAAGAAGGAAACATATAAATATATATCTTAAGATAACAAAGAAGATAACAAAATCTCATATAACAAAGAAAACCTACATACAGAAGTAGTAGGTTCAAGTTAGTCCTCTTCATATACTAACTATATATTTTATGTGAGAAAATGATTAAGCAATGCACAAATAGCAGCAAACTATCACTTGAAGTGCTGGGGTCTTGAGTTGGATTAAGCTAATTTGACGTGGAGTGTTTGTGTAAGGTCTAAGCGTCTGCTTAGTGCGGGCGTCTCGTGTGCAAGTATACATCAGCTGTTTCTGAGGAGCTGAGCACTTCCTTTCAGACGGTGAACGTGTGTATTGGAGGAAGACAGTGAGAAAAGAGGGGGGAGAGGAACGTAACAGCACACTGGGGACAACAAACAAACACACAAGGCAAGCACTAAACTAAACAGATGAACTGCAGGGAGGGAGGGGAGGGAGGGGCAGACATACAGGAAAGACAGGGTTACTCCACCACATCTCCCCCTTCCCCTTTCCCCTCCCACTCCTCCCTAAATCCAGTCTAAGCTGCCCGTGGAAGGCAGGTCAGAGAGAAGTGGGTAAAATCCCTCCAGGTGATGGTGATTTCCTCCAGTTCCCCCACCCTCTATCCAAACTCATCTGTCAGGGTTTAGCGCCTGTAGGTAGGTGGGCTGCCACGGTCAGTTAGCTTATCATTAGCATCTCTTAAGGAGGGCTAATGAAGTGCTAATTGTCTGAGTGGCCGACGGAGGCCTTACTGTAAAGCCTCGAACACACAGGTAGGATTGTCTACCATTTCCGTCTGTGAGTACTTAGAACCTCTAAACAGGGTCTCAGCAGTGTGGGCGGAGTTGTTTCCACTAGGTAGAGAGGACACACCATCTGTGTTAGATTAGGGCCTGGCCCAGATAGTGGAGGAGCTTGGATCTTCTTTGTTAAATTAGGGCTTGGCCCAGACATTGGAGGAGCTCAGATCTTCTGTGTTAGATTAGGGCCTGGCCCAGACAGTGGAGCAGCTTGGATCTTCTGTGTTAGATTAGGGCCTGGCCCAGACAGTGGAGGAGCTCACATCATCTGTGTTAGATTAGGGCCTGGCCCAGATAGTGGAGGAGCTTGGATCTTCTTTGTTAAATTAGAGCTTGGCCCAGACAGTGGAGCAGCTTGGATCTTCTGTGTTAGATTAGGGCCTGGCCCAGACAGTGGAGCAGCTTGGATCTTCTGTGTTAGATTAGGGCCTGGCCCAGACAGTGGAGGAGCTCACATCTTCTGTATCAGGCAGGAGAGACTCTCAATGATACAACTGATCTCCTGCTTCCTTCTCTCATTTTGCTTTCCAGATGGAAGGATAGGCAGTGAGTGAGTAAGGCCTGGGGAAACTCATGTAGCTGCTGCAGGTATTTCCTGGATAGCTTTTACATTTACTAGCTGTTGGGGTGTTCTAAGATGTTAATGTTAAACATGCTGTAGGAAATAAACCCTTTAGGATTTTTGACTTTATTTTCTTGACTTTTCAGAGATGTTCTACAAGAACACATGATTCACAGAAACACACCTGCATCCTAAGGGGATACAGACCAAAATGCACTACAATCCTAATGGTGCCATACAATTAACACATCAACAAACGGCAGCAGAGAGAAGAAAGGGAGGAGGAGGCAGCAGAGAGAAGAGAGGGAGGAGGAGGCAGCAGAGAGAAGAGAGTTGAGGAGGAGGCAGCAGCGAGAACAGAGGGAGGAGGAGGCAGCAGAGAGAACAGAGGGAGGAGGAGGCAGCAGAGTGAACAGAGGGAGGAGGAGGCAGCAGAGAGAACAGAGGGAGGAGGAGGCAGCAGAGAGAACAGAGGGAGGAGGAGGCAGCAGAGAGAACAGAGGGAGGAGGAGGCAGCAGAGAGAACAGAGGGAGGAGGAGGCAGCAGAGAGAACAGAGGAAGTAGTGGATCAATGGAAAGAAAAAATAAGGTACCAAGTAAACATACTGTACCAAGTGAACCGACTGTACCAAGTGAACAGACTGTACCAAGTGAACAGACTGTACCAAGTGTACCAAGTGAATAGACTGTACCAAGTGAACCAAGTGTACCAAGTGTACCAAGTGAACAGACTGTACCAAGTGAACCGACTGTACCAAGTGAACAGACTGTACCAAGTGAACAGACTGTACCAAGTGTACCAAGTGAATAGACTGTACCAAGTGAACCGACTGTACCAAGTGAACAGACTGTACCAAGTGAACAGACTGTACCAAGTGTACCAAGTGAACCGACTGTACCAAGTGAACAGACTGTACCAAGTGAACCAAGTGTACCAAGTGTACCAAGTGAACAGACTGTACCAAGTGAACCGACTGTACCAAGTGAACAGACTGTACCAAGTGAACAGACTGTACCAAGTGTACCAAGTGAATAGACTGTACCAAGTGAACCGACTGTACCAAGTGAACAGACTGTACCAAGTGAACAGACTGTACCAAGTGTACCAAGTGAATAGACTGTACCAAGTGAACCAAGTGTACCAAGTGAACCGACTGTACCAAGTGAACAGACTGTACCAAGTGAACAGACTGTACCAAGTGTACCAAGTGAACAGACTGTACCAAGTGAACAGACTGTACCAAGTGTACCAAGTGAATAGACTGTACCAAGTGAACCAAGTCTACCAAGTGAATAGACTGTACCAAGTGAACCAAGTGTACCAAGTGAACAGACTGTACCAAGTGAACCAAGTGTACCAAGTGAACAGACTGTACCAAGTGAACAGACTGTACCAAGTGAACCAAGTGTACCAAGTGAACAGACTGTACCAAGTGAACAGACTGTACCAAGTGAACCAAGTGTACCAAGTGAACAGACTGTACCAAGTGAACAGACTGTACCAAGTGAACAGACTGTACCAAGTGAACAGACTGTACCAAGTGAACCAAGTGTACCAAGTGAACAGACTGTACCAAGTGAACAGACTGTACCAAGTGAACAGACTGTACCAAGTGAACCAAGTGTACCAAGTGAACAGACTGTACCAAGTGAACAGACTGTACCAAGTGAACCAAGTGTACCAAGTGAACAGACTGTACCAAGTGAACAGACTGTACCAAGTGAGAGTAATGAATAGAGAGGAAAGGCTATGGAAGAGGACGGGTTAATTAAGGAAGAAGGAACAACAAATAGACAGATGGGTTAAATGAGGAGAGAAAAACAGAGGGAGGGTTAAAGGCCTAGATGGAGGATGAGTGTGAGTGGCCGGTGCTCTCCCCTGCATTAACATCAGAGCGTCTGCTATCCTAAATCTCCTTATGAAATCTACTCCTGCCACGGGTAATTACAATGAACAACTTCATATGGCACGTCTGCCTGGCTCCCAGATAAGGCAGGCCAGCGCGTGGCACCGACTCCTTCGCTTTGGAAGGGAAAATCCTTTATCTTATCTCTATCTTGACAGAACAACCGGCTTCTGCCCAATTCCACCCTAATCTTCTGCGTAAACAATACTGATATTTCACCACCGCAGCAGAAAAAAAGAGAGAGGGAGGGAGAAAATGCAGGAGAAAGGAGAGGACACTGATAACATTTACAAACCTCGCCCCTTCTGCCAAACCCCTGGCCCACTCTCAAGTCATTTATTCTGCTGAACACTACCTCAGCCTCCAAAACACTCCATAGATACACACAGTCATACGGTATTTCATTCCAAGGCCATTTTGTAGGGCCTTGGGGCTAGATTCAATCTGTAGCGTGGAAGACCGCCTTATAGCGCAAGTGAAATTGAAAAGGTAATTTCCGATTGAGCCGACATACAGTATGCAGCGTTTACCGTGAATACAGTCTCCGCGAATGCAGGAACATTGCCTTCAAATTTCAGTTGCACTATAGCACGGATCTTCTGCACTACGGATTGAATCTAGGCCTTAATGTATACAGCTTAAAGGCGCTGCATGGTCAATCCGGCGTCTGCATTTGCCGTGCAGCATTTATGGTGATACGACCTCTTCAGAAGTCGGGGAATTCATACTTCTTGTGTTTAACAGAGCAGTGCAGAGCTGTTTTGAAGGAAGTCGTCAAGGAAGTGAGTTTGTGTTTATACAGGACCTCCCGCCCCTAGCTACCGTCAGCCAATCATGTCAATACGGAGCTATACGGAGCTATGAGGAGCCCTCCGCATTGTTAAAACATTTCTGAGGTGCACCGCGATGCGGTAAGGAGCTCAATTTGGCCTCTGCAATCCTCCGGAGGCAACACAATTGCATCACACCCGCCATACGGAGCCTCCGACCACATTTTCAGATCAAGCATAAATTGGCTTTAATACTTTGTCTGTGAGATAGGACCAGTCTGGTATTATGACCCACTGAACATCTTTATAATTAAAATGGATACAATACAGCAAATATGTCCTTGGATTTCTCTAGATATTTGACCTTTAGATAGAGAGATGACCTGGAGCCAGCCTCTCTTACCAGTGAGTAGGAGAGTTATACAGTTGTGTAAGAATCAGTCCAATGAAACACTCACTCACATATTCTACAAAGATGTAGTTTTTCTTATATTTATGTCCCCGAAGGTTCCCTCTCACATCATCCCCCCCTTAGGCCATTTCTCTCCTCCCTCTCTCTCTCCCCCTCTCTCCCTCTCTCTCTCTCTCTCTCCTCCCTTTGCCTCCCTCCGTTTGGGAGGTGAAGAGCCTCATCACTCTTTCTGTCGATGGGGCTGGATAACCCTCAGGGCTCTGGTAAATTAGAAATTCACTATATTTAATCAGTCCCACTCACACCTTGGTCCAGGTGACAGAAAAAGGAATGTGTCACCCCCCACACACGTCAAAACATCACCGATGTCAAACGCGTTACTCAATGACAATGTCAGCACGTTCCCTTACTTCAATGCTGGTGTGGTACCTTTACTGATGGTGACAGTCAGTCCAACTACAAACTCTTCAATGACGCAATATCTACAGACATAATTAATAATACTATACACAGAGTTGAGGGCCTCCCCAACTATGTTATAATAGATAGATAAATAAATATATATAAATAGAATAAAAGGTCTGGTTCAGAGATATGTTTAGGAAGAATAAGTGTAACCGAGCTAGCCGGGTGTGTGTTGAATACAACAGATGCATCATCGCTTATAGAGCGTTTTGCAAGAGAGGGATTATTTTGACCAATCTACTCCAAAACAAGATTAAGGGGACAGGATCATGTTTGATTGTCGGCTACAATAGCCACAACTGTGAAACAAGTCGGTTGGGCGCGGGATCACACACAGGACATGCGTGAAAATCAGGGCATGGAGTAATCTCTTCTCTTAAGAACCGCAGGAGACATTAAACCCATTTTGAGCGACTGTGATAAACAAGGTAGGCAGACCACTACTGTAGGTAGCTAGTGTGTAGGGGAGCTCAGAGAAATGGGCCAGGGACCACATTGTCTACAGTCTCTTCAGAAAGTATTCACACCCCTTGACTTTTTCCACATTTTGTTGTGTTAGACAAGGTGGGATAAACATACATTTCATTGTCATTTTTTGTCAATGATATACGCAAAATACTCTGTAATGTCAACGTGTCAAAAATTCTAAGATTTGTAAAAACAAAAATCATGAAAAATGTAAACTCATGTATCTTGATTAGATAAGGGTTCAACCCCCTGAGTCAATAAATGTTAGAATCACCTTCAGCAGTGATTACAGCTGTGAGTCTTTCTGGGTAAGTCTCTAAGAGCTTTCCACACCTGGATTGTGCAACATTTGCCCATTATTCTTTTCAAAATTATTCAAGCTCTGTCAAATTGGTTGCTGATCATTGCTAGACAACCATTATCAGGTCTTTCCATAGATTTTCAAGCAGATTTAAGTCAAAACTAACTCGGCCACACAGGAATTTTCACTGTGTCTGGTGGAAAACAGACTGAACCAGGTTTCTTGCATTATTACTTGCATTATTTCTTGCATTATTACTTTAGTGCCTTGTTGCAAACAGGATGCATGTTTTGGAATATTGTATTATGTACAGGCTTCCTGTGATATTGCGAGGGGTGAAAGTGAGTGTAGAGGAAAAAGACGAATAGGAGAAGAAGGATTGAGTTGGTAACATTTAATAAAGACGGCAACACACAATGAACAATAACCCGCGAGGGTTGAAACAAAATACACAGGGTTAAATAGTGACCCTGATGACCAATGTGGAACAGGTGTTACTACCATCTTCCCCCGACCGCTGGTTAGAACGCCGGCGAGGATGATCGTTGGAGAGGAGGAGGGCCCGCCGCTCTGCGCGTGCATGAAACTCAGTAGTGAGTGATGGGTCGCAGATGTCCGCCGCCCGAACCCAGCTGCGCTCCTCAGTCCAGCACTTTCTCTACTTGATATGCCAGACCCCCAGCTACCTCCATTGGGGGTGGAGGCACCACTGCAGGTCCGGACCCCCCGAGTGTACCAGGAACCACCGGCCTGAGGAGAGAGACATGGAAAGAGGGAGACATGTTATTATATGGTGGTGTTAGTCTCAACCTATAGGTGACCTCATTCACTCTCCGAAGGACCGTGAATGGTCCCACATACCGGGGCTCAAGCTTATGGCATGGCAAGCGGAGCTGGAGGTTCCTGGGTGGAACACTAGAGCCTCACTCCGCCGCCTGTCCGCCTGCGTCTTTTGTCGCTGGACTGCTCTTTGCAGGCGGACGTTGACGGCGGACCAGACTCCCTCAGCCTTCCCAAACCACTCCTCCACCGCCTGAACTTCATTGGAACCCCTCCCCCAGGGGCACAGACGGGACTGAAAACCCAGGACCACCTGGAAAGGGGTTAGACCGGTGGAGGAATGGCACAGAGAATTCTGAGCGTATTCTGCCCAGGGGAGGAAACGGGTCCACTCACCTGGCTGTTCCATGCAATACGCTCAAAGGAACCTCCCGAGTTCTTGGTTTGTGCGCTCCGCTTGCCCATTAGCCTGAGGGTGGTACCCGGATGTGAGACTGACGGGGAGGTGAACTGGGGACCTCGGTCAGACACGATGTCCTCTGGAAGTTCATGCTGTCGGAAGACCTGTTGAAATAGCACCTCAGTGAACTGGAGAGCAGAGGGGAGGCCGGGTAGTGGGATGAACCGCACCATTTTGGAAAATCTGTGCACTACCACGGCGATGGTGGTTTTCCCCTCTGCTGGTGGTAAGTCGTGAGGAAGTCCACGGCGATGTGAGTCCATGGTCGCTGAGGTACTGGTAGGGGATGGAGTTTTCCTGTTGGAGCCGCTCTCGGCGCCTTAGACTGTGCGCATATTACACATGAGAGTACATAATGTCGCACAGTCCTCCCCATGCCGGGCCACCAATACATTTCCCGGAGCGCCTCCAGGGTTACCAACCGTCCCCGCACTCTCCGCGGAACATTCTGTAGTAGCCGTTGGAGGACAGCACGAACGTGTTTCACATGTTCTGAGAACGTCGGATATCGTCAATATACACTACAACATATCTCCCCGACATGTCTCGGAATACCTAATTCAGAAACGACTGGAATACCGCTGGGGCATTGGTTAGTCCGTATGGCATCACTAGGTATTCATAGTGACCAGACGCCGAGAGGAGGAGGGCCCGCCGCTCTGCGCGGGGCATTCGTTACACTTCCTTCTTTTCACTCTGTCATTCAGGTTAGTATTGTGGAGTAACTATAATGTTGTTGATCCATCCTCAGTTTTCTCCTATCACAGCAATTAAACTCTGTAACTGTTGAGGCCAAGTCACCATTGGCCTCATGGTGAAATTCCTGAACGGTTTCCTTCCTCTCCGGCAACTGAGTTAGGAAGGATGCCTGTATCTTTGTAGTGATTGGGTGCATTGATACACCATCCAAAGTGTAATTAATAAATTCACCATGCTCAAAGGGATTTTCAGTGTCGGTTTATAAAAAATTGGTCTTTGTTGTATGTGTGGGGTACAGAGATGAGGTAGTCATTCAAAAATCATTTTAAACACTATTATTACACACAGAGTCCATGCAACTTATTATGTGACTTGATAAGCATTTTTACTCCTGGACTTATTTAGGCTTGCCATAACAAAGGGGTTGAATGCTTATTGACTCAAGATATTTCAGCTTTTCATTTTTTATTCATTTGTAAAACTGACATTATGGAGTATTTTGTGTAGGCCAGTGACCAAAAAAATCCATATTAAATTCAGGTTGTAACACAAGAAATTGTGGAAAAAGTCAAGGGGTGTCTATTTTGTGTGGACATTGTATTGTGGGTGTGTTTGTAGACGTGTTTAACACACTGGGGACATTTTGTTTGTTCCCACAAGGTCAAATGCTATTTCTAGGGGGTTTATGGTTAAGGTTAGAGTTAGTGTTAGGGATAGGACACTATTTGACAGACCGGGATTTTTAGTTGTTTTGGGATGGGGCGGCTCCTGAGATTCCCGGGCCGGGTTGGGGGTCCATGGCTGGCTTGGGGGGGAACCCCTAACACCTCCCCATCCAGGATCAACCACCGGGGGCCCTAATGGACATTTTAAGCCGTTTTTAACTACCGGCACCTGGGAACCCCATGTAAATCAATGAGAGAGCTTTTCCAGCCGTGCACAGGGTAACCCACCGGGGGTTAACACTGGTCATTTTAGGCCGTTTTTAACGTCAGGGCACCTGGTCACCGAATGGGTTACCAGGTATAGAGAGGTGGGACGGCTCCAGGGGCCCCCAGGGGTGGGCTAGGGTTCCATGGCCGGATTAGGGGAGATCCTCTGGGGGGGCCCTATGGGGGTCCCACGCGGTTTCAGCCACCGGGGGGGGGGCAACACTGGTTGTTTTAGGCCATTTTTAACGACGGGCACCTGGGGTGCGAGGGAGGGACGTCCAGGTGGGCTAGGTCCGTTCCAACCATGGGTAACCGTAGCCCATCCCGAGAGAGGGTACTAGTCCAAATCTGGGACCTCTAGCCCCTCTGGAAGTATTATTAATCAACCGGCATTCCCTTACAGTCAAATCTGGAATTCTACGCCGGTGCCCATGGAGCCCTATTCGGCTTCAAACCCTCGGTCTGAGGTTTGGTGACCAAATGGTCCTTTGAGGCCCTTGTTAGGGTTAGAATTAGGTTTAAGGTTAGGAAATAGGTTTAGTTTTAAGGTTAGAGTTAGGATCTAGGTTTATGTTTAGGGTGAAGGTTAGCGTTAGGGTTAATGTTAAGGTACGGGTGAGACTGAATGAGACTGAATTGTATGTCCCCACAAGGTTAGCTGCGCAAGACTGTGTGTGTGTGTAAGTGTGTGCATGAAAGCGCAAGTGCACGTGTGTATCTGTGTCTGCCTATTTTCAAGTGACCATGTGTTACAGTAAATAACATGTGTGTATGTCTTAAACCTAGCTATCGCTTCAGTTTGTCCTGGCTGCACTCAGAAGGGAATTGAATCAGCGATGGTATGTGACCTGAAGTAAGACACTGAGCAGAGCACAATAGGACATGAATGAAGGAATGCCAGAATGAAGGTTGTTAGCTACACACCAAAGATAAAAATAAACTTTAGTAGGTCTATAGCAAAAGAATGGGACAGACATACATTTATTCTACGGCTACAGCGTTTACTCAGACGACTGTAATCTAATCGAGTGATCTAGACAATATAAGTGTGTTTAGATAGATCAGTCAGCTCCCTGGACAAAGGACGTCAGAGAGTGAGTAATCTGTGCTCGGCTTTGTGTCCTGAATGAGTCAGGCTGCCATGTCTATCTTCAGACATGACTCAGCGATCACTTAAGCGATAAGTAATTGGAATGGAGACACTCCGTACACCACTGTCGGAGGGAGAGGTATTGTACTATCACATTAAAGCTCTAATTAGTTCTTTACTTTTTAAACAGGAACAATTAATCTAATGGGAGGTTCTAAGAGGACTGAGATCATTTATAGATTTGGACCATTATGTGTTGAATGTGTGAGAATGTGTATCACTATGCGTGCGTACGTGACTGTCTCATCTGTGGCCTGGGCTGCTGGTTGACCCGGTGAGGAGAGCGAAGAGCGGCCCATAGAGGTGAGTGTGTCTGGGGCTTTCTGTCCCTAGCCGTCCCCCTGTCAGTGCTGGAGGCTGGGGCCTGATGTGACGGCTGGAGGGACAGATGAGACAGGATGGGAGATGATCCCTGAACGGAGAGAACAACACAATCCTAGTGAGATGGCCCACCACCAACATGATGATGTGTAAATGAGACAACACCCCCTTCCTCCCCCCTCCTCCCCCTGCCTGTCCCGCACGATCATCCTCACAGAGTGGTGAGCTCAGCACAGTCTGGGAGAAACACACACACACACACTGAAACATCATCCTTTCCCAAAGTAACATGCAATCAGCCAACCTGGCAACCCAGGACTCTGTCAGTTCTGAGGCCTCAGTGGCTTGGCTTCTGCTCTGCATAGCTTAGCAACCTTTATTTCGGCAGGGTGGAGTCCAATTGAGACCAAGGTCTCTTTTACAAGAGTTGCTGCATGACAAAAAAAGTACCCAATCAAGGCAGCATAGGAATTACACAAAGAAACATACAAAAAAACACAATAAAAAATCTAATACAATTGGAGTGACCTCTCACTGGCCACAACCATGCTCTCTCATGCAGTTCAACTTCAACTTCATCGTCAGAGCCAGGAGTTTTCCTGATGTGATTGAATCAGGACAAACTCTGGGCTCTATAACAGTTCATTCATAGAATACTGTGACACCAGGAAAATACCTAATGCTCAGTCAAAAGTAACCTGGAGATTATTTCACTCTAACCCACTCTCTTTCTCTAACTCTCTCACACTCTCTAGCATCAAGGGTTGCAGTCAAGGAACAATTATGTTTCCTCATTCCCCTTTAATGGTTTTTTTTTTAGAGGTGGGGAGAATGTGTGATAGGGATGTGACGCCATCCTCTTAGAGCCTTAATAACCCACAGCAGCTAGTGCAGCAGAGCTAGATGACACACATGGGCCTGCTGTCTTTGTCTGGGAGGGAGAACATGAATATTAATACATTATTCACGTCACTGGAAGAAGAATGGGAAGAGGAGAAGCTGGTGAAGGCAGCAGTCAGCCAGCCAGCCAGCCAGCCAGTTGACTACTAACGGTAATTAAACTCATGGTATTAAAAGTGTGCCGCGTCTCCTCCGGGAAGAGAGAGAGGAGAAGATCTGCTGTGATACCTTTCCTCCCCCCTCTATCTCTCTCTTCACCATCACCCCTCCCCTCTGCTTTCAGGGGGAAATTATAACCTAGCATGCACACTTTAATATTTCAGCATCTAAGTGAGTGTGACAGCCTCTCTTTTATGTCATTCTCCTCTCCCTCTCTTCCCCTCCTTCGTCCCTCATTCCCTCCTTCTCTCCCTCAAACCTTCTCTTCTCATCTCGCTTGCTTACCGTTCCCAACGGCTGAACCTTTTGATCATGCGACTGGAACGAGAGATGAAGAAAAACAAAAACAAATCAAACTCAAAAGCAGAGAAAAGACGGAGGTATCAGGGCGTGCTCTGCTCTGCTCGAGCGTCTCAGTCTCTCTGTGAGTTTAACCACGCCACATTGCCGTGGCCAACCTAAATGAGGAGAGGTATATTACCCCCCCCCCCACCCTGTCTGCGGTGTCAGGATGAGGAACCAAGAAGTGATATCTTCTTCAGAGAGGGTTAGACTGATACGGAGGTACAGCTGGGGATGGGTGAGGAGTGGAGTACACAGGCAAGATTCAGTTACGTCACAGCTTTGGGTTTTGTTCCGAGCCTGATAACATGTCACCTTCGATCTCTCAGCAGACTCCTGTATTTAAAAAAAAATGTTTTTATTGAACCTTTATTTAACTAGGCAAGTCAGTTAAGAACAAATTCTTATTTACAATGACGGCCTACCTACAGGGTCAGCCCCTGGAGCAAATTAGGGTTAAGTGCCTTTCTCAAGGACACATCGACAGGTTTTTCACCTTGTTGGCTCGGGTATTCAAACCAGCGACCTTTCAGTTACTGGCCCAACGCTCTAACCGCTAGGCTACCTGCCACCCTGTATGTGAAAGTACAGTACACAATTAGAAAAAAAGGTGCTATCTAGAACCTAAAGGGGTTCTTCGACTGTTCCCATAGGAGACTTTGAGGAAAACGTTTTGGTTCCAGGTAGAACCATCTGTGGAAAGGGTTCTAACTGGAACCAAAAGGGTTCTACCTGGAACCAAAAAGAGTTCTGCAATGGGCACAGCCGAAGAACCCTTTTGGAACCCTTTTTTCAAAGAGTGGAAGTGGAAGTTAGGATGGTTGGATTGTTGGTTGAACTTACCTCTAGACGGAATCAGCTCTATAGCCACAGCCAGCAGAGAAAGCCAGACAATCTGTCTTATATTGTATATGCATGACACTGAGACCGGATCCAACTGGAATGTGAGATGTATAACCTTTATGCATGTGTGCGTCTAAGCTGAATGTGAGATGTGAATGTGAGATGTATAGCCTACCTGTATGTGGGTCAGTGTGTATATGTGCATCTAAACTGAATGTGAGTGAGATGTATAGCCTACCTGTATGTGTCAGCTGAATTATAGAGCATGTTATTCAAGGTCAAGGGACTGGAAGAGGTTGCAATATGTCTGTGTTCATACCCACTATGATACAAATCAATTATTCATCCATCCATATAAACCATTCAGCAAAGTGTTTGTATAATATTTGAGAATTAATACTCAATTAATGTGTTTTTTGAAATGAAAGCTTTATACATTACCAGGAAATCCTCCCACTCAACATTAAGAAATAAATAAGATCATTGAACTAAGGTACATGTTTGTCAAACCGACAAAAATACACACATGCACACACACACACACACACACACACACACACACACACACACACACACACACACACACACACACACACACACACACACACACACACACACACACACACACACACACACACACACACACACACACACCGTATAGCAGAATTGATCATATAATTTACTCCTCTCTATTATGCTACAATGATATTGATCAAATAATTACTTGTGCAGGATTCAGACTGTCAAAATGGCAAAAATGTTTTTGCTGTACTTAAGCATGTTCTGTAATGGCTTTCTTATTGATCATCTCTCCCATCTTCCAGCTGCATGCAAACAACTCCTTTTCATAGGACTATAGAGCGAACAGCACACACCAGAAATGGCTCATGGCACATGTTTGTGTGGTCAAATTCTGAAATTAAGTAACTGAAGTGGCCCTCTCATCCGACTCCTCAGAATAGAAACAAATTGTGGGCACTCACTCCTGCCGTAATTTAGAAGCGATTTGAAGATTACGGCAACTGAAAGGCAATTTGACCCCATTTTCCTATAGCTAAGGCTCCTCTGCTTGATTTCCTTCCTGTGTACTCCTGCTGTAGGGCTCCTGAGAGGCCTGAGGCAGAGGAGACAGGGAGGAGGGGAGGAGCAGAGGAGAGGCGAGAGAAGCAGAGGAGAGAGGGAGGAGCAGAGGAGAGTCTCTGTCTCACTCTCCTGAGGCTCTCTAAATGAGCAATAGACACTGACAATCACACTGTCCAGCAAAAACAACCCTTCCCCATATATCTCCACCAACAACCATCACACCTCCCTACCTTCCTCCTTAGAAAAAGGGTTCCAAAAGGGTTATTCGACTGTCCCCATAGGAGAACCCTTTTTGGTTCCAAGTAGAACCCTTTTTGGTTTTAGGTAGAACTCTTTTGGGTTCCATGTAGAATCCTCTGTGTAAAGTGTTCTACATGGAACTCAAAAGGGTTCTACCTGGAACCAAAAGGGTTATTCAAAGGGTTCTCCTATGGGGACAGCTGAAGAACCATTTTAGGTTCTAGATAGCACCTTTTTTTCTAGAGTGTACAGTATACCTCCACCCCCAACCATCACACCCCCCTACCTACCCTCTATACCTCCACCCCCAACCATCACACTCTCCCCCCTTAAGAGAACACAGCCTTTTGTCACAGAGGTGAACTTCACGATCCAATGGCTTGACGGACAGCTCTGAGAAACCATGTCACTGTGATGACCTCAACTACCTCTGAGCGCAAGGTGAGACTGGGGACATGTTTAACAGTAGGCTCACACACAGCCGAGGCTCCATTGAAATGAGCATCATGACCTGAAAATCTAGCAAAGGAAATGCAAACACAATCCTCCCACCTAGTAATTACTGTACCACCAATGACATATTTAATACCAGCCCCCCCCAAAATTCATACTACACATAGTAGAGTCAGTACACAAACACTGCACCGGACAATAACACTTCCCTAGTGCAAGCAGCCCCTGTTTATATCTGTCTGTGAGAGTCAGCGGCCCAAGGCCCCCCATGTTGATGGCCCAGCTCCAGCTCCAGCCCTGTTTGTGGCGAGAGAGAGCATCCTCAGAAGTGCAGCTGGTGGCACAAAGGCAGCGATGTGGGGATGTGACACCTCCTGTCTCGGTACACAGGCCTCAGCGGGGACACGGGTGACAGGCATGTCAGGCCCACTCGCTGATAAAGCTCTCTCCCTCTCCTCTCCTCTCCCTCGCTCCTCTCCTCTCCCTCTGTCCTGTCTGCCTGATCCTGTGTGAAAGGCTTACAGAGGGAGGAAGAGAGGGAGAGAGAAGGAGGGAGAGAGATTAAGACCAGAGCAACAGTGACATTGGATCAACTCACTTTCACTTCCCCTCCACAGTTGTGTCTATCAGCCATCCATGCTGCTAATGTCCTTGACACACAACCAGCCTCGCCACACACACTGGTGTGTACATTAGATGCACACACACACACAATCCCCCCATTGCACTCAGCCACTGCCTGTCACCCGCCCCTCCAAAGGGAAACAGAAAAAATTAATAATTAAAATGTGGAAGTGCCTCTAATGCTCGGTCATTCTGACAGCACAAGGATAATGTTTAAAACAATCCTACTTAACCCTCTCTCAGTACCAAATACACACACACAACCACGCACACAGTCACTCACACACACACACATTACCACCCCCTCCACTTCAAATACTCATCCACTCCCCCTCCATCCTTTACCCATCAATATTCATGCACAAAGGGAAGCATCTATGGGAGTCCTGTGATTTGCATGCGATAAATAAATGAAAGAAGCCAATCAAGCTCTTCCACCGGAGCCTGGCAGCCTGCAGTGGGGGGGACAGAGGCTCTGAGCTGGTTAAAATTGCATGACAATCGCTCAGGTTAAGAGAAGGAGACAACAACCAGGAAGAGGGAAGAGAATAAAAATCGGACCAGACAGTGGTTAAAAAAAAAAGGTTAATGGAAAAAAAAGAAAAAGAAAACAGAATCTTGGAGGGCCCCAGCGTTTGCTCGATGCAGTAATGAATTTCAAATAAGTTATTCACTTCAGGAGTAAGTGGCTTGCACACAGTCCTTACAGCTGGTTTGTTGAGATAATTGATTTTCAAATAGTTTGAAGACGAGGGAGGCAGGCGGATGACAACTGCGACGGGGTACCAGCCAATTCTGAGAGCTGTATCAGTTTAATTAGAACTGCGCCCGGCCTCCGACACGGCCTCTTTCCTGCGCGAATTAAAACGTCCCCGTGATTCGCCGCCGACGCCACACTGATAAATGTTTCATGCCGGCCCATCACCACCACCTCTCCTCTCCGAAACCCCCCTTGTCCTCGCTAAGGGCAGTGTATGCTAGCTAAACTTCTTGCTCCTTTTCAATAGACCGTTGACATGGCATGGAAGGCTGGTCTGGCTGACACAGATAACTCTGGGGACAGCAGAGCCACGGCCTGAATGAGATGCATTAGAGGCTGGATTTGAATTGGCAATGTAATTTACCACAACTCCCTGTTTAATTTATTTATATATATATATATATATATATATATATATATATATATATAGAGAGAGAGAGAGAGAGAGAGAGAGAGAGAGAGAGAGAGAGAGAGAGAGAGAGAGAGAGAGAGAGAGAGAGAGAGAGAGAGAGAGAGAGAGAGAGAGAGAGAGAGAGAGAGAGAGAGAGAGAGAGAGAGAGAGAGAGAGAGAGAGGATGGCTGGATGGAAGGGTTACATGCATATCTGATGAGTGTGTTTGTGTGCCCAGGTGAGTTGAAGAAGAAATTGGCTCAGATGTATGTTGCAAAGAAGCTGGACAATTGATATACCAATTCATCTTATCTAAATTTTTACCTCATCCTTTTTCACACATCTTGGCTTGGCATGTAATGTGTTTATTAATGATTATAGTCAATCTATGGCAGCCACATTTTGCTTAATAAGCTCACTCAGGATCATTGGCTGGATGACACCATTGGGCCTCAGGCCCAGACCCATGCAGTACACATAATTGGTTGTGGACTAAGAGGGTAATCTCCTGCTCCTGTTTTGTGCTTGATCATTGCTCCCTGTGTAAACTGGAGTAAATTGACATCCAATCCCCCTGTCATTGATGAACAAGGGGTGCTGAAAGCAACACAGAGGGCCGGTTCTGCACAGACATGCACTTTTAGGGGTATTTTTTACATACAGACACACAAGATGCACATACACACACAAACCCATCTTGCCCATGCTCGAAGACGAGCTGTGAGTTTGTTTGTGATTCAGATTGACAGGGCTCTTAGGAAGCGGTGTGCTTACTGTAATTACATGCACTTGAGAAATGCCCGGTTGGAGAGTTGCGTGGAGAGTGTAATCAACTCTTACACTTTACATTCCAGCCCAGATTAGGAACAGACCTCTGTGTTCACTGGAATCCTATCTGGGAGAAAAAATACACACCTGTCTGTCCCACAGGCCTGTATCCAACACATCACCATTATCACTATGATGATGGAGCCAGGTGTCATTATCACCTGGCTCCATCATCATCATCATCATCATCATCATCATCATCATCATCATCATCATCATCATCATCATCATCATCGACTCCATGTCATTATCACCTGGCTCCATCAACATCATCAACTCCTCTGTCATTATCACCTGGCTCCATCATCATCATCATCATCATCATCAACTCCTCTGGCATTATCACCTGGCTCCATCATCATCATCATCATCATCATCATCATCAACTCCTCTGTCATTATCACCTGGCTCCATCATCATCATCATCATCATCATCATCAACTCCTTGTCATTATCACCTGGCTCCATCATCATCATCAACTCCTCTGTCATTATCAACTGGCTCCATCATCATCATCATCATCATCATCAACTCCTCTGGCATTATCACCTGGCTCCATCATCATCATCATCAACTCCTCTGTCATTATCACCTGGCTCCATCATCATCATCATCATCATCATCATCATCATCATCAACTCCTCTGTCATTATCATCTGGCTCCATCAGATTTCATCATCAACTCGTCTGTCATTAACACCTGGCTCCATCATCATCATCATCATCATCATCAACTCCTCTGTCATTATCACCTGGCTCCATCAGATTTCATCATCAACTCGTCTGTCATTAACACCTGGCTCCATCATCATCATCATTGTCACCACCATCATCGCCATCACTTTAACTCTGAACCAAACAATTAGACTCTCTTTCTTATAATCACTCCCCAAGTAATTTATTTTAAGGTTAGGGCCTAAGCCACTATGAATACTTTCTAGCTATCCAAATAGGCCAAAATATGTCTTCCTTAAAAAATATCCTGGAAGGTCAATGGTCAGTACAGGAAATTATGTCACTGAGCAAAGAGATGTTGAGACAAATGGACAATATGGCCTATATGACTCTTCCTACTAGTTCCTACTATTCCAGTCTGTGACGCTGTCTATGTCCAAATACCCATACTAGCTTACTACATACTTAAACTGCATAATATGTTCTCATCGTCGCATGCTATTTAGCATGTACTGTTTAGTATAAGTACATAGTATGCAACGGCCGCAACGCAGTAGCGGCTCCTGACTTGTTGAGTAGGTGGGGATTGGCCAAGTGTGGGTGGGGGTGGATAGCTCCAAAGTCAACAGACATGCATCTCATTAACCAGCCTGATAATAGCTAATTTCCAATTTGAGGAATTTCTCTAAAGTCTGAAAAAAGGAATGGAGCTTTAGGCCTACTCTGGCTGGTTAGAGGCAAAGTATAACATTCAACCTATATCGTAGCCCATATAGCCTATTTATCTTATTTAAAAAGGACTGAAGACAGAAACAGATAATTTGGCTCCATTTCAACATATTTATTATTGAAACCAACGTGATGTAACATACAGTGGCGTGAAAAAGAATTTGCTCTCTTTCTGATTTTCTCTATTATCAGATCTTCAACCAAAACCTAATATTAGATAAAGGGAACCTGATTTTACAACTAACAAAATAAAATGGATACACAGACGCATGGCCTGACATTGTTCTGTAGAATTATCTGATACAGAGCAGAATTCATGGTTCAGGGGCAGAACGACAGATTTTTTTACCTTGTCAGCTCGGGGATTCGATCCAGCAACCGGTTACGGGCCCAACACTCTGGGTATATACAGTATACCCAGTGAAGGCAAAGACCCTTGGGGATTTTAGAAATCAACAGCTAACAAAAGCTAACCCAGTCACATAAAACTTTGAAATGACAGCTAACATTCCTGGAGTCTTTGACAATTTTTTGGGGCTTCCTCTGACACCGCCTGGTAAAGTGATGTACTGGGCCGTACGCACAACCCTCTGTAGTGCCTTGTAGTCGGAGGCCGAGCAGTTGCCATTCCAGGCGGTGATGCAACCATTCAGGATGCTCTCAATGGTGCAGCTGTATAACTTTTTGAGGATCTGAGGACCCATGACAAATATTTTCAGTCTCCTGAGGGGTAATAGGCATAATGACAAAGTGAAAACATGTTTTTAGACATTTTTGTTTATAAAAAAAAGAAAATACAGAACTAGCTCATTTACATTAGTAAACAGCTTTGAGTCTTTTTGGGTAAGTCTCTAAGACCTTTGCAGACCTGGATTGTAAATATTTGCACATTATTCTTTAATAAATTATTCAAGCTCATTCAAATTGGTTGTTGATTACTATTAGACATTTTCAAGTCTTGCCATAGATTATAAAGCAGATTTAAGTAAAAACTGTAACTCGGCCACTCAGGAACATTCACTGTCTTCTTGGTAAGTGTAGGTTATTGTCCTGCTGAAAGGTGAATTCGTCTTCCAGTGTCTGATGAAAAGCAGACTGAACCAGATTATCCTCTAGGATTTAACCTGTGCTTAGCGCAATTCCATTTATTTTTTATCCTGGAAAAATCCCCAGTCCTTAACGGTTACAAGCATACCCATAACATGATGCAGCCACCACTATGCTTGAAAATATGGAGAGTGGTCCTCAGTAATGTGTTGTATTGGATTTGCCCCCAAGATAACACTGTATTCAGGACAAAAAGTTATAAGTATAACTTTAGTGCCTTTTTGCAAACAGGACGTATGTTTTGGAATAATTTTATTCTGTATATGTTTCCTTTTTTTCACTCTGTCAATTAGGTTAGTATTGTGGATTAACTCGACTGTTTTAGTCATAATTGGTCTCACGCCTCTATCTTTGTAGTGACTGGGTGTATTGATAAACCATCATCACTTTAATATTTTTATTAATTTGTAAACATTTCGAAAAACACAATTCCACTTTGACATTATGGGGTATTGTGTGCAGGCCAGTGACATTTAAAAAAAAATATTTAATCAATTTTAAATTCAGACTGTAACATATCAAAATGTGAAAAAGTCAACGGGTGTGAATACTTCCTGAAGTCACTGTATTAAGGTAAGCAAAGTTAATTATTTAATTCAAATATATGAAGCCAAAGTCATATGATAAACTGTAGGCTAGATAAATAAAGTTGAAACATTATTCGAATTTGAGCACGTTTATAAGCTTAGCTAGCTAAACAGAAAAAGCTAGGCTACTCTTAAATGTAAAGTCCCCATATTTGGGAACCCTATTAGATTGTTTTTATTCAATTCAGTCTGGTATGAGCACGGTAGCCCCTATCTGCAAAAGCAGGGTGTCTGCAGAAAGCTGAGTATCTTGGCTATTGATTGGTGCCTTCAAAGCTTTCGTGTGACTAATTCGAGTTGTTAGGTCTATCAATCCCATTTTTTTTTCTGATATTGTTCACATGTTGTGGAACCATCTGATGTGTGTCAACCTCTGGGAATCAATAATTCACATATAGCTTGTCATTGAAAGACTTCCAAAATGAAAAAATAAAAAAAATGTTATTTTGTGTGTGTTTGATCTTGTGTATTCTGAACTATGTAACTCCTATCTATCTTCTGATCATGCCAGGTCCCTTGATCATGCCAGGTCCCTTGATCATGCCAGGTCCCTTGATTTTCTGTTCTGCATAGCAGATACTTTTGGGTATGTCTATTTAGGCGGAAATCTACATTTTGCCACTTACATTTAAGAGGTTTAATTCACCACTAACCAGCTAACTAAATATTTTAAAAATAAATTAAAAGTTTTATTATGGGATATGCCAAATAGAGCTACAGACCCAGCCTGACCTTGTCAATTAGATAATTGTTTCTTTTATTTCAGTGTGGAGTCAATTGAGGGGACTATGTTTCATGAAGTTATTAAGAAAAATGCTGCTGACTGAGAGGAGTTATGTATAAATGATTTATAATAACACACTATCTATGTTTTGTTCAGTCTGGCAGTAACCCAGAGGTGCTGCCAACAACTGCATGTAAGTTGTTCTTCTATATCATAATAATTCAACACTGCGCATTAAAAACATTAAGAACACCTGCTCTTTCCGTGACATAGACTGACCAGGTGAATCAAATCAAATCCAAATCCAATAAAATTGTACATACACGTGGTTAGCAGATTGCGGGTGTAGCAAAATGCTTGTGAAAGCAATGATCCCTTATTGATGTCACTTGTTAAATCCACTTCAGTCAGTGTAGATGAAGAGGAGGAGACAGGTTAAAGAAGGATTTATAAGCCTTGAGACAATTGAGACATGAATTGTGTATGTGCCATTCAGAAGGTGAATGGGCAAGACAAAATATTTAAGTGCCTTTGAACGGGGTAGGGTAGTAGGTGCCAGGTGCACCGGTTTGTGTCAAGAACTGCGACACTTCTGGGGTTTTTCAAGTTCAACAGTTTTCTGTGCGTATCAAGAATGGCCCACCACCCAAAGGACATCCAGCCAACTTAACTTGACACAGCTGTGTGAAGAATTGGAGTCAACATGGGCCAGCATCCCTGTGGAACGTTTTTGACAGCTTGTAGAGTCCATGCTTGAAGAATTGTGGCTGTTCCTAATGTTTGGTATATTCAGTGTATGTCTGCATAGCATTTTGGCTTCATTTTGGCAGGTTAACTCATGCTTATTTCTGAATATTAACTCATGCTTATTTCTGAATATTAACTCATGCTTATTTCTGAATATTAACTCATGCTTATTTCTGAATATTAACTCATGCTTATTTCTGAATATTACCTTCGCTGGAACCAACAACGGGTAGCCCAGAGGCTAAGGAGTTGGACCTGTGGCAGGAGGTGGACCTTTGGCCAAAAGGTGACCTGTTTGTATGCCGGGTGATGAAAAAAAAAACAGGTGGAATTGATGTCATAATTGGAGGGCTGCTGGGTTCACATCCTCAAAACATTCCCCTACCCTTGAGCAAGGCCCTTAACCCCACAACATGTTCTCCATCCAGGGGCACTGCATGCAGCATGAACCTGTGTTTGTCTCAACTGTATTTGGGGGGGTTGAAGACAGATTTTTGTTGGACACTGTAACTAATGGACAAAGTATGTTGTATTGTATTGTATTTTATTGATGCCTCCCTGGCCATCAGTGCATATTTCCAAACTTTGTTGGCATATAATGACAATGCATTCTGAAAACTATGCTGGTATTATTTTGTCCATTATTGAATTGTTTATTAAATTGTATTCTTAGCTCAAAATATGACTATTTAATAGTAGTAGCCATAATTCATAAATGGCACCATTCTGGGTTCTATATGGAACTATTGTGGGTTCTACATGGAACCAACGTTTATTGACTTGATTATTCCCGTCATTCTTAGCTAAGTAGTATAGTCGTGTGCGTTCTCAATTGACATTCGGTGCTTTCATAAATTCGCTCTGACTTCGTCTGAGTGGAGCAGAGCGCAGAATAACTGATGAATTTATGAGCACTCAACACCCGTTGAATATGGCCAGTGTCAGTAAACGTCGTCGGCAAAGAAGTGTAATTAAATAGTTGCCAGCAGCAGAGTTACAGTCACCAACGCTCTGGATAACATGAAAACTGCATAACCAGCTCTGCTAGGGCAAGTAAAAGTGAGGTGTTCTCTCATTTGTGTCTGGAAGTAGCTAGCAAGCTAGCCAACATTAGCTTGGGTGCTTGACTGCAGTTGTAAGGTCAGAACGCTCACATCAACCCTACTCCTCCACCCAAGCGTCCAGTGTGCGCTCCCAGAGCGAAACGCTCTGAATTTACAAACAGACAATCTGACAATGTTTTGAATTTACGAACGACCTGAGCGCACTCTGGCACTCCAGATTGAATTTAAGAACGCACCCGAAGTCATAAAATGTCTAGCTAGTAATTTGTTATGCTAACAAGCTAGCAAGATGTTGCATAACAACAGCATCAACTTCTGGAAGACAGGCGAAGAGCTAGTATGCTCAACTGAAAGGATACCGTTTGTTTACACTATACTAAAATGAACTAATAATATACAGTATATAATGTAGTATGTACTCATTAAGGTTGTAGTATACAGTATGTTAGTATGAGTGTTCGAACAGAGCTTTGGTCTTACTCTGTTTTCGCATACTGAGAATGTGTCATGTTGCGATTGCATTGTTTCCCATTATTATTTGTGGATTTCGGTAGCATATCTCCATTTGTAATTGTAATTAGCTGTTGTCAAAGTCGAAAAGATTTAAAGTAGACTATACTCGCATACCTACTATTAAACTCTATACTCGCATACTCAAACAGCCTACTATTTAGGACGTATAAGGATGGGTATTCGGACACAGACACTCTCTGAGAATGCTCAAAGGCCTTCCTCCATTGTGTGATGTCACTCTAGCAGAAGCAGACAATTCCCTGCTCCACCCAGGAACTTTAATTACCTGAGAACATCATTATCCCAGGTTAATAAAGATACTCTTCCTTCCAGCTCTCTCTCTCCCTGCACTCCCATTTAAGGCTTAAGCTACCGGGCTGCCTCTTTGCATTGCAGGCACATGGATAGTTGTATCCCTGAACATTATTCAGCACCCTGCTGTCACTGCATTCCCAGTGACAGCGGACTAACTGCAGGTCTCGGGCCGCTAGCGGGAAAACACTTTAAGTCACAAAATTTCTGCACACCGCGATTCTTTAAATGGCGGACTTTAGGACAGAGCCTTGATTAAATACCGCCACAGAAATTAAATGGAAACTGTTGGCCTTGCAACAGTATTCAATTCCAGCACACCAGGACTGCTTCCCCCGGAGCTGCTGGGTTTTCCTTGGCTAAACATCATCCAAGTTTCCCTATTATCTGTCCACTCCATGCTCCTGCCGCGTCTCTGCCGCCTCCGCCTCCACCGAGATGAATGCAGCCTTTCTCAAAGTTCAAGACTAGCAATTAATTATGCCCTTTTTGATCTAAAAACAATTATTATTATTGCATTGCTCATCCTCAAAGCAGTTCAACCCCTCCACTTCTTTTGAAGTGCATTAACCACTAATGATACTATTAGTTGAACAAAACAATCTTATCATAGCCTCTTTTCACCATGTTTAGAGGTCTGAGCATTTGGTAGGACTGTATTAGTGCCCCACTAATAATTAGCAAATCTCACAGATTATGTTTTTTCATTAGAGAGGGACACTTGTGATCATTCTCAGAGACCTGTGTAGTGGTAATGACTGAGATCACACAAATGAAGGAGAGAGGAGACCCCAGCTCCTTGCCATATGAATCAGAATGTTGTATCATGTGACATGTGAGATGGAGACAAGATAGCCAGGCAGTTTATTTTCATGGCGTATCATAACGCCGACAGATTCTCAGACATGCTCACTTTGGCTCTCTGTCAGTAGCATAGCCATCTAGTCTGTGTGGACAAAGAGACAGAAAAAACATCCTCACTCACACCTGCTGGCTTTTACAGAGAAATGCACTTTTCCGACAGGCTGTCTTTGAAGAGGTGTGGACATCTTCTGTGGAAAGAGAATATCTGCTGCTCAGATATCCCAATAGACCGGACATAGCTCTTCCTCGTAGACCTGACAAAGCTCTTCCTCTTCTTTGGAGAGGGGTTTCACTCTGCTGTGTGTATATGGCCCTGACAGCGTCCATGTCACTGTCCTTATCCCACACACTCCATCACTGGAGAGAGGGAGAAAGAAAGAAAAAGGAGAGGGAGAGAGAGAACACCACCATCCTTCCACTCCCACAGTCTTGTAGAGTGGGTACTGTTAAGGATGTCTTCTTTCATGCCAGCATACACTGCAAATGGAATTATTATAAGAAAATACTGTCTGACCCAAAAGGTCAGCTCCATTCTGAAGTCTTTGTGTGTATGTCCGTCTTCCTATGAATACGAGGCCTGCTTATCAATAAAGGGCCAAGCTCTATTAAAGGACACATGGTTGGAAGAAAGGGCTGACTTGGCGCTAAATGGCAAACTGAACTCACTCATCCTCACCCAGAGCTGGAAAAAACATAGGCCAGGGATACACCCTGCAAATTGTGTTTTGTGTGTGTGTGTGTGTGTGTGTATAAGTGAGTGAGTATCAGTTTAATGTAGGTGCATACCATTGTATATTATTTAGTGACCTCCCTACTAACTGGGACTTTTAAATGAATTGCAGGTCTTCAAAGATGTATTCACTGTATATCTCCCTGTACAATAGAGAAAGTTCAATGATTAGAGCATAACCCTTTCTCGTTAATAAATATTAAACATAAGAGTGTTGATTGATTGATTTATTGGTTAAAAAAAAGATGCCTTGAGTACTGTTCCGAATTGTGAAAATGTAAAAGCAACCTGCAGACGTAAAACACGTGTGTGATCAAGTAAGCTCACAGGATTGGTAAAGATTCATCGGAATACTGAACCACCATACAATTTCACTATAGTTCATTAGCTGCGTCTCAGAATCATCTGAGGTTCCATCAGTCTCTGGGCTGCAGGCACATGGGAGTCCTGGCAGTGAGTGCATTAGTATGTGCTGCTGCGTTCCCTCCACCCTCCCCACCCTGACACTGTCGCCTTGTTCACTGCTGTACATCTCCCTCGTATAATAACATTATTAACTCATCCTGAATGGGGCTGGGGGATTGGGGACCAGGCCATGGCTACCACTTCCCTCCACCTCCTCAACAATGGCTCTTGCTGTCTTCTCCTCCCGCTTCCATGACCTGGCCATTGTGGTAGCACAAAGCACTCTGAAGAGCGGCGCCTCCTACTGCATTAGCATTTTAATCACAATCTACAGTGTGTGATGCGCCGCGGCACGGCTGGGCTAATGCTAATGCTGAGGCATGGGCCGCCAATGGGAGGACACAGGCTCATAAACTTACAGGTATAATCAGTTTGACTAGAATATGAGGTACTGTATACACAGGTTTAAGCACAGCAAGGAAAGAAAATGTAGGACAAGAAAAAAAGCATTCATTTTAGAGGTTGGGTCATTCAAATTCATCCACGTGTGTGAAGCTACAGTGAGTCGACCTTAGAGGGCCCTCTCACCATGGGTATGTCTGTGGTACTAAATAATCTATTGCATGATTGATTCTAACATTTGTCTGGCTCCCCTTTGGATTAGTGAGCTAGTGGCTTAACTCCCCCAAATGTGGGCCCTACAATGTCAGTTTGAGGGTCACATTTTTCCAAACATGTAGTTGTAATGAGTCTAGTGAGCAAGGCCGCTATCAGCTCTTCCTGCTCGACCACGTAAAAGTTCCCCAGAGAAAAGGGGACACTGATCAACAGAATCACAAGGTTCCACGGCAGAGAAAAAAAACACTCCTTAATATTAGTCACCTACAACAGCCCTAGGATCTGGACCAGCTATCAGGATAAAACAAATGCATAACCAGGCTAATAATATGCAGCCATGGAGATGGCCGCTCCAATATCTCTCCTTTAAAAGCTGTCTACCTGTTTCACGGCCCCCCTCGCTCCGATTGGTATAACTGGTAATTAGTGGTGTGCCGTGGCCTCGGGGGGAGCCAGGGAGATGTGGGAGAGGGAGGGAGGGAGGGGAGAGAGAGGGAGGAGAGAGGAGCTCCAGAGATTTCTGATTACCTGACAAGTTGGGGCCAGAAAGGCTACACTTAGCCCATTAAAGATTTTCCAGCGTGACATTTGAGAGCAGCTGCAGAGCCGTGCGCCACCTTGCCATTTCCCATTCGCTGGGCATCAATTTAAAGGGGGGTGAGAGAGCGGGCCAGCAGCTCTGACACACCAGCACAAATGGATTTCATTCACCGAGGTGAACTGTACTACGCTGATAAATGCACTTCCTTGAATGTCAGCAAATGTCACTTGAGAAGCCATTTGCTGTTGCTTTAATAGCTTCCCCAAACTTACAAAGAACAAAAAAACGAAAATAGGAAGACAGGAGAGTGAGAGAGAGAGAGAGAGAGAGAGAGAGACAGAGAAAGAGAGAGAGAGAGAGAGAGAGAGAGAGAGAGAGAGAGAGAGAGAGAGAGAGAGAGAGACAGAGAGAGAGAGACAGAGAGAGAGAGAGAGAGAGAGAGGACAGGGTTGGGCTATTGTCACTTCCACATGATTAAGCAATAAGCCATTTGAGGCGCCTTGGTAAGAGAGTGGTTAAACTTGATGGAGGAAGCTGTTTAAACCTAAATACAAACTCCTCCATGCTAAAAAAGACATAATAAATCCAGCGTAAAATGTGATGACTTTCTAGCACACTTTACTCACCAATTGCCCCTTGAAAACTGCTCTCCGATGCGTCAATTTAAAAATGTTGAATGCTGTCAATCTTACCAGACAGAATTTTGTGCCATGACAACAACAACACAAATATCAATTATTGTGTATAACCAAGACACTTTACGAGCCATATGTATAAAATAAGATAAAATGGTACTTTATTAATCTCCCAAATGGGAAATTTGTTGCACCAGCCAATACATACAACACCAATAAATACACAATAAAAACACAACAAATGAATATACAAACTGTGTCCATGTTAAAATGCCTCATAGCATATATATATGTCAAATTCAGTCTTTTATACCTGTTGCTCAATCTGTCACTTTCTTTTTATGCGAAATGGAAAAATAAAACAAATTCCTCTCTATATCCTGCTTCTTATGGAGCCTGTATTCCTATTTTATGAACTTTTGTCATGCATTTGCTTGAAGCTGGGGCAAAGCCATGGTGTCAAGTCCACAAGGATAGCCCACACTGCAATGATAATCCCCCTTTCCAGTAGTTGCTAAGGTTACAAATAACCTTTGGTGTTGGTAAGTGGTTCCTTTATGACACTGGACTAATCCCTTAATGGAATTCATATTTCATTTAGGATTATTATTGTACCACATACAGTGAGTATTATACAGAACCAGAAGTTCATTTAGTTTTGTTGTTTGTTAGACAGAATCCTGCAGATCAAATTCACCCCTCCTCTTACTGCTATCATGTTAATCATTTATCCGTTTGCTTCTTTGTCAGTGAATAACATAACAAGTGTACAAATGCGGTTGCCTGGAGGAAGGGCACACAATTAGCTGGCTAGTGTTTCCAGGTGGCAGTTGTTAAGGACTGTGCTATTATCACATAAACAATCGATTCGAGAGCCCTTTGTGTGGCTGTGTTTGGTGACAGGCACAAAAGCTACTGTTGTATTCTATTCCTCTCTCTAATGACTGATACATACTGATCTGAGGTTCACACACATATACACACGCATACATGGCTACGCAATGAAACACACACACACACATAGGACAATTGCCGCGGCACAGCTGACCCTTTCACACAGTGGGGGGGGGGGGGGGGTTAGAGTTGATGAGAAAGGAGTTCATAGGGAGGTTGATCAGAAAAGGCTAAAAACATGACAAAACATGGCTGGGTGACGATGGGGAACAATGATGTGCAGCCACTCCATTCTTCCTTGTCTGGCTACTGGGGTCACTGCTACAATGTGCTGATATCATCAGAAGCCCCCAGACAACAAAAGAGCCTGATGGGAAGGGTGCTAACCTCTTAGTCATCCCCCATTTGGGTGTGGGAGGGGTGGAGGTGGGCGTAAGGTTAGATTAATTCCTGGACTATCGGGACCCACACTGTCCTATGAGGATGAATCATCCAAAGTCAAACCAGAACGTAATTTCTCATCTTTCATTATCTGAGTGGGCAGGACATCAAAAACCGTTCTGGATAATAGACACCAGAACATTCCCAAACTAAATAGCCAAAGTGGAGTGGTCCTAGAAGAACTGAACTCTGGGTCATCATTGAGAGGGACACAACAGGAATGTCCTCAGGAGAAGCCCTAAAACTAAATATCTTGGTTACAAAAATATCAGACAAATCTGAAAAAGGAATACCACCTCTGATCATTTGACCCTTTCAAGCTGTGTTGAAGTTTAGACGTACACTACCGTTCAAAAGTTTGGGGTCGCATAGAAATGTCCTTGCATTTGAAAGAAAAGCACATTTTTTTAACATTAAAATAACATCAAATTGATAAGAAATACAGTGTAGACGTTGTTAATTTTTTAAATGACTATTGTTAGCACAGCTGAAAACTGCTGATTAAAGAAGCAATAAAACTGGCCTTCTTTAGACTAGTTGAGTATCTGGAGCATCAGCGTTTGTGGGTTCGATTACAGGCTCAAAAGGCCAGAAACAAATAACTTTCTTCTGAAACTCATCAGTCTATTGTTGTTCTGAGAAATGAAGGCTATTCTATGCAAGAAATTGCCAAGAAACTGAAAATCTCATACAACGCTGTGTACTACTCCATTCACAGAACAGCGCAAGCTGGCTCTAACAAGAATAGAAAGAGGAGTGGGAGGCCCCGGTGCACAACTGAGAAAGAGGACAAGTACATTAAAAAGCCATATCTCAGACTGGCCAATAAAAACAAAAGATTAAGATGGGCAAAATAACACAGACACTGGACAGAGGAAGATTGGAAAAGTCTGAGTTTGAGGTGTTTGGATCACAAAGAAGAACATTTGTGAGACTCAGACCCAATTTCTTCCTACAACAGGACAATGACCCAAAGCACAACTCCAAACTATGCAATAACTATTTAGGGAAGAAGTAGTCAGCTGGTATTCTGTCTATAATGGAGTGGCCAGCACTGGATCTCAACCCTATTGAGCTGTTGTGGGAGCAGCTTGACCGTATGGTACGTAAGAAGTGCCCATCAAGCCAATCCAACTTGTGGGAGGTGCTTCAGATAGATAGATAGATAGATAGATAGATAGATAGATAGATAGATAGATAGATAGATAGATAGATAGATAGATAGATAGATAGATAGATAGATAGATAGATAGATAGATAGATAGATAGATAGATAGATAGATAGATAGATAGATAGATAGATAGATAGATAGATAGATAGATAGATAGATAGATAGATAGATAGATAGATAGGTACTTTATTGATCCCCCAGGGGGATGTCAGGAAGCATGGGGTGAAATCTCTTCAGATTACCTCAACAAATTGACAACTAGAATGCCAAAGGTCTGCAAGGATTCTATGACGAAAGCAAAGTTTAAAGGACACAATTATTATTTCAATTAAAAATCATTATTTATAACCTTATCAACGTCTTGACTATATTTTCTATTCATTTTGCAACTAATTTCAAGTATGTTTTCATGGAAAACAAGGACATTTCTATGTGACCCCAAACTTTTGAACAGTAGTGTATAATGTGTTGAATTGACTGTATGGACAATATGCCGCCAGTGTCATGGATCAATGACATCCACAGCATGTAGCACGTCACTGAATGGACAGACCTGTCACACTACAGACAACTCACTAATTTGCCCATTGACAGACAGGCATGGCTAAGGTCACTGCTGTGCCAATGAGAAACCCAATAGATTGTCCACCTTTTGCTTTTCATATTAATTTCATACTGGGAATGTACAGCTTCACTTTCACTACTATCGGTCTCATTTCAACCATTCATAGGAACACAAATAAACATCAAAGCCATACGTGTAGGGTAGATATTTGGGTAAATGTTATTTAAATATGTGGCCATCATAAAACACTGACACTGCCACTGTCTCTATTTAACTGCCCTGTTTTTGCTTGATAAAAGAGAGACAGATCACTGTTACCTTTTTGGGGTATGTAAATGTGGTTGTGCCTTAGTGAGAGTGAGTGTGACAGTCAGAGGGGTGGGCGGGAGATACTGGCTGGAGGGGGGAAGGTTTTTATTGTGACACCCTGCCAACACTCTCCTCTCTGTACCAGCAGATCCTCCCTCCTAGGTCCTCCCTGTAATCTAAGGCTGTGAGCTGATAGGCAGCTGACCAGCATATCTCTCCCCCCTTGCTCTACCAGATGAGTGTACTCGTCTATTGTAGACTGAGGCAGTGGCACTGCTGAACCTGATGCTTGGGAGGGAGGTAAAACCAAACGGCGCTGGCTCACCTCTGCCAACCAACACAAATCCCCACCACACACCACAATTGGGACTCTCTCGTCTCTCCTTTCTCTCTCCCTCCCTCCGTTTTACCTGATGTGTGGAGATGAGAAGTGCTCTGGTCCCAAGATCGATTGGAGGGATGACAGCTGGTGAAGCCAAAGGGAGTGGGATATCTCCTTGTCCTGTACACCCTCTCCCTAGGAGAGCTGGGTTCATTCAAATGCATGCCAAAAGTGTTTGTTCAATTTTTATGTGATATAAAAGAAGTGTGGAAAAACAACAGAGGCATGTTCATGAAACTTCAGTGACATTTCTCCCAAGGATATAGCTGTTTACAGGGGTACGCCAGGGGGCATTTAGTTGTGAAGTGTCTGTAGAAAAAAAATAATGAAGTGAGCAGTTACTTATCTTCAGATTGGACATTTATTTTCACATCTGGAAAGGAGTAGGCTATGTGTGTGTGTGTGTGTGTGTGTGTGTGTGTGTGTGTGTGTGTGTGTGTGTGTGTGTGTGTGTGTGTGTGTGTGTGTGTGTGTGTGTGTGTGTGTGTGTGTGTGTGTGTGTGTGTGTGTGTGTGTGTGTGTGTGTGTGTGTGTGTGTGTGTGTGTGTGTGTGTGTGTGTATGTGATTTTCCTTCTAAACAGCATGTTATCAAATATAACAACAATAGGCTTGGCACCAGTTCAGCATTTTCCTGTTTGAAACAAACATCAAAACAAACTGTATTAAATATGTTGGGACTCTAATTCTTGATTAACATATTCACCAATAACCTAGATAAGCAACACATATAAATACATATAATATAAAGTACTGGACAAACATCTGCAATAAATTATTGAAATAGACGTTTCTTTTAACATGCATTCCACCTATGATGGATGTAATTACATAGTCATACACTATTGATATTATAATTTAATTCAATGACAAAGCTGCTGAAATATGTCTGGGGTAGGCTAACGAAGACATAAATAGTAAAGTAACTTTGGAAGTCAAACACAAAAGCTTTCTCAGGAGTTCGAGGACAGGGCCCTATAACAACACGAACAAAGAAGAGAACAAACCTTGCAGCCAATGACGTCTTGATATTATTTGTTTTCCTGTTGGGGGAGGATTTAATAAACGTAGAAAAACAAACAGGGTACAGACTGGTGACTGAGCGGGGTGAAAGCTGTGCTGGTAAGCAGGACACGTCCTCTTTTAGGAAGGAAACGGATGTCTGGAGAAAGCAAGCAAAAAAAGTATCTTTAACCCCACCATGAACCAAAGACCCCGTGGACACCCTTGTCGTACTACCCTCCAATAACTTCCCCATTACCTCTGCACGAAATGTAACCCTGATATGGTCCTCGACTTATAGAGTGTCTATGGTCAATGACGGCAAAGTCCCAAGTGCTCTGACAAAAACAACAACAGGTTATACGTACATCAAAAGGACTACAAATAATTGTTTGAAATTGTGTGAAAATATTTTGATTGTGCATAACAGCCTTATTCTCCAGTAGACTACCCTAATTTAATTTCAGATCGAAAGAGACACAAATAACAAGAAGAAAGTGAGTATAAATTCTGAATATATATATAAATGTTTCCTTATATGGCAAATTCATGATTTGTGGCTTTTCGTTTCACTAATTGCTCTGTTAATGTAATGAATCGGCCAGGGAGACCATACACCTGTTCCCAGAAGTAAGTAGGCCTAGCTTATAAATCAGCCATTGATTAAGGCAAGGATGAAACTGGCTGAAGTGGTCCATATCAGTCTGACAGCATTGTTGGCTAATGAAACATCCAGAGGAGGCCGGCGGATACAGCTGCCATTCATAAATGTTTGATATCGTGATTGGATAATGCATCCCTAACCAGGCACAGACATTGACACATAAACATCTCCGAGACGCTCTGACATCTGCTCGAGTGTGCGCTATTAATTTCGTAAACAGTGCTCATGAAATATGAATGAACTTTAAGAATATTATAGAAGAAACATAGGCCTAGGCTAGGATATACAAAAGTATTGTAAGTAAAAAGCCTCAGATAGGGTTCAGTGGTTCAGGAATGTATAAGTCACAAGCGTATGAATACACTGTCTTATCAATAGCATAAAGCGGTGAGATCTAGCTATGATGTAAACAGTAGGCCTAGCAAGAGGCCATCCAGTGATCCAAATGGAGACAAAATATTATGTTCTGGAAAGAAGCCACTGAAGTCTACATGCCATTATGTAAATGAAATGTGTCTATAAGAATCGAAAAGTTAGTAAGCAGGTCTTATGTTCAACTTAATTTTTCAGAGGTCAGTTCAATGCAACTAAATGCAACTAATTTATCCATTTCAATGTCTGGATGAAATATAGATTATTTGAAGTGGACAATCTCTGACAAAAATAGAAAATAAATCAAATTAATACCGGCAGACAAATATGCATATAATAGGCTACCTTTTCAGATGAACATGAACAATATTTTATGTCAATCAAAATCTTGGTCACCACTTTACTTCGATGTTCGTTGATGTGTCCGAATACAGGATTAAAGATTTAAAGACAGTGGTTTTAAAAAAGCCTATAGCTTAACTCATTGTATATCTAACTATTTTGATAAACAAATGTTCTGTCACTCACTAATAGAAATGAAAATTATAATGTTACTTTTGATCAAAATTATAATATATTTGACTGTTTCTCATTTGTTTTCAATCGCCTTGACGCAACTGTAGGCAACAAAACTTTCCGGTTAACGAAAGCCCCAAAGAACAAACTTTTGAGAGGCGTCCCTTTTGTTAGTGTTTCCTGACGGTAATCTGCGGTTTAAAAAATACATTAGAAAACGTATTCATAAACAGAATTCACGAAAAGGGGGTTGATCAAAAACAAATCAATAATAATAGAAATTCTGACCGATGCCAATCAATCAATTTCAAAATCCCAACATACATTTGTGATTACAAATATATATTTAGAACATTTTTGGATGCTCTCAATCATATATAATTGATTAAACCAACCAAGTAACAAAATATATGACAGTTAATACATGACTATAATTAGTATTTTAGCAGTACTTTGTTTATTATTATCAGCAGTATTTTGTTAATTGTTATCAGAAGTATTTTTAAAACAACAATAATATTATCACAAATAAAATAGGCTATTAATAAACGTGTTTTTTTTTGTTGTTATTATTATTACTGTGATCTTTCACTTGTTTCAGTTTTTTACAGTTATTATTACTTGGAACAATATTTTTCTAACACCATTTAAGCTTGAAACGCCATTCAAACTTCACACGTGCAGACCGATCTGGAATAGTGTTCAGCTTTTTGATAACATTTATACTTTTGAAAGTATATAGGGCATTCACCAGGCACCATATTGTTGTTTTTCAGTTTATTTATAAACACTTGATCCCTAAAAAATAAATATTAGTTTTAAGCCAAACCAGTCATGCAACTGAAGCATATTAATACAAAAAAGGCCGTAGAAATAATCAGGAAAATATATATACTGTATATATTTGATGAAATCTATAGGACATTGCCTATAGGCCATTGCCTCTGTCTGTGAGGCGAGAAAAACATGCTCTTCTGTTTATTTATAAAGCACTCATTTTAAAACACCCGCCATATATTTCAGCATTAATTTCCAATAGACATACTAATTGTAATACCAGATCACAGTCATGGATTACATTAGAGACGCCTGCAGTCTACACAGTTTTGGGTAGAACTGCCTTCAGTTCCTTTGCACCTTTTCTGTGAAACAAATTGCAGACCCACCTTAGGCTAGACACTTTGGTGCCCCTTGCCCATTTCAAAAGTATTTTAGAGGATCAGTATGATGTTATCTGTGTTTGTTGCTGTTGTTTTTCTTGAAATGTTTCTCTGTTTTGTATGTTTTGAGATACAAAATGTCTGTCAGTGTGTCTAAATTGTACATGTCGACATGTTGACACAGGGCACAGCCGTAAAAGAGATCTAAGTCTCAGTCTGTTTTCCCTGTCAAAATAAAGTTGAAAAAATACCAGAATGAAGCTAGACCTGCCTTTTCATTCATGAATTTTGAATTACTTAGGCTAGTTATTTATTTATTCAAATTACCTTAGCATTCTTCTGTTTTCAAAATTGCAGACAATACAGTAGGCCTAGAAACTAAGCTACAGTAGACTATTTGAAAGTTGGCTGTGGCACTGAAAATGTGGAGACCAGCGTGCGCAAGAATATTTCAAGTGGCGCCCGGCCCATATATGAGGATGGTGCGTTTCCATTTCCACCAGCTTTCCACCGTTTCGATAATCGACAAAGCTTCACCTAGCCTGTCATTACAGTAGCTAATTAGTTTAGCATTGTTAACTTTGTATGCAGCACGTTTTGAAAGGTGCATTTTAAAAAATGTGTCATACAACAATATCTGGCTGATATCATTATCAACCTACTGTATATATTTGTTTTCGTGTGTAGGATATGCTATTAGCATGCTAACACTCATTAAGACAGACTGGTAGCATTTATAGAATAGCTAGCCATCGCTAGCATTCACAGTTTGAAGTTGAAGTAACTATGACATGAAATATATTCATCACAACATTTGGATGGGATCTATAATCAGTAGCGGCGCGTGGGTAAAATCAAACCAGGAAGCCAAGCCAGGAAAAGCCATGCCATATTACAACCTATGTAAATAAAAAATGTTCCCAGAAGTTTACTACATTAACTACTGATTTAGAAACACCGAGAGTTACAGGAAGCCAGCTGAATGAAAACAGGAGCACTGCCTTCCTCTCTTCAATTTAAACATATTCAAATCAACTAGGCTATGTTTAGTCTAATACAGTGAAAAACTTTAAGATACCAAAAACAATAAAGCCCAATCAATGTTGCTAAAGATCATGCGGCTGTCCATTGTACTGGGCTCCAAAGTGTCTATTGGGCTCCCAAAAGGCGCAGTGGTCTAAGGCACTTCATCTCAGTGGTAGAGGCGTCACTACAGACAACCTGATTCGAATCCAAACTGTATCACAACCGGCCATGATTGGGAGTTCCATAGGGCAGCGCACAATTGTCCCAGCGTCGTCTGAGTTTGGCCAGTGTAGGCCTTTTTACTGATTTGTGTGTGTGTTGTTGACTCAACCTACTTGTAGAGGTGATGAACTCCAATGCCATCCTCCTCTCTTTCATGTTGGCAAAACAGTCTATGACTATTATACAGAAGTACAGGCTTTTAGTTTTTGATGTCCTAGACTTGCCTACCTGGCCAAACTGCTTGCTAGCTTCCTCCCATGGGCAACAATAAACCAGGTAAGTTAGCTAGCTAGCTAGCGAGTTAGTTAATGTGGCCCTATTACATCTAGGCTACATATTGAATTACAATAATTTCAGGCCAGTGGCACAATATATGCATTTTTCCTTTATCAGAATCATTGTTATTACCATTGGCCTGTACAGACAATTAAATAAAAACACCAAGTCCAAATTCCTATCTCCTCCATGGCTTATGAAATGGCCCATTTCGCTGGCTAGCTACTGCAGGACATCAACACATCACAAACCAATGGCAGTAGCAGAATATTTTTTCTGACAATGACGTTTTGCTTCCGATGTGATTTGATTAGTGTGCTGCCAAATCAAAATTGGTATCCCTTGTGGGGGTGTTTTGCTGCGCCAGGACCACCCCACAGTTGAGCTCAGCTATTGGAAAAACATTTTATGAATGGAGGCCAAATGCTCACTGGCATCAATCAATCAAATGCTACAGTGGCAACACGGGTCATACTATTTTTGTCCAGACAGCATCAGATACTTGGGCTACACATAATGAGACAGAGGGGCGCTGTTTCACTCGCTCCAGTGATATAGATACATCCAATTGCGAATTGAAGGAACATTTTGAAAACAGAAAGGAAACAGAAACAGTTTTATAATTATTACTTTTTTATTGGTAACATTTTTGTGATAAAAGTACCAACTTTGGCACAGACGTAGATTTATGTACCCTGAAAATATTTTGATATGGGCCACTCCAGATTTGACCACTGGGAGCATGGCAAACATTTTTCAAAATTGCTGCAGGCGGTAATGCTATTTTACAATTCAGAAGGACTGTTTTGAGATGAAGGCACCAAATATGTCACAGAGATAGATTTACAGTGCATTCAGAAAATATTCAGACCCCTTGACTTTTTCCACATTTTGTTACATTACAGCCTTATTCGAAAATTGACTAAATTGTTTTTTTCCCCGCATCAATCTACACACAATACCCCATAATGCCAAAGAAAAAACAGGCTTCTGGAATTTTTTACAAAAAATGAAATAAAAAAAGAAATATCGCAAGTACATAAGTAGTCAGACCCTTTTCTCAGTGCTTTGTTGAAGCACCTTTGGCAGCGATTACAGCATCGAGCTTGACACACCTGTATTTGGGGAGTTTCTCCCATTCTTCTCTGCAGATTCTCTAAAGCTCTGTCAGGTTGGATGGGGAGAGGTGCTGCACAGCTATTTTTGGGTCTCTCCAGAGATCTTTGATCGGGTTCAAGTTCGGGCTCTAGCTGGGCCAGTCAAGGACATTCAGAGACTTGTCCCGAAGCCACTCCTGTGCTGTCTTGGCTGTGTGCCTAGGGTCGTTGTCCTGTTGGAAGGTGAACATTCGCCCCAGTCTGAGGTCCTGAGCGTTCTGGAGAAGGTTTTTATCAAGGATCTCTCTGTACTTTGTTCATCTTTCTCTCGATCCTGACTAGTCTCCCAGTCCCTGCCACTGAAAAACATCCCCACAGCATGATGCTGCCACCACCATGCTTCACCGTAGGGATGGTGCCAGGTTTCCTCCAGACGTGACCCTGGGCATTCAGGCCAAAGAGTTCAATCTTGGTTTCATCAAACCAGAAAATCTTGTTTCTCATGGTCTGAGAGTCCTTTAGGCACCTTTTGGTAAACTCCAAGTGGGCTGTCATGTGCCTTTTACTGAGGAGTGGCTTCCGTCTGGCCACTCTACCATAAAGGCCTGATTGGTGGAGTGCTGCAGAGATGGTTGTCCTTCTGGAAGATTCTCCCATCTCCACAGAGGATTTCAAAGCTCTGTCAGAGTGATCATAGGGAGATCTCCCCTGATTGCTCAGTTTGACTGGGTGGCCAGCTCTATGATGAGTATTGGTGGTTCCAAACGTCTTCCATTTAAGAATGATGGATGCCACTGTGTTCTTCAATGCTGCAGAAACGTTTTGGTACCATTCCCCAGATCTGTGCATCGACACAATCCGATCTCGGAACTCTACGGACAATTTCTTCGACCTCATGGCTTGGTTTTTGCTCTGACAACTGTGGGACCTTATATACTGTAGACAGGTGTGTGCCCTTCCAAATCATGTCAATCAATTTACCACAGTTGGACTCCAATCAAGTTGTAGAAAGGATGATCAATGGAAACAGGTTACACCTGAGCTCAATTTTGAGTCTCAAACGCAAAAGGTCTGAATACAAAGGGTCTGCAAGAATCTCCCCCAAAAATGTTTTTGCTTTGTCGTTATGCAGTATTGTGTGTAGATTGATGAGGAAAATTGTAAGTTCATCCATTTTAGAAAAAGGCTGTAACCTAACCAAATGTGGAAAAAGTGAAAGGGTCTGAATACTTTCTAAATACACTGTATGTACCCTGAATAGATTTAGGAACCACATATTTGGCCCCTGGGGCCTGTGGCTGCCTTCTTACAACATTTCCGCTGTCGGTAATACAATGTTACAGTTCTGAAGGCCTAAACAGAAGAACCCGGACTTACACGTCAAGTCACAGCTGCCCCCCAGTGTTTGTTATGAAGTTGACATGTTAATTAAGCAATACAGACTGAATTGGTAGTGAATTTACTTATATTTAAGAGTACTAGAGTCTTTTAAAGATATGCAGTGACTGGGACAGGCAATATAACATCCATAACGTTTTCTAGGAAATATTTTTGTAAATTACGAACCTTGCATCGGATCAACTTGAAACTTTCTCTGTAAAGCTAACTTTAATCAACCCTGCCATTGTGATAAAGGGAATTGCAAGTCCCTAGACACTAGAGAGAGAGAGATAAGTGGATGGTATAGTAAAGAAAATACATAGCCATTGGAAAGAGAGTTGATATGAAGAGTTTATTGCTAAATTGTTTGAATATAACCCGCAGAGCAAGCTCTCTTTTTCCCAGAGTGTAGCCTAGTCATTTTCTGCAGGGGTACCATTCTAACACACAATCCCTTCCAAGAACCCTACGATGCCCATGTAATAGAATACCTAGAGATTTAATAGGATCTCTGTGGCGGCCATGCCTAGAAAGGAAATAATGAGTGTTGGGGATGGAAATGAATGTGTTCAAGAATAGCAGTCTGATTATAACCTATTGATCTGTTCCTGTTCCACTGGCCAGCAGTGTTCTATTCAGTTCTGTCAGGTAGGGGACTGGTGGGTGGCACCACAGATATCTTATTAAATTAGTTAGTTCTAATATGCAATTATATGCGTGGCACGGACAAAGTATAAATAAATATACAAAATATCTGCAAGCTAGGCTGGCTAACTGTCGCAGAATAGCTAGCTAGCTGTATGCTTGGCTAGCTAGCTGCCTGGCTAAACAAAGAGCTTTAGCGCACTGTTCTCTCATTTTCTAAACGGATCCATCTCGTCACTGGTCTTGAGCTAAGATTTGTTGTATTTTGGACACTCCAGCTGCCGACATGAGATGTTCTTAAACTAGACCGTTTAGATCAAGCAAACTTTGTTCTAAAACTAATGCTAATATACAGTGCTTTAGGAAAGTATTCACACCCTTTTATGTTTTTCCAAATGTTGTTGTGTTACAAAGTGGGATTCAAATGGATTTAATTGTAATTTTTGTCAAAGGTCTACAGTTCATAAAATACTCTGCAATCTCAAAGTGGATGAAGAATTCTAACATTTGTAAAATATGAATGAAACATAAAACACTAATATAACCCCCTGAGCCAATAAATGTTAGAATCACCTTTAGTGACTCTTTCTGGGTAAGTCTCTAAGAGCTTTGCACACCTGGATTGTAAATATTTGTTTGAAATTCTTCAAGCTCTGTCAAGTCTTACCATAGACTTTCAAGCCAATTTAAATCAAAACTTTAACTAGGCCACTCAGGAACATTCAATGTCTTCTTGGTAAGCAACTCCAGTGTATATTTGGCCTTGTGTTTTAGGTTATTGTCCTGCTGAAAGGTGAATTTGTCTCCCTGTGTCTGTTGGAAAGCAGACTGAACCAGATTTTCCTCTAGGATTTTGCCTGTGCTAAGCTCTATTCTGTTTCTTTTCATCATAAAAAACTCCATAGTCCTTGCTAATGACAAGCATACCCATAACATGATGCAGTCACCACCATGCTTGAAAATATGAAGAGTGGTCCTCAATGTTGTGTTGTGTTGGATTTATCCCAGTTATTATTATTATTATTATTTTATTTTTTCAGGAAATAAAGTTAATTTCTTTGTCACATTTGCAGTTTAACTTTAGTACCTTATTGCGAACAGGATGCCTGTTTTGGAATATTTCTTCCTTTAATTCCCTCTGTCAATTCGGTTAATATTAGGGCCACTACCGGTGCTTGCATTTTCGCCGCTCTAGGCGAAACACAATTGTGCCGCCCCTCTATTTTCAACGTACAATAAACCAACAACACGCAGCCAATACAAGCCATAAGCAAAAAACAGCAACACAAACGTCAATATACACATCACGCAAATAGACAAGTGCAGCACAAAGTGTCAATTTCAACTCATCTAAATAGTGACTGTAATAATATTGAAAATATTTATATACAAAACCTTGTGCGTAAAACACACACATACACAAGCGCGCAAGGCGCATATCATCAGCAGATTAAACAGCTTAAAACCACTAGAGACTAAAACGCTTATCTTACCTTTCAGAAATGCTCTCTGATCTCCACACTTGGCTGTGTCGTAACGAGACGTACAATCACCATCATCTGTTCGGTTCTACTCACATCCGGAGTACAATCCAAAATTATGGAGTAGTATTTAGCTGACTTAAGCATTGTGAGAATTTTCTGCTGAATCTGTGATGCTAGCATAGCTATGATTTCATTTTGAATGTCTTTGCCAAAATAGTGAACATGTGTTTCTTTTAAAGTTACTCTCCTTATATGTTCAGCCATAACGCTGTCAAAAAGGGTGATCATCTCCACTAGTTTGAGAAAGTTGCCATTGTTATGCCCAAACAATCTATCTGTGCTACCTCTAAATGCTAGGTTTTGCATACTCATAACTCTGATTAGATTGATCAACCGATGCAACACATCTTGCCAGTGCTTTGTCTCAGCAGTCAGTTTCTGCTGATTTTGTGCATCTATCGTGTTTTGCGAGGCCAATCTTTTAACCAACTCTTTCCATTCGTGAAAACTTTCCAGACGATGTTTCATGGGTGCTGAGGATGCTTGACATGTTTCTCCAGTTCTTGCTTGATTGGTGTTGGCCATTTGGTGGGATCTTTCATTACCTGTAGTAGCGACGCTACATGATCAGCGGCTCTTGTGGCTCCGCCGGTCTCTGGTGGCCGGGCAGATAGCAACGGCGGTAGACCTGTTCACGTCTGTCTCCGGGGCTCTGGAAAGGCCAGCATCCTCCTTTTAACTCCCACTTGGTCCGGGATCAATATATTTCAAAAGAGAATTATTTTGTTTTTGAAGCGCTTGCTCTTTGCTAATTTTCTTTTTTTGTATTCACAACCCGACAGTTTGGGTCGTTTAGACATAGTTTAACAGTGTACTGTTGCAGCTCAGCCAGAAGATGGCATGATTTTACAGAAAGTTCCTGTGATCGATACAACGCACGACTCCAGGAACGTCACATTTTATTATCCTCCTTCAGCTTTTGACAACGAACCTAACCTCCGGCCATGCAAGGCTCGGTTACGGTTGGCACTCTAACATTCCCCCTCCCCCATAAACTGAACTCAGACAACTTAAGAACACATAACCACATAACATTAGATGACCTCGTGAGACGGGGTGGGCGGGGGGCGCTGATTGGTGAGTTTGATTGACAGACACACATTCCTCACCAATGGACTACAAGAGGCGGCAAAATGAGCTAATATTTTTTTTTTGATGATTAAAATTTTGGAATGTTTTATTTTATGCACACACTTTGCCGCCTTTCCAAAGTGCCGCTCTAGGCGGTTGCCTAGTCTGCCTATATGCACGCGCCGGCCCTGATTGGGGCATAAATACAATGTTGTTGATCCATCCTCAGTGTTTTCCTATCAGAGCCATTAAACTCTGTAACTGTTTTTAAAAAGTCACCATTGGCCTCATGGTGAAATCCCTGAGTGTTTTCCTTCCTCTCTGGCAACTGATTTAGACTGTTAGACTGTATATTGATACACCATCCAAAGTGTAATTAATAACTTCACCAGGCTCAATGGGATATTCAATGTCTGCTTTTTTATTTTGATTTATCTACCAATAGGTGCCCTTCGCCAGGCATTGGAAAACTTCCCTGTTCTGGGTGGTTGAATCTGTGTTTGAAATTCAACTGAGGGACCTAACGGATCATTTTACGTGTTGGGTGCAGAGATGAGGTAGTTATTCAGAAATCATGTTAAACACTATTTTTGCACACAGAGTGAGTTCATGCAACTTTTTGTGACTTGTTATTAAGCATATTTTTACTCCTCAACTTATATAGGTTTGCCATAACATTTTTTAAATGTAACCAGGCAAGTCAGTTAAGAACAAATTAATATTTACAATGACCACCTACACCGGTCAAACTCGGACGACGCCCTATGGTACTCCCAATCACGGCCGGTTGTGATACACTCTGGATTCGAACCAGGTTGCCTGTAGTGACGCTTCTAGCAATGAGATGCAGTGTCTTAGACCACTGCGCCACTTGGGAGCCCGACTTAAGACATTTGAGCTTTTCATTTTTTATTAAATTGGAGTGAAAGGCATAACACCCTACATGTCGCGCCAATGGGTTTAACCCACCTGGTGTGAATTATAACCTGGTTAATATAGCAACGATCTCTACACTGTCCCCTCCGAACTGGAAGGCACGTCCACATGCCTCGACCTACCCTCACACATCGAGCCGTGCGTTCAGATGGCCTCACTGCTACCATCACACGTCTGACAACAATGTAGCAAACGACGGGGAAGTGAACCACGGTCGCTGGCGTGAAAGCCGAACACCCTATGCATCACCCCTATAGGGTTAACCTAATAATATGTTTAATTACAAATTACTAGAAAAAGTTATAATTAAAGTTATGTCTAGAGAGCATTGGAACAACATGTGAGTATGGTCCATTGATTAAACATAATTATTTCTACCTCTGTTCACTCTCCTTCCCCTTGCTGCGCAGATGCGGTGGCAGGCCTGCCTGTTGATCTAGGGGCTATGCATGCGGAGTCGGCCCCTTTTCCCCAGCAGCGACACAGGGCGGCGCGCAGGGCTTGCACCTGTCACAGCAATGCAGATCGCTGCGTTTCCTGGCGTGCTCCAGACGTCCCCTATTGATCTCGCCGGCCAAACTAAGCCACTGAAATAAATCACATTTGACAGATGCGGCTCACGCGTGAACAACGAGTTCCGTGGACGCTACATCCCTCGTTATTATCCCGTAAACTAATATCGATTATTACAATAGCTGTCTACATTTCAAATTCTAGGCCTTCAGTGATGGATTATGACCTGTTCCCGCCAACTCAAAGGCAGCAGTTGACCATAGAAAGTGCTATATATGGGCTAACGGCAACTGGGAAACTAGGCTATGTCAATGTACAAACTTAGTAAATAAACTTTTAAATGCGAATAGCTTTAGAATTGTTCTGGCAAAATGAATTAGTTATATATTTTACTGTTCCATAATGACAACCATGAGTGGAAAAATCATGTTGATCCCATTTATACACTGTAGATTATGTGATATTGAATTGACAAGCAATCATGCTTCGATGAAGGTCATTTTTAGGTCATGGATTCATGCTCTGGCACACGGCTCTCTGCTACAATATGTGATAGGCTACAATAGTCAGTGGGAAAATAAAGCTAAAGTTTGAAAGCTAATAATGAGCATAAAATAGGAGATAACCAAAAAGCTCTCACATATCACTGCAGAATTAGACGTTCATCCACATTCTCCAAACATCACATTTGTATGCTGCTCCAAACATCAAATTTCGAAGTATTTTTAATGGACTGCTGCTCCGTATCATTCCATTTCTCCAAAAATAAAAATGTGAAGGGTTGAAGGGTTAAGTTTAGGATAGGGTTAAAACCAAAAATAAAAAAACAGTGACATGACTGGGATGGAAAATGAAATCTTGTGATCCAGAGTCATGGGAACCAGTGTCCAACCTTCTGATCCAGAGTCATGGGAACCAGTATCCACGACTGGGATCGAACACACGCAACCATCCACAAACGACCATCCACCACCCCATCCACAACACAAGCCTACTTGATCGTAATAGCACTCATTGTTGTCCCTAGTGGCCGGTTTTGAAGGCAATTGCCGATGTAGACTTCCAATTTCGAGGTCAAGCTTTAACCACCTGGCTGGCAACTTGGTCTCAGAGCATTTTGTATTATTCTGTAGGTAAATCCGAGACACAGCCATTTATTTTGATAGGTTACTTTTCGTATGGTTACATAAGACAGATGGTTAATTAACATAAAAACGTATCATGTGGTGGTCTAGCAACCCAAAGGTTGCAAGTTTGAATCTTATCACGGACAACATTAGCATTTGAGCTAATTAGCAACTTTTCAACTACTTAGCATGCTAACCCTTCTCCTAAGCCTAACCTTAATCCTTTAACCTAGCTGCTAAACTTAACCCCAACCCCTAACCCTGACCCCTAGCCTAGCTAACATTAGTGAGCTAGCTAACGTTAACCATCTAGCTAGAACTCGTAAATCCCCATATTTGTTTATTGTTAACTTCCGCTAAATTTTGCACTCCAGTATCTCTATTTGCACATCATCATTTGCACATTCCATCATTCCAGTGATTATGCTAATCTGTCATTTATTTTGCCACTATGGCCTATTTATTGTCTTCCTAGCCTTACTGCATTTTGCACTACATTTGCACTCTGTATATAGATATTCTATTGTGTTATTGACTGTACGTTTGTTTATTTTCCCATGTGTTGTTTTTTGTCGCACTGCCTTGCTTTGTCTTGGCCAGGTCGCAGTTGCAAATGAGAACTTGTTCTCAACTGACCTACCTGGTTAAATAAAGGTAAAATAAAATAAAACAAATAAAAAACATATCATACGTTTTGCAAAATCGCAACATATTGTACATTTAGCAAATGTGTAGTATATTGTACATTTTGCTCATTCATAACATTTCATATGAATTGTAATTCATAACATATCATACGAAATGGGCGATGGACATCCACAAATTAATACATACTATCTCATTTGAAATGTAGCATATCATAAATGCAGAATCTCGGATTTACTTACAGAATAATACGAAATGCTCTGAGACCAGGTTGGAGATAACTGTCACTACATGCTGGATACTATATATAGTTCACCGCTTCATGATTACTTAAGCTTGACTTGGGGGGTAAACAGGCAATTGAGTGGAGTAATGTCTAAAGCTGGAGTCAAGAGGGAGTGAGGCTAAACGCTGCAGCGTTTAGACTTTTACTCGTTGCATGCCACAAACACTGAAACAAACAAATGTGTGCGACAGTGACAGAATCGCAGGTGACACACAGTAGCCTAACCTTCAGGGCGCATACTCATGCTGCTATGTTATGGATCTGTAGGCCTATAGATCGCTCACACTGGTCGATCACGATATAAAGCTTTAACGAAAGCATTTACCCGTGACGCAGGGAGACAGTGCTCAAACAGGTCAAGTGAATGTGGCAAGCAGCTACAACATGAAATCGGCCTAGGCCTCCTGAGCAGCACACTCTATCAAAGTAGCATATGAATCTACATCTGGCGTGCAGAGACCATCACGAAGGGATATAAGAATATATAAATACGTGTTGAATTAAGGAATTAATTACATTAAAATGAATGAATGAAAACGAGTAGCCTATACGCTATACACAACGTGACTATCCTATTGAGTCTGACGTTGCTAATGGGTTTCCATGTGAAATAAGATTGGACACGATTTACCTTTCGACATGATGGTACTGATAAAGCTTTCTCAGATTGAGGAGTTTTACTACGCTATTCCTGCGTCGACTCACTACCGGTCTTGGGTAATTATAGGAAACATTCCAATATTTACATCAGCAAACATATACTGTGACCTATTTCATATATATAATACATGTAATAATTGTGAAATGGCAAATAGTATTAACGTTAGAAAATCATATTAGTAGCACATAATGTAAGCAATATGAATTATATGACATTACCATGGGATATTAGTAACAATATTGGCCATATTCATTTCTCATAATTCTACTACTACTAGGCCTACCATACTATTACTGGTTAATTATGTGGTCAAATGGTATTGATCAACTGGATGATGAGGAGGTCGGTTGTACAATCTCTAGCAAGGAGCAACATGGCATGTCATGACGATATGAATTTCAGAAGAACTTCTGAGATATCAGCTGCTGCGACAACCTTGACATTAAACTGTTTTTTTTTCATTTGAAAAAATAATCTTCACCGTTTTCTAATGGCATGAAGAGCAAGGCCTAGGGAGTATTTAGTGTTATTGGGGCATCATATGTTAAGCCCAGGGGCTTGAGCGATGCATCCATTATATTATTTCTGCATAAAAGCGCTCTAACCAAATACCTGGAAGAGTGATCATCGACACCTCCAGCGTTGGTGTGTCGCATTGCTGCTGTTTGGCAAGGGCACAACGCGACAGCATATGTTACATACCTTGCATGCTGTCAAGATTATAGGTGTGTTATACTGATTTAAAATGAAGATCAGTGTGTGTTAAAAAGCATTAACCAGTGACCTACAGCCTGAGATTATCAAATAGAACACACAAAAATGTGAAATGTAGGCAGTAGGCAAGTGAGTCTATAATGCAATGTGATTATGCTGTATATATTCAAAAGGCTACTTTTAATAAACATATTTTTTAGCAAGCAGTGTCACAACTGTAGGCCTGCCAAATTAGGTATTGTTTGTTGCCCAAAGACCACATAAACCTAACATTGACAAACTTTGGATAAAGTGACTCGTGTTTATTTGATCTAACCCTATATAGCCATGTAGCTCAACTAATGAATTATTTCATATGAATTTGTGTTTTTTTTAATCCAATATAGGCTACGTCCAATTAGGCCTATATGATCCCATATGATTCAGACTAACATGGCTACATTCATAATTTATTAATCTCTAAAATTGCCATTATTAACGTATTGAAAAGCTCTAATATTATTAGGTAATAATTACTAAATCATTTCTGATTCTTATTTATCTGTTAGCTGTAGTCCTACCTATGTATAACAATAGGCTACATAATTAAGGTGTTAAGGAGGTGAAAAAAAATCGGTTTATATGGATAAATAAATACATCATATGCTAAATAAACAAAGGAATAAACAAACAAATACATAATTTGAACTTTTGTATTATCCTACTTGGGGTCCCTAAATTTGTTTCGAATAATTCACTTGAGGAAATGAAAGACTAATTGATTTTTAAGTGGTGCCCCAGCGGGCAGGAATAGTGAGGGAAGCACACTTGGAAAGGCATTTGAAAAACTGCGCCGTTTTACCTGAATTGAGAGGCAATGACTTGTTGTTGATTCGACTTAAATCACACAGGGGCCCGGCCAAAAGCAAGCAGAGAGAGCGCCTGCATGTATGGAGGTGATTAAGTGAACTTTTGGAGAGGCAAACTGACACGTCAAACCCGATTGACCAAGCAGGCTACACGACAGCAGCTTGCGATATTACACGGGGTGATTTCTTTCACACACACAGACACAGACACACACACAGGCACACACACACTTCCCTTTTCTCTTGTTCAATCCAAATGACTCAGAGCACCCCCACCATCTGATAAATGCATCATGGAGTTCAGTCCAGCGAAAGCCCTCCTTAGAGGAACCGGAAGAAAGAGGGCCTGCAGTTCCAGCCGCCCGGCTCCATTCACTGAGAAGCTTCCAATGGCTTCATTAGAAGTAACGAGTTGACACAAGGTAAATCTAACATTGAGGCGCCATTCTCTCCGTGCACGGAGCGCCCTCATTAACTGTCGCTAACAAGCCGTGCAAATACACTGATTGGACAGCTCCCGTATAACCCCGCAGACTTAGCAGGATGCCCACTTAATGAGACCACACAAAAAATAAAAGGAGAAGTTGGGAAAAACTATTTACAGTCGAATAATTTGGGGTTTGGTGAAAGAGTTAGTGTAGTAGGTTTGTAGGTCTAGATTGTTTGGATGGTTCTAAACTAAAATTAGTCTGCATTGGGTTTACATTTAGGAACTTTTGTTTGATAGAAAATAAGCAGATTTCTAGACTTTTTCCTAAAACAAAAAATCAGAAAACTGTTGTCGAAAAAAACCGTCGCCCGTCCTGCATGCGTATGCCTAATCATCTCGTATAATCTTCATCCCCATTCTCTCTTCTGCCCCACTGGTTCTCATTCTTGCTATCTTTGACAAACACTCAATTCCTCCCAAGACCATGTGCCAAGTCAATACTACCCAGGCTGAATCAATAGCCAATAAATAATGTAATATTGACAATAGCCAATTAATATTTTCAGTCTATAAAGGTAGGCTACGTCGGATTAAAGTTGTGTATTTCATAATCATCATAAGAATCATCAATAAGAAGAAATGCTCCAGTCCAGCGCTATAAGCCACGTTTGGACTCCCAGCAAAACAAAGAGGGCTGAAAGCCGGTGCTAAGCAAACACAGAGAAAGGGGTATTTGCGCCCCGTCCCGACAGTATCACACAGCTGCAGCAGATCTTGCTGTGCAGGGCTTGGAGACTGACTGGTGCTCGTGGCGGCTCCATGAAGACAGATGCAAAAGCAGTAGACCTACTGTAATCAGATTTTTATTCCTATAATTTGACACTACAATGACATAGCAATATACCTAATCAATCATTGTAATTTAAATGTTCATGTTTTTCATGCATCTATCGACATTTTACAGCCTAAGACATTTGGGTGAGCTCGTCACTATTATCCAAAGCGTGCGTCTGGAGCAAATCATTTATTTTAATAGTCAACTTTAGAGGCAGAGCTCAATGTGTGACTAACGAACTTACAGGATCCGGAAAGGATTTCCCCTCTGCACTTGGACAAACGGATTCCTTCAAGAAATGATACATACATGATAGTCCCGTCCCCTGTAGTTCATCGTTGACAATCCCCCGTTTAAAACCTGATTTTAACAGGAGAGAATGAAGAAGGGGAAAGGAGGACAAAAAGAAGAAGAGCAGTTGAAAGAATTTTAAAAAGCAGCGGATGATGAGAAATAACAACTAGGCTGACTGATGGAGAACGTAGGCTATAGTTGTTTGGTAAATATGACAAAATATCACCCTAAAAGTTCTAATGCGTTCTATTGCGAGTTCAGTCAATAACATTTTAAGAAACTGTGTCGCTGTCCACATCAGCATGTGACCAAGACGATGTCATAAAAATATCTCCATATTTTGACCATGCATTGTCTAAATCGTTGAAGTATTTATAGTGTACATGCATCAGAAGCTTAATAAATCAAAATATGAAACCCAACGCACCCTAGGTGCATTATGTTCCGTCATTATCCTCAAAATACCCCCAACATTACGCACGCATATTGATCGAGGGGTGGGTGTAGCAGGTCATCATTTTTCTGGTCATCATTTGAGGAGCCGAGTTTAGAGAAGAAAAGTAAAAACGAATGCTTTCTTACCTTTCCATAGTGCCTCTGTCTTTCCTCGGTTTCCCCTATCACAATATGACGTAAGACCTTTGTTTATTTCCCCCCTTGGAACATTGAAAAAAATATGTAGCCCAACTTCGAAATGTTGACCTCAGAGTCAATGGCCGCAAATAAATAAATCCCTGCTAACTAAACACGCCGAGCCAAGGTTGATTAATATTTGTTGCTGTCAGTTTATTGTTATTCCTAACTCCTGCTTGCATTGTCAAGTCGGGATTCTGCGGCAAATAAACAAAGATCGAGCTAATGGCTAGTCGGCATTGAGTAACTTGTCTCCCGCTGGTTATCGTTAAGAGAGGAGCATTGGAAGCTGGAGGATAAACAGACAATTAGGCCAGGTGAATAAACTTGTTTGGGGGTGTTAATTACGTGCTTAACGTAGACAAAAGCTATGTAAAAAAAAAGAGATTTACCACTGGCTTTGCAAACCCATTCAGGTTTTACATTTCACCTAAGTGATTTCCGAATTGCCTGCGAGGGCTGCTTACAACTAGGCTCCATCTCCTTAAAAACATAGTTCTACGTAATACCTGGATCCCATGCATATACCTGGATCCACAAGCAGCTTTGAATATTCCGAGTATTTTCAGTTAAGCCCCCTCTTAATATTGGCCGAGCGAGAAGGGGGGAGGTAAGTTTTAACATGACCATAGCCAGCATGGAAATAACGCAGGTTACTTCCAGTCCAAGAAGCTTTCCAAACGGACCAATTCAAGTGCCACTTGGAATTACTTCTCCTGAGTTTCGTATGACAAGGGAGCAAACAGGTTTGATCCCTAAGACACAACCTGCCCAAACGCTTCCAACAGGATCGTCACCCCACCCCTATAGTGCACACACACCCACCCACACACATACACACACACCACACACACCACACACACCTCATACAGACGCAAAAACAAAGCAAAACTATACATATGTTTAAATCTGCATCTGCAGCCACTGGAACAAAACTCAAACTAATTGTAATAGGAAGTGAATATGATAAGATGAAAATGAATACGCAAATGTGCATGCTACTTACTCAGCGTTATGCTGGAACCAGTCGTGTAGGAAGATGCCGGGGAAAGCAAAAATCTGAGAAAGAGAAGGAAAAGTTTTGAATTTCTTAATGATTTAGAAAGGCGGCTTAAGATAATTATGTCAACTTTATTGAGGGTGGATTAGCCGAAGTCTAGATGCTGTGTTTCACTGCGTCTTAAACATGTCCTTATACAATGTGAGCACTGTTCGTGACAGTGAACTCACGCAGTTTTAACACCAATTAAAGCCCTTTCTAAATATGAGGCAGTACAGTCGTTTATGTAATAAATATGAAAACCACACCGCTCCGGCCACTGATGTGGGCTCTAAGCCGAATCCCGTGACATATGTGGATATTGATCATGCCTATTGTTTGTAAAAATGAAAAAACTGTTATGAGCCTACTTTTCTGTAGGCGATATTGTGGTAGACTAATCATTCTCACCATAATGATAGAAATTGATACATGGTCGCCAAAACTACTAGGCCTATAGCGAAAGAGCTGCATCAAAGACAATAACATTGGAAAAACGTTCTTGAAATGGTCCAGTTGATCACCATTTAGTTATTAAAACGCACCGCATCGATATTCATTTGACTTGGAAACACGCGCGCTGGGCAGTGGGCCAGGGTTGCACCGCTGCGTAATACCAGCCGAGGCCAAGCCAGACTAGAGGGTGAGCCACTGCTCATTACACCCACACCAGCCCCAGTTTGCTGGTCTTTGAGCAAAGCTAGTGCCCAGACCCTGTCACGAAAATATTGACATATACCATTTCCCGATTCATTTCTGGAAGTGATAGTCAGATAGACATATCTAACGGTTACAAATTGCCAATATTATGTTTTCTTGGTTTAAGATGAATAAAAAATATTATTTAAAAAATATATGTTGCGCAATATAACCTTGCCTATTTTGAGAAAAACTATAGCCTAGACACCCTCAATGATGCCATCTTTCGTCCCTCACCAAAACGCAAAAAGGCAAAACTACCCGAAAATAATTGACTCTGTTATAAGCAATTTTTCAAAGGTGTTTTCCGGTGTTCCTGCCCGATTGTCAGTCTATAGAGGTAGGCTAACAGCCCCCCCCCCCCCCCCCCACCCAAGCATCTCTACCCTACATATCTTCTTTATCTTTAACGAGCCTCGTTAAGATCGCAATAATATTCCACCCACTAATTGCTCATTCCATTCAACAAATAGGCGAGCGTTGGCTTCTACTTCACGAGAGCCATGCAGTGGGAGGGTGGTGTTGAGATTGGAGTTTGTGATAACCCCCCGTGCTTGCAGCAGAAGTGGTGAAAGCTCTAGTCTACGTAGTGGCTAATGATTGGCACGCTTGACAGTGATTGGCAGGGCTGCCATGACAACCTCACAACGACACCAAGAAGACCAATAGAAAAGCGAAACAAAATGTTTCAATGCTACACTCACGGTGGATTTAGGGGGAGATATTATGAGGCTGGTGTCATTATAGGCGATAGCTATTGAATCATACAATCTTTACTCATCGTTCTTTTTCTTGATAATTTTCTTTCTCTCTCAGGTCATTCCATGGTTTTCAGATCCCCTTTAGAGCTTTATCCCTCCCATTTCTTCCTGCCAAACTTCGCTGAGCGCCCTGTGCTCTTGGCGAGCAGCACTCCCAGCACCAGGTCTCCAGAAGACTTGTCAATGTTTGCGCTACCGACCCTCAACTTCTCTCCGGAGCAAGTGGCGAGCGTCTGCGAGACGCTGGAGGAAACCGGAGACATTGAACGGCTGGGACGATTCCTGTGGTCCCTGCCGGTGGCACCGGGAGCATGCGAGCAGATCAACAAGCATGAGTCGATCCTGCGAGCTCGCGCAGTGGTTGCTTTCCACACGGGGAATTTCCGAGACCTGTACCACATCTTGGAGAACCACAAGTTTACCAAGGACTCCCACGGCAAACTGCAGGCCATGTGGCTGGAGGCACATTACCAGGAGGCCGAAAAGCTGCGCGGTCGCCCCTTAGGACCGGTTGACAAGTACAGGGTACGGAAGAAGTTCCCCCTGCCCAGGACCATCTGGGATGGCGAGCAGAAGACGCACTGTTTCAAAGAGAGGACGCGCGGTCTGTTAAGGGAGTGGTATCTTCAGGACCCATATCCAAACCCCAGCAAGAAAAGGGAACTGGCTCAAGCCACTGGACTCACTCCTACACAGGTCGGAAATTGGTTTAAAAACCGGAGGCAACGAGACAGAGCCGCGGCAGCAAAAAACAGGTCAGTACGCTGTTCATTTGTCATAGCATAGGCTACACAGCACCAAATAGGCTATAATAATTCCTATAATCGAAATGCAAATATACCATGTAAATGTTCAACTTCATCGTATTGATACATAAGGTCATAGAGGGGTTACAAATGAGCAAGCTGGGTGTATAGTTAGGGGTGGGGAGGGAGCACGGCGACATTTTAGTTTTTGATCTCATAGGCCTATGCAATCAGGGGCTACCGAAAAATAGAACTATTATTGTTTTCACAAAATAATCCCCAAAATATTCTAATGCGTAAAACCTTTTCGTGCTAAAGCATTCTTGTGCGTAAAACACACAACTTTCGCCAAATGCAAAGCTTGTAGACTTTAGGCTACGCTGGTATGCTAGTATCCCTGATAAACTAAATTAAAACATCAAGGTATGCGTTAGATAAAACAGGAAATACACACAAAGAAAATCATCAACAATGTAAATTTGAATTTGTCCTATATTCCAGACAATAACGCAAATAATTATTGATAAGTCTGTTGAACTTGGAATACAGCATATTGTGATGATACTTCGATTATCATCTTGAATCCCAACGAGAGTGTTGTTATCTTCTCTCAACAAGTAAACGTTTTTGTCTGAAAACATAACATACACTGGTGGTATAGATTTGGATCACAAACAGGAAACAAAACACCTACGATCAAATACTGTAGGTTATTGGTTACTTGTTTAATCAAAATAATATTATAGGCCTATATATTCAAATGATGCACCTGTAAAAGGACATTGTAGACTAAGATCGGCCTACATCCAAATAATAATGATAAAATACTAAATAAGATGGGGTAGTTTTTCTAAATTAAAATGAGTTCAGTTACCAATTTGTAATTTTATTCGTGGTGCTTTTTACACATAAGAAACGCATACATTAGGCTATAGATGTTTGGACATTATTAATGCATAACTCTTGATATAATCTGTCAACATAAATACAATATAATTCTTCTAAAAGAAGCCATGTTTTCGATTCACAGTGTGTAGCCTATTATTTATTTGCAATGCAATAATTCACTACAAATTGGTAAACTGAACAAGCCAACTGAATAAAAACAGACAATTTGGTAAAAAAAACACAGCTATATTTCTTCATCTGCATTTTCTCAGTGATGAAAGAGTTCATGGATTCATTGATTTAATAAATCAAAACAAATCATTCATTTGGATAGGCCTGGATATGACAAAATATACAAAAGACGGTTCTCAAACTACATTGGCCATGGTTTAAGTAGCTAACAAAACGCATGTTACAATAACACAGACTGTTATATTTTTCCCACATTTAGTATTTGTATCTGCTTTGCTTTAGCCAATTCTTACCCCCATTATGTGTAGGCTACAGAGCTGCATTTGTTAAAGACTGGGTAGGGATTGAATGACAAGCAGGCTGAACGCTATTTTGCGGAGGGACACTGTATTTAATTGCTCTGTTATTTTCCCTTTCTTTATATTCTCCAGGCTTCAGCACCAGGGAATAGGACAGAACGGTATGCGGTCCCTTTCAGAATCCGGGTGCACTCCACGCAGCTCGGCGGAATCGCCGTCGACCGCGGCCAGTCCTACTACCAGCATCTCCAGTATGACAGAGCGAGTTGATACTGGAACGTCCATTCTTTCAGTAACCTCCAGTGACTCCGAGTGCGACGTATGATATAAAAAAAAAGAGAAATATTTACAGGAAAAATGGACCTGAAAAAAAAATAAACTATGAAATATCGGGATGAAAAAAGGACCAATTGATATAAATATTTAAAAAAAGATTAAAGCACGTCTTTTTTAAGCGCTTTCAATGGACCCACCAAGCCTTCCCTACCCCCCACCACTACCTGCATGATGTTTTTTGGTATCTGGGGAAAATACCCATTTCAATATTTCTACAAGGATAATCGAGAAGAGGGAATTACCAGAGGGTGTTTATCGCCTTTTCATCTCTGTTTTAGTCCAAGTGATGATGCCGCTCAGCAAAGATGCAATCCTGTTTTACTTTATGTTCATCAGACAATCATTTACGTCGTAAGCACCTTTTTACTATACACTTCTGTCACTGCCTGTGTGGGGTAGGCCTACATGGTCAAATGTGGAACCCAATCGTTATGACTGTATCAGATTTTTATTTTTATTTTAAGATTTTATATTGAATTATGTATATCTCAAATAATGCCATCATTCTCCCGCGGTCTGTAATATCCTATATGTGTAGATATGCTTGTACATAATATTGCTCTCCCATCTCCATCCTCTTTTCTATCCTTGTTCACTTTTCTTGACTTGGTGTTCCTATACATAAAATATTTGTCAAAACGTTAAAAAAATGTGCTCTAGGCGTTTCGTTTGTTTGTTTGTTTTGATAGGCTACCTAACATGGGATAATGACGCTATATAAACGTGTTATCGGTCACATTTATGCAAAAGGATTTTAATATAAACATTGGAATATTCTTCAACAATTCAAGTCCTATATGTCCCCGTGATTCACCTAAAGCGCTTATTATTCAATGTTTATTTCTTGCGTGTTTATGTTAATGTATATTTCTAAATCAAATACAGTATTCCATTTCTTATATATTCTGCATTAAGTCTCTATTTTAAGTGAGTGTTCATTGTCCACCATCAAGCGTTTCTGAACATATATGTCTATGTTGAGAAGTGGTTATGTTATGCTCATGCTCAGGCGAGCATAATGATTCTGATAGGTTTTAGACTACGTGTCCGAAGCTATACGTATACGTGTTAAACAAAAGGTATTTTGCCCCTAAATATATGCATGTGTCAACGTCATAGGCTCTTAAACGAGAGTCCAGTTTCCCCTTTTGTTTACGGTTGCCAGTGAATACAGAAATTAAGTAAACGCGCCATTAAATGGACTAATCATGGTGGACTCCTCCCCTGCCCCTATCTCCCATTGTGGGCCGGTGAAAGAGCCTTTCTTCACCCAGGGAAGGGCATTCCCCACAGAAAAGCTTTCCCCAGGCTTTCTATCCTAAAATCAAAACCAATCGTAATAACCCTTATATTTCCAAGGGAACTGAAAATAATTATTATGGTAGATTACAGTTGTTCCTCGACAGAGTTCCCGTTCTCCAAACCCCTCCCAACATGTTTTGTAGCTGTGAAAATGTAACGGAGGAGAAAAACAAGTAGGCCAGAGCATACCTCTGGGCTCAGGGAGGCTACAACTTTTTTTACTTTATGTTGTTGGAATATTAACTAACTGCTCAATTCAACAGTTTAACATAAATAACTTTTAATAATGAACACAACAGAATGCGTGTATATGCATGCAGTGTATCAATTGTATTGGGCATTGGAATTGACGACATATGTCGTTGACATTGGACACTGAATTCCAAAAATGTCTAGGCAACATCCATTGAACATATCTTGAAAATGTTCATAATTATCCTTAGTCCAACCAAAGGAGATAAAGGGAAAGGGTAAGGGAAAGGGGAGATACTAGTCAGTTGTACTTCTGAATTAAAGGACTTTGACCTAAAGTGAAACGCATAAACGAACATGCTGACATAGGAATACATTCCGAGGCCAAGCTCCTCATTGCTTTGACATCGGAATGTCCGTAGACCAAAATACGGCTCTTTTTTTGGGACAATATTCCAACCCAGAATTTTCATATGGCAACAACTTAAACTAACTGCAAAGTTCACCAATAACCTACTTATATAACAATGTTACTCGCTTACTTAACTCGTTAACTGTGTGTGTGTGCGTGTGTGTGTGTGTGTGTGTGTGTGTGTGTGTGTGTGTGTGTGTGTGTGTGTGTGTGTGTGTGTGTGTGTGTGTGTTACTGAGAAGCTGTCTTCATAAATGCAGGGTCTCCTAAAATTAAGAAATTTGCATAATTTTACGCATAGGTCTAAACCCTTTAATGTCATATTCTCAAGGTCTTATTCGGTCTTATCCATGTGTCGCTACATCAGTTTTTACTGACCATAGGCTACCTAGGTGAGATGAATATCAAAACAACCCTGAAACGCTAAACATAGCCTACTACAATATTGATTTAAAACAAAACAAATACTATACCCAACGCAAACTAAGTGCAGAAAAACAAATATTAACTGATTAGAGTGCACTTATTTAGATTTGTGGTTCTGGTAAATATGTATTTAATCCCGTTTTAACTGGTAAATACATCTGCAGGAGAAAGATAGGGCCTATCACCCGCACAGGGCAGTGGAAACCATAGCTGATCTTTATCACCGCAGCAGACCCTCTCAGACCACATGAGTTTATTGGCGACGACAAGTCACAGCCATGATTAAGATTACATTAATCGGAAACTGAAGAGCATTTTTTATCAATAAAATGGTTATGGGGGATTAACTATAACGCAGATGTCCGCTATAACAATCATACTAGTCTATAGCCTCAATGAAAGTGATTTGCATATCTGTCGATACTTAAAGCCGGACAACACGATTTGTAAAGATAATTGAAACGAAAGTTAAATAAACTGAATGTATCCTTACTAAACTTGATCAGCAAATACAACTTTGTAGTAGTAGCTTAACTAAAAATAACTTTAAACAAATAGCTTATGTATTAACATAAAACAAAAAAAGTAAATGTTGCAGGTGGTTGACATTTTGCAGATGGCATTATAGGCCTATGTGTAACATTAGACATGTATTACCTATGACTATTAAGTAGATTAGGTATTTTGTTTAATCAGGAATCATTACTGGTGCAGGATTTTGTTCGTGATCTGCCAAGTCGAATATATATCATGAGACAAAATAACTTTGCCAGGAGTAGTCACGGTGTGTGATACTCACATCTAAATGCATACAGAAAGTTAACGAGAATGTGAGACGAGAGCAACAACAAAGGACGGGCATGTTTTTTTTTACTCCGTATCTGTGTCTAGTCTATAGTGCGTGTGTCAAACAAACAGAATAATGGATTATTTGTCCTATTCCCATAACCTTGCGAGCATAGAGGCAGCCCAAAACTATTTGGCCATGGTCTGCAGTGAGAAAGGCTTGCACTGCCCCGTTTTTTCTCTGATTTCATCGGTTAACTGCACACAACTTTTCTATTCGTGTGTATTCATGCAGCTCTCAAAGAGCGGCAGTTCCCTCTGACCCGGATTCAGCGCGTGCAGCAGCGGCGCAGCCTCACAGCGCACAGTGCAGGCGCTCTTGTCAGGACCGGGTCTTTTGGTAAAAAAAAAAAAAAAAAACGCTCCCTCCTTTTGAAGCAGGCCTTGAAAAAGGTAAGACGTCGGACGAACAATTTGTAGACTATATTCTTATTGGTGGAGAAAGCTGAAGGCCTATTGCACCATGCTAACAGAGACAAAACAATTGTTTATTAGACAACAGGTAACAAATTGACAAGAGGCAAACGTATTATTATTATTATTATTTATTTTTTTACAATTTAGGGTGTAGGTCTATTAAATTGTAATTGCAACTACAGGTGGAGGCATCATTACAATTCCAAGAATTTGCATTGGTTGCTCAAAGCACAATATTTACACAATATTTCAAGAAATTCGAGGCATATGTTGGATTTCAAAGGATCATATTAGAAAAGGTAGGAAAGGTTGACTATAGGTTTGGACAAAAATGTGTGTGTGCGTGTATGTGTGTGTGTTTCGAGAGAGAGAGAGGGAGAGTGTGAGAGAGAGAGAGAGAGAGAGAGAGAGAGAGAGAGAGAGAGAGAGAGAGAGAGAGAGAGAGAGAAAATGTGATTCCCATGCAGTTCAAAACTAAAAAGGGAGCTGTATGACTTGTTCTCAGAATGCCACAAAGCACCTGTCTGATGTAGTCTCCATGGCATGCATGGCCCGTGATAAACATTCTTCCTTCTCTAAAACTACTGGGATTTAAAACTGTAATTCTATTAAATAGTAATTGAGGGGTCACGAGAAGCTATGATACAGGATCAGTGGTGTATAAGCCAACCGTTTGAACTTTAATTTGGAACCATAGGCAGATGGGATCATAGCTCCTCTGATGCTTACCGTTTTAAAACTGGTCAGCACAGGGGAAAATGGTTTAATGCCGATTAGTACCATTCCATAACCCCTTTTAAATAAGCACAACATGAAAGCAACCCAACTCTAGCTTGTTCATCCGAAACACACCTATCTACTGCTCAATAGAGGGTGTGGGGTGCTGGGCACAGCTCTGATCTCGCGCCTTCTGCACACTGGGCAGACAGACCCATGAACAGCTTAAATACCGCTAGCACCTGTGTTTTCAACAGCTATTCTCATGCCATGGTATATGGGATTAGAAATGAAATAGTTAATTCTATTTATATGGTTCTATTTCTAAGGGCATTGCTGTATGCACTCATAATAGAAAACACAAACACATGGAGAGAAATATGACTATAATGTGAGTTTGTGAAACCTGTGCACAATATGATTTTCATAGTTTAGTATGATTCATTATTTGATATTTAAAGAATTTGAATTTACTTTTCCGAAAGAGAAAATATATTGCACACATTTACACATCTGCATTTTATATCGATTTGCTTATTAGCCTCTTGATTAGTAAAATTATTTAAAAAATAGACTAATTATTATTGCATAGCAGTTTGCATAATGTCCCTCAGATTCAGTCTTCCATAATGTGGCCTACGATTAAGACATGTTTTATTTGAAACAAAATAACCGCATTAAATTGTGATATTTAGGAACTAATGCTACCCAAAACTACTCCATATCTCCAATTAATTTCACATAGTGGTGTAGTCCTGTAAAATAAATATCCTGGGTCTCGTTTCCCAGTTGCGATGTAAATTAAGCATTACCACGATCCTACCAGATGCATCGTTCTTTACGAGACACATTTTTAAGAGTGTTTCCCAAACAAGCACGTAGAGAGAAAGTGTGTCGTTAGTGAGTCGATAATGATAGATAGGATCGAAAGAAAATCAACGTTGCTCTCGGATCAGCCTTCTCCACTTAAATATTTAACATTAGAATTATTCCACAATACTGACGACGGATCAGCTCCTAGAGAGATATTACCAACTATGGCTGCAAATATTGAGGCGGTTTATTATACTATCCCAATAATAATGCACTAAATCACAGATTGGGCACTTCATTGCGCACATCTTGTCAAACATGAAACATATTGAGGCAAAAATGACAGACAGTAGCCTAGTGGCAAAATAAAACTTAATATGATTTCAATAAAATTGAAATATAGGCCTATAGGCCCATGTAGCCTATTTATATTTTAATGCAATCATCTCGGTTTTCATTCGAAGCATCTTTCACTTGTTTGTAACATATGCAAATGATTTGGCAAATGTATATCTGTAGTGAACTTTGTTCTGAAGTTATTGGCGGTCAGACAGATACCTAGCAAAACATGTTGATTCTATGTTTATCGGAGATCTTCTGTGAATAAAGTGACGCGGAAGGTCGAAAAACATCTAACGACGCACTTTGGCTGAAGGTTTTTAAGAGCAACGTTACTAACGAAGGCTCTGGGAAACAAATCGGCTACTAAAGATAGGCTTATATCATAAAATGTTTCTAACGATGATCTTAGCGCTACGAATAATCTGGGAAACTTCATTCATATAGATAATGTCAGGATGTGGTAAATATTAAAATAAAAAGGTACAAAAATATAGAAGTAAATTGGGCAGAGAAAGAGAGAGGAAGAAAGAGAGAGAGGGATTGATGAAGTTTGGACTCATATATCATATCTCCTAACAGGATGCTGAAGTCGTCATCTGGCTCCGCATGCTCAATTAGCGCCGCTGCTCGCGGAGCCCTGCTGTGCCGGAGAGGTCAGCCCCCAAGCCACCAATAGTCCCCTGCGCCTCCTACGGCGACTCTGTCCAACAATCATGAAACCGTTTAGAAATTGACTAATTTTGTAAATAATCTTTGACTTCCCAACAAAGACACCATTCGAGAGGAGTTTATTAGCAAGAAACCATTTAAACAAATGCCATGTTAGCTGGAATTTGGCGATTTGATGACATCTCCTTATGAATTGGCGATTGTTCCGTAGTCTGTCAGTGAACGTTCGGCTCTATTGTTTGACCGGAGGGAGAGTTCCAGACGAAACGAGTCCCTTCACTAGCAGTAGCATTGAAAGGACCGGATGGACTTGGCCACACACCCAAACCCGCTCATCCGAGGACGAATAACGAGCGACAGATTGGCCGCCAGTTGAAGCCAGTAATCACCTTTTCACCCTCTCTTTTTCTATCCTCGGGATTTGACACCTACTGACCATTTCTGAACTGGCTTAGAAATTGTAATGAATGGAAGGAACAACGCAACAAGTCTGTAGCCTATGTCCACGCTCAAAAGCATCTAAAAGCACAGAATTACACATGGCCTCTCAAAAATAGTTTTATTTAAATAAACAACTTTGTTTAAAAAAACGAATGGAATGTTTCGTTAAATTTAGACCAAATGGTTCAACGTGTATTTTATAAACGTTCACAAAACAGTTATGGCTATTGAACAAAAACACAACATATTTTGTATTATTTTAAACAAGCAAATTTAGGGTACAACTATGATGATGACATTTATCATATACATATTAGTGTAAAATGTATTTGTTGTTATTACCTAATATACCCTATCATACTATATTTGTTGGCATTGATAACATACAACTACAGTTAGGCTATATATATTCAGAAATGTTTTGTGTTTTTGTTCAATAGCCTAGGTCAACAGGTAGGACACAACGAATGACCCCCAAGAACCACTGCCTACAAATGATCTGTTGGGATGAAGCTAAAGACTGACAGCAAGAATTCATAATTTGAAATAAATCAGTACAGGTTTTTCGAGAGATTTACGGTACTAAAAATAACTTTATTATCCAAAGGACCGTACACAAGCAAAATCCCTACTTCAGCACCCTTCCCCAAATTACCTCTTTCCACCACAAAAATATGACTGTCAGGGAGTATTTGAAATTTGATTCAAATAAAGCAAAATCCTTTTTAGTTTATGTAAATAATGGGAAACTATAAATGGCAATGGCAGCCTAATTCATGATAATTAGTAATCATATGTGGAGCAGACCTATAGCGCCATAAGTAGCCTATAAACCGAGCCTGCACTTAACAAAAGGTTGGAGATTGACTCGAGCCTGGTTGCCCTTATCAATTTAACCTCCGTTTAGACCAGTAGAATGCATTACCCACGGAGCTGAGCTCGTGCTCGCAAACAACCCCTGACAGTGTCGATTCGGAGCACAGCGTTTCTGCACAACGCCATGTGCACTGAAACAAGTTCAACTTGCCACCACTGCGCGTGCTGTTACTGCCATCTACCGGAATTTGCTTGCAGTAAAAATAACAAAGGGCTGAGATGTGAGATAGGCCTATAAAATACTGACTTTTGGTTGCAGGATGGATAAACAGGCATCGAAATATGTATAACTGCGTGGCTATCCAAATGTCGCCATCGATGAAGAATAAGCCGATGTGAGGTCAGTACAAATCTAGTTGATTATGAGTTTACATTTTATATTTTAGACTACAGTGAACAGGCTGTGAGTTTATGATAGCCTTTACTCCGGAGGGTGAGGGTCAATAGCACACAGACATAAATGGAAATAAAATACATGGAAAGGCATGGCATCGTGTCCTGCTTGGCCCCAAGGTTATTATAGTTTTGTGTTTTTATATTTGGTTTTAATTTCTATTAGTTTCAGTTTAGTTTCCGTTCGTTTTCAGATCCACTTTACTCGTTTTTATTTAGTTTAAGCTTTATAAAAACATTTCGTTTTAGGGCTGGTTTCCTGGACACAGATTACGCCTAGTATTGGACAACATTTTTTCTTTATTTTAACTGGGTAAATCAGTTAAGAACAAATTCTTATTTACATTGACTGCCCACTACGGGGTCAGTGTCAGTCCCTGGAGCAAATTAGGGTTAAGTTGCTTGCTTTTTTACCTTGTCGGCCATGGTATTCTTAACAGCGACCTTTCGGTTAATGACACAACGCTTTAATCGCTAGGCTACCTGCCGCCCTAAAAATAATCTAAATTGAAAGAGCTTTTTAGTGTAGGACTACATTTAAACTGTATCCGGGAAACCAGCCCTTAGTGTTAGGGACAGAAAGTAGCCATTTATGTGTTGTATGTGTTTTTGGGGATGTCACTTCTTGCCACTGTGGGGCAGTAATGCATAAGGTTATGGGTCAGGTCACATAGGTTAGGTTAGGTTAGGTTTATAGGTAGACTCAGCGAGATGGTGTAGATTAAAAAAAGAAAATAGTAGTAGTGTGTCAATTGAGGCTAAACCTCTCCTCGGATTTGATCCCGTAGCTACGACATTGTAGCAGCGTGAAGCTCACCCTTGCACATGCGCTGATACTCCATGACTGTGAGAGCAAAGTCTTGCATCATGCTCATCTCAGTGGGCGCGTTCAAGCGGATCCCTTTCGTCAAGTCGATGTTCACGCCTCTCAAAGTGTGTTGCATTTTGGGGAAAATAATTGTCTGACTTGCACCTACATGTCTGCTGCATGAATTTGACATAAATCGTGTGATCCAAGGTCATGAAGTTTTCACCTCAGTGTAAGTTTATGCAGTTGCTTTTCACCAACTCACCCTGCAGCCATTGCCTGCACTATGTGGGAGGCTCTATTGTCAACCAATCATTAGGGTGTTTTTATTTGACCCACACTAACATGAACAAAGACATGACTGAAGCAGGAACTAATTTGCAGCGATTTATGTGTACAGTGGATATATACAAATAAATGTGATATTTGAGTTTCATTTTCACTAAGTGATTGTACAATGTACACACATGATATTATATTATGATTTCAGTTTGTGAGTGTGTGTGATATTGGGGTTAAGATGGCGCCGACAGAGATGGCATATTAGACTAGCTCTTAGGAAACTATGTACAAATGTTTCGCTACACCCGCATTAACATCTGCTAAACACGTGTATGTGACCAATAACATTTGATTTGATTTGAGACACATGTTTAATAAACAATGGCAATACTGCCATGTTGATCTGAGCCTTGCTGTAGGAAAAACACATTAGTGTCCAACCTTCGTCTACAGTCGGTTGCTTTAGCCTTACCACTCAAACGCGCCCGTTATCTGCAGCACTGCTTGTGACAACTTCATCTAGCTGTCCACCTTTAAATTACAAACTTAATATCATTTCGACCTGCAATCTTGAAAAGCCATTAGATTCTTGCCCCACCCCCAAAAACATATTAAACTGAACAGAATTCATGATGGTTTTTATATTTATTTTATTTCGTTTTGGAGTCAAAGATAATATTTTCCATAGCCTTTAGTTTTAGTTTTTCAAATTAACGGGTTTGTTAATTAATTAATTTTAGTTGACTAAAATGTTTTTTCATGATTAGTTTTCGTTTTAGTTTCAGTTTTAGTTTACAATTATAACCTTTTAGCTGTATCTGTTTTATTTTGGGGGGGTTGGAGTGGCTCAATGCAAAATGTGTAGAATAGCATGAAAATCGCTATGAAACATGCACATTTTTCTCTCTTCCCCATGGCAATGTGTGTAGAATTGCTGGAAATTAGCTTTAAAACAGCCACATTTTCTCTGCACCATGGCAAAATGTGAAAAATAGCATGAAATTAGATATAAAACTGCAATTGTTTTTTAAATCTCTGCCCTATGGCAATATGTGTAGAATTGCAGGAAATTGGCTTTAAAACTGCCACATTTTCTCTCAGCCTCATGGCAAAATGTGTAAAATAGCATGAGATGATCTATAAAACTGCAAATGTTTCTCTCTGCCCTATGGAAATAAGTGTAGAATTTCTCAGGCCTACTACGGTCTGGCCCGTTTCGCTGCACCTTCTCGTGCTTCAGTTGATGCCCAGCACCGTGGGGACAGCCGCCGAACAAGCGCGCGCATTAATGTTTTATCATATGAAAGTCAAATGATGTTGGAACACTGAACTGAATTTCCATTTGTGCTAGATCAAGGATTCAGTCAGCAGCGAGTGTAATGGAATCCTGGCTCCCTAGTTAATTTTTCACTACTGATACCCAGAGTTTCCGAGCTTCCGATGAGACAATCTAATGGGCTCCGTTGGAGCGCGGCCTTTCAGAGTTAAACTCCGGTAGGAGCATGAGACCGAGACGGGCCGCTGTAAATGGACAGTAAAACAAGCGGCTTTGGCGGTACCGCGGTATCAGCTTGTACATTTCCACTTTACGGTCACTATCCTCAAACAGGATTGACCCTATTTTCCTGCTTAAAGCATGCCGGAAATATATAGGCTGAATCTCAATCATGGGATGGATAAATAGGCCTACCTATGTATGTATATAAGCTTATAGCCTACACTTTTCTCCACAGTGTGTAAAACATAGGCCTATCATGGTATATTTCTGTCTGATTAAAGACTAGTCTTTAAAACAAGATATGCCAACTACTTTAAGACAAGATATATGCTAGCTAAACAAACAGGCCTACATAAGTGTAGTGAACAGACACACCACATCTAAACATACTATAGTTTCTTGGAATGGCCAATATTTTTGCAGAAACAACAATAAAAAAATATCTTCCTCATATTTTGAGTATTTTCTATTTTCCCAGAGTAGGCCAATCCAGCAGCATCACAGTGATTTATCTTTGACTCCCAACAAATCACCCAATCTAAATCCAGACATGAGGACAAAAGATCCACCAAGTGTCTGAAGCACCACCGACCCACTAATCCACACAAACACTTCAGGTGGGGCTCTTCAGGCCTCATTCAGAGGAGACCGGGTGGAATTGAACGCTGGGCTGCATCTACTATTTTATGTTTTTCACATGAGATGACTCACTGGATTTTTAATCCAGACTCTGTAAAAAGGCATCTGTCCCAAGGTTCCCCTCCTCATGCATTTTTAAAGGGTGCACTGTTCCATCCACTTTGCTCTCTCTGCGAGCCGAGTTCAGCAGCAGAGCTCCCACCGGAAAAGAGGGGAAGTAGATTCAACTCTGCTGTGGGGACTGCTCTGCTGTCCTGACCGACTGCAGTTGATGTGATGTGTTATCGCTGCCTACCTCATCCTACCTCGCCACTACAGGTCCAGATACAGATGATGTCAGTTAGACTAAATGCAGCAGCACTCCTGGGAATATATGCACACTCACTGAATATGGTGTTATTATACAACTGTAATGTGACACACTGGTGGGCGTGGGCCACCTAAGTCATTTATGTCAGCAATGGGCCTGGCTTTACAAGGCAGCAAATCAACAATTCTGAATTTAAAACCAATTTGAAACCATTGATTAATTGAGATCCTTATGTGATTGAATTGATTGTGAACATGGTGTAATTACACATTTATAATGGTTTAATTACGCATTTATAAATATTTAGGTTAATAAATCAGTACCACTCAGGATTTCAAAATCACATAAGACAGTATAAAGTAAATGGTCATAGCCACTATAATGTTAACTGCATGAAGGTTGAAAGTTACAGGTTGGTGAATATTTATATGAACTTCATTAAGGTGATGCAACATACACCCACTATAGCTTAGGATGGAATGACAACATCCATGGTCAAGAACCATGTACAGTGCATTGGGAAAGTATTCAGACCCCTTGTCTTTCTCCACATATTATTACGTTACTGCCTTATTCTAAAATTGATTAAAACAAATATTTGTATCAACCTAAACACAATACCCCATAATGACAAAGCGAAATTGAGCTCCAGTGCATCCTGTTTCTATTGATCATCCTTGAGATGTTTCTACAACTTGATTGGAGTCCACCTGTGGTAAATTCAATTGAGTGGACATGATTTGGAAAGGCACACACCTGTCTATATAAGGTCCCACAGTTGACAGTGCATGTCAGAGCAAAAACCATGCCATACAGTGGTCTCCATCATTCTTAAATGGAAGAAGTTTGGAACCACCAAGACTCTTCCTAGGGCTTGCCAAACTGAGCAATCAGGGGAGAAGGGCCTTGGTCAGGGAGATGACCAAGAACCAGATGGTCACTCTGACAGAGCTCCAGAGTTCCTCTGTGGATATGGGAGAACCTTCCATTAGGACAACTATCTCTGCAGCACTCCACCAATCAGGCCTTTATGGTAGAGTGGCCAGACAGAAGCCACCCCTTAGTAAAAGGCACATGACAGCTTGCTTGGAGTTTGCCAAGAGGCACCTAAAGGACTCTAAGACCATGAGAAACAAGATTCTCTGGTTTGATGAAACCAAAATTGAACTCTTTGGCCTGAATGCCAAGCGTCACATCTGGAGGAAACCTGGCACCATCCCTACGGTGAAGAATGGTGGTGGCAGCATCATGCTGTGGGGATGTTTTTCAGCGGCAGGGACTGGGAGACTAGTCAGGATCGAGGCAAAAATGACAGGCAAGACAACACAGGAGTGGCTTCGGGACAAGTCTCTGAATGTCCTTGAGTGGCCCAACCAAGCCCGGACCTGAACCCAATCAAACACCTCTGGAGAGACCTGAAAATAGCTATGCAGCGACGCTCCCCATCGAACCTGACAGAGCTTGAATGGATCTGCAGAGAAGAATGGAAGAAACTCCCCAAATACAGGTGTGCCAAGCTCATACCCAAGAAGACAAGGCTGTAACAAAGTACTGAATAAAGTGTCTGAATACTTATGTAAATTAAAATCCGGGTTTAAAAATAAATAAATGTGCAAACATTTCTATAAACCTGTTTTTGCTTTGTCATTATGGGGTATTGTGTGTAGATTGTTGATGGGAGAAATGATTTAATCAATTTTAGAATAAGGCTGTAACGTAACAAAATGTGGAAAAAGACTAGGGGTCTGAATACTTTCTGAATGCACTGTATGGTCAGAATGTCAAACTCTGGCTAATGACTGATCCATAACACAATTTGTATGTCTGTATCTATGTCTGTATCTATGTATTGTATTGTACCATGTACTTTATGTCTGTATCTATGTATTGTACCATGTACTTTATGTCTGTATCTATGTCTGTATCTATGTATTGTATTGTACCATGTACTTTATGTCTGTATCTATGTATTGTACCATGTACTTTATGTCTGTATCTATGTCTGTATCTATGTATTGTATTGTACCATGTACTTTATGTCTGTATCTATGTCTGTATCTATCTATTGCATTGTATCATGTACTTTATGTCTGTATCTATGTCTGTATCTATGTATTGTATTGTACCATGTACTTTATGTCTGTATCTATGTCTGTATCTATCTATTGCATTGTATAATGTACTTTATGTCTGTATCTATGTCTGTATCTATCTATTGCATTGTATCATGTACTTTATGTCTGTATCTATGTATTGTATTGTACCATGTACTTTAAGCGACCACAATGGAAATACGTAATTTACTTTAGTATGTTATCCCTGTCAAGTTTTGAAAATGTATGTACTGTGTGTGTATGTACTGTGTGTGTATGTACAGTGTGTGTGTATGTACTGTGTGTGTATGTACTGTGTGTGTATGTACTGTGTGTGTATGTATCTTTTAAACTGTCAAATAAAAACAACCAATCAACCAGTCACAAACATGGCTAACTATACAACTACCGTGGACCCACAAACAACTAAATGTCTCTCTATATGAACTGTCACAGAGGTTATCTCAACCCCAAACTTCAACTGGTGCACCTAGGCAATGAGCTGAGAGGACGCCATGTCATTCCTACAAGTACTGCAGTTTATACCCCCCTCTTATAACCCCCTACCCTCTTTTCAGAGGTTTCTGGATCCAATGAGCACACATTTCATAAATACAGTGAGAAATATCTGAGGAGGTCAAAGGGAAATCTGTGCTCTGAAATTGTCAAATGGCTTAACTGGAAGGTCCCCGCTCTTTGGTTTAGAATATCAATATCAATGGGCAACTTTTTTTGCTTTCCCAACTTAATCCCCACCACTAGTCAACCCTAGAAGAAAACAATGAGTATGTTTGTACTGTGCTTATGATTTTTGTTTCTTTCTAGATTACCTAGAACTCATGCCATCTCGTACGTTAACATCTCCCAATGAGGTCTACAGTGTTGATAGACCATTCTGTTAGAATAGACTATCCATCTGTGATAAGTGTTTTTTTTATTTGTTCACGTAACAGTACATAGCCATTGGAAATCTTCTGAAGTATTTCAGTATTTGGTCAGACCTACTTATTGGTTAATGGTGCCATCTGCTGGACACAACAGAGTTACAGGTTACTTTTTTACAGACGGTTACAGTGACTGTCTTACAAACCTCAAATTAAAGTAATTTCCCCATTGCCCTTCTCTAAAGACACACCATTTGAAATATATAGTTTGTAATAGGTCATCAAGCATGATAGGAAGGAACCACTAATGAAGCATGATAGGAAGGAACCACTAATGAAGCATTATAGGAAGGAACCACTAATGAAGCATTATAGGAAGGAACCACTAATGAAGCATGATAGGAAGGAACCACTAATGAAGCATTATAGGAAGGAACCACTAATGAAGCATTATAGGAAGGAACCACTAATGAAGCATGATAGGAAGGAACCACTAATGAAGCATGATAGGAAGGAACCACTAATGAAGCATTATAGGAAGGAACCACTAATGAAGCATTATAGGAAGGAACCACTAATGAAGCATTATAGGAAGGAACCACTAATAAAGCATGATAGGAAGGAACCACTAATGAAGCATTATAGGAAGGAACCACTAATGAAGCATTATAGGAAGGAACCACTAATGAAGCATTATAGGAAGGAACCACTAATGAAGCATTATAGGAAGGAACCACTAATGAAGCATTATAGGAAGGAACCACTAATGAAGCATTATAGGAAGGAACCACTAATGAAGCATGATAGGAAGGAACCACTAATGAAGCATGATAGGAAGGAACCACTAATGACACATGAGCCTAAATTCATTAACCATCAGTGTGGCAATAATATGATGAAGTATAAACACTAGCCTTCACTTGATAATTGCTAGTCTTCTCTTCCTTTCCCTTCTTCATCCCATTCTTCATCGTCTCCTGTTTAATAAAAGTTACATCAAATAAAATACAGAATATAGGTGACTGTACCCATATCATTTTCACCGGGTCGACCTTGGACATGACTACCATAGGACAGAGTCAAAAATATGCAATTTGAATGGACTTTTCTGGTTGAAAATACTCTACTACTGTATTATAAGGTCTAAATATACATTATAATGGAGAAAAAAGAAACAAGCATTCTGTTCCCATTCCATTTGCTAATTATAGTCATGGTTAAAAGTGTTCCTATATTTATGTACTCTGCTGTATCCTGAATTAAATCAGAACAAGCAGCTAAATTGCTCATGAAAAATATTCATAGGCCTATATCAGCTCAACAAGCCCACCCTCATTTTGAACCCTCCACCTTTGTTACCTTTAGAATATTGAGACCTTTAGCCATTCTGTACAGGCCACACAAAAGGCAACGTTTCATGTGTCAACTGAACTATGCATTACTAGTGCAATGGCTTAAGGCCATTGACACATACTCTGACTATCCATCTCTCTTTCTCTTTCTATCCTCAGTTCTGTGGAGGAAAATTATACCCATGGCATGTTTTCAGCATCTCTCAGTCACTACACAATTGTTCACCATTCTTGCGGGTGCCTAGAAGCTATTGAGGCTCAACGAAGAACTAAATCAAGCAGCAACTGAATGCCAACAAAACAAGAAAACACTTCAAACGGCTGCCACTGTAACATTTGAGAAGTCCTCAGCTTGGAAACCAGTCTGGTGTAAGGACTGAGTGAAACGACGGAGCCTGTGAAAATGGGGTAGGGGAAGGATAATGAGATGGAAATAAAACAGAGGGAGGGAGAGAAGCAGAGAGCAGTGGGATCTGCCAGCAGCTACTGTGTAGAGCAGCTGAGCCATGAGGACTAGAATGAGATGTTCAGTTGGTCATTCACTACTGTGTAGAGCAGCTGAGCCATGAGGACTAGAATGAGATGTTCAGTTTGGTCCTACCAAATCCCCGGCCTTGCTTGCCATACCTGCCCATACACTGTGGAATGCTGGGTAACAGAGGGGAGAGCATTAAACATGGACAAGCTTCCAACATTCATTGTGCTTCCGTGAGACTGTATAGCCTGCATAAAGCCCGGACCCTTTATGGGCACCGGGGGCTCTGGTAATGGCTGACGCAGCACCCCATTTGCCAAAGGTGGGGGCACTGTTGTCACAGTAATGTTTTTGAGGAGGGGCACACTGGTCACACAGACCCGTGCCAAGGCCCCTCGCTCAGGGGGTTACCCCAGCCAAGTGCTCGGAAATCTATGGCAAGACTTGAAAATGGCTGCCTAGCAATGATCAACAACCAACTTGACAGAGCTTAAAGAATTTAATAAAGAATAACGGCCAAATACTGTACAATCCATGTGTGCAAAGCTCTTAGAGACTTACCCCAAAATACTGTAATCCCGCCAAAGGTGATTCTACAAAGTATTGACTCAGGGGTGTGAATACTTACACTATATATACAAAAGTATGTGGACACCCCTTCAAATGAGTGGATTCAGCTATTTCAGCCACACCCACTGTTGACAGGTGTATAAAATCGAGCACACAGCCATGCAATCTCCAAAGACAAACACTGGCAGTAGAATGGCCTTACTGAAGAGTTCAGTAACTTTCAGCGTGGCACCGTCATAGGATGCCACCTTTCCAACAAGTCAGTTCGTCAAATTTCTGCCCTGCTAGAGCTGCCCCGGTCAATTGTAAGTGCTGTTATTGTGAAGTGGAAACGTCTAGGAGCAACAATGACTCAGCCGCGAAGTGGTAGGCCAGGACTGCCAAGTGCTGAAGTGCGTAGAGGGTAAAAATTGCCTGTCCTCGGTTGCAACACTCACTACCGAGTTCCAAACTGTCTCTGGACGGAACGTCAACACAATAACTTTTCGTTGGGAGTTTCATGAAATGGGTTTCCATGGACAAGCAGCCGCACTCAAGATTACCATGCACAATGCCAAGCGTCGGCTGGAGTGGTGTAAAGCTCGCCACCATTGGTCTCTTGAGCAGTGGAAACGCGTTCTCTGGAGTGATGAATCACGCTCACCATCTTGCAGTCCAACGGACAAATCTGGGTTTGGCAGATGCCAGGAGGACGCTACCTGCCCCAATGCATAGTGCCAACTGTAAAGTTTGTTGGAGGAGGAATAATGGTTCGGGCTAGGTCCCTTAATTCCAGTGAAGGGAAATCTTAGCGCTACAGCATACAATGACTTTCTAGACGATTCTGTGCTTCCAACTTTATGGCAACAGTTTGGGGAAGGCCCTTTCCTGTTTCAGCATGACAATGCTCCCGTGCACAAAGCGAGGTCCATACAGAAATTGTTTGATGAGATCGATGTGAAATAACTTGATTGGCCTGTACAGAGCCCTGACATCAACCCCATCAAACACCTTTGGGATGAATTGGAACGCCGACTGCGAGCCAGGCCTAATCGCCCAATACAGTCGTATGAAAATGTTTGGGCACCCCTCTGAGGCTGCATAATAATTGACTCTGTCGTCACAGAAAATGATCACAGTGGCATGCCATTCATTTTCTAATAAAAGCTGAGTACTGGGGTATTGTCCAGACAAAGATTTTTAGTGTAGCAATATTAAGTTGTATGAAATTAAATCAGATGTGAAAAATAGGCTATGCACAAATTTGGGCACCCTTGTCATTCTGTTGATTTGAATACCTGTAACTACTTAGCACTGGAACACACAATTGGTTTGGTGAGTTCATTAAGCCTTGAACTTCATAGACAAGTGCATCCAATCATGAGAAAAGGTATTTAAGGTGGCCAATTGCAAGTTGTTGCCACTCTCCTCTGAAGAGTGGCAACATGGGGGCCTCAAAACAACTCTCAAATGACCTGAAAACAAAGATTGTTCAACATTATGGTTTAAGGGAAGGCTACAAAAAGCTATCGCAGAGATGTAAGCTGTCAGTGTCCACTGTGAGGAACATAGTGAGGAAATGGAAGACCACAGGCAGAGTTCTTGTTAAGGCCAGAAGTGGCAGGCCAAGTAAAATATCGGAGAGGCAAAGGCGAAGGATGGTGAGAACTGTCAAAAACAGCCCACAGACCACCTCCAAAGACCTACAACATCATCTTGCTGCAGATGGTGTCACTGTGCAACGTTCAACAATTCAGCGCACTTTGCACAAGGAGAAGCTGTACGGGAGAGTGATGCGGAAGAAGCCTTTTCTGCACACACGCCACAAACAGAGTCGCTTGAGGTATGCAAACGCACATTTGGACAAGCCAGCTTCATTTTGGAATAAGGTGCTGTGGACTGATTAAATAAATATTGAGTTATTTGGTCATAACAAGGGGCGTTATGCATGGCGGCAAAAGAACACAGCATTCCAAGAAAAACACTTGCTACCCACAGTAGAATTTGGTGGGGGTTCCATCATGCTGTGGGGCTGTGTGGCCAGTGCCGGTACTGAGAATCTTGTTAAAGTTGAGGGTCGCATGGATTCCACTCAATATCAGCAGATTCTTGGGAATAATGTTGAAGAATCAGTCACAAAGTTGAAGTTACGCCGGGGCTGGATATTTCAACAAGACAACGACCCAAAACACTGCTCAAAATCTACCCGGGCATTTATGCAGAGGAACAAGTACAATGTTCTGGAATGGCCATCCCAGTCCCCAGACCTGAATATCATTGAGAATCTGTGGGATGATTTGAAGTGGGCTGTCCATGCTCGGCAACCATCAAACCTAACTGAACTGGAGATGTTTTGTAACGAGGAATGGTCCAAAATACCTTCATCCAGAATCCAGACACTCATTAGAGGCTATAGGAAGCGTCTAGTGGCTGTTATTTTAGCAAAAGGAGGCTCTACTAAATATTGATGTGATTTTTCTGTTGGGGTGCCCACATTTATGCACCTGTCTAATTTCGTTTTGATGCATATTGTACATTTTCTGTTAATCCAATAAACCTCATTTCACTACTGAAGTATTACTGTGTCCATCAGTTATTTGATAGATCAAAATGAAATTGCTGATCCAAACACCCAATTCTTTATAAATGGAAATCATGGAAATTGTCAGGGGTGCCCAAACTTTTTCATACGACTGTATCAGTGCCCGAACTCACTAATGCTCTTGTGGCTGAATGGAAGAAAATCCCCGCAGCAATGTCCAACATCTAGTGGAAAGCCTTCCCAGAAGAGTGGAGGCTGTTATAACAGCAAAGGGGGAACCAACTCTATCCCAAGGCTGGGATAGGGGAACGTCACTAGGCAGCACGCCGTGTGCTCAATGCCCAGACTGTCGCATCTGGCAGGGTCAGGTCTGGGTGGCCTGCAGTGGGCCGTTTCATCTAGTACGTTGGAGTCGGCTTGGGGCATGATTATATTTCCCCATAGTATGTTTTACCGAAGTTGACTGACTGAAAGGGAACATAACATTACGACTATAACTACTGTTCTTTGAAGGAGGGAACGGGGTACAACACCTGTTTGGCTCCGCACCGCCCATTCCTGGGCTCGGTGAAGAGCAGTATTAAATTGAGGGAATAAATCCGAGCCTCACGATTATCACCTGGGGAAGGCGGAGCTTCCAGCAATGCGCGGATTTCATTGGCCTCTTCAGGCGTGATTGTTGATCCTTCAACCAAAGTCACGAGAGTGCGACTCCCCATAGTATGTTGTACCTTGTTTCCCTAGTGTGAAAAGGGTTAAGGCCTGCTTTTAAATGGATTCTAACCACTTCTGGACCAAGGAAAATGAGTGACCATGTGTGAAAAACAAAAAGGCAATTGTATCTATGGATATTTATTTTGGACTTTGCACAATTAATTAAGTAATTGATCCTGTAAAGTCTAGTGCATAACAAAACCTCCCTAACAGATACTGCATTGGGATGTAAAGTAATGCATTGGAATATGAGTGCTGGTTAAGCTTCTATCCTCTAGAGGGTGCAAGTGTTCAATGCATCACTGCCAGGAGGGCTTCAAGAGACTCACCTTTGAAATAAAATAAAATAGGGTATTATGTCAACATTAGGCTAGAGGGTGCTGTTACTCAACAAACTCTGTGTGTGTGTTAGCCCTGCCATTGACTGTATGTTTGTTTGTTTATTCTCATGTGTAACTCTGTGTTGTTTTTTGTCGCACTGCTTTGCATTGGCTTGGCCAGGTCGCGGTTGTAAATGAGAACTTGTTCTCAACTGGCCTACCTGGTTAAATAAAGGTGAAATAAAAAAAATAAAAAAATGTGTGTGAGAGTTAGAAAGAGCAAGAGAGAGTGTGTGCTCATTTAGGATACCACACTTGTCTTCATTGTGTGAGGTGTAGTTGTTGTGATTTCCATTGCAGCACAATGACAGACACCCATACATCCTACTCCTCATCCTCTTCGGTTTTACTAAAACAGTAAAGTAATTGACCCTGGTTCACTTACACAGTCACCCTGTTTAGGCTACCACAGTTTCCTCCTTAGCAATACTGTTGGAGTAGGGAGGGACTAGCTGTATCCTACCTAGACCTACCTAGACCTAGACCATATTGTTTATTGCATCTCACCAGGTTACCTTATAACTACCTGTTTTCTGCCCAAACACACAGACCACTCTTTCAGGTGTTAAAGATGGTAATGCTCTATTTATATCTTTGAAAACTTGCCTTTAAAGCATCAAAAGCCAAGTACAATGTATATCAATATAATACACACATATACAGTATATTTTCTTTCCAAAACTGTATTGTCTTGATGCTGCCAACCAACATTGTTTTTGAGTGACAGGGCAATTGATGAGGAACATTGAGGAACATTTCTTGGCATCGGTTTGACTTAGTCTACCTAGTAATACCTGTTTGGTTGTTTAGCTGGAAATAAACAAGAGCCAACTGTACACAAAAACTACAATGCTCATTGATCTGTGATGGAATAGTAAAGTTCACCACCTGTTTGTCTAGTAGTATAAAGGCTGTAGTGATGTTGTGATGTCATAGTGAGTTGGAAAATGGCTTCTATATGACATTGATTTAGAATCCTATTGTCTATTATGCATAACAATAGGAACACTATGATGAGTATTAGACATTCTAGTCTATGGTGTCACAGACTACAGTGATACATTCTAGTTGATGTCACAGTTTGGAATGTGACTTGTTCTATCACAAGAGCCTATCATCCTCCCCACCATTGTGACACTTCTTTGTGTGACATAGCATAATAATTCTATGTTCTATGATGTGTAAAAATATAAATAATTTGATATATTGAACATTCTGGACTACTGTGATATGTTCTATTTATTTAAAATGTGAGTTGTGATATCACAAGAACCTACCATTATTACCTCTCTGTCCAGCCACGACAACCATCTATAGAGAGGCTGTAAAAACCTGTCAGGCTCTGGCCATAGAGAAGCCTAGTTGCTTCTCTATGTAGCTATGGTCAGAGTCTGACAGTGTCTTTCTTTTCTGTTTCTGTGTGGGTTTTGGGTGGATCCCTAATTAGAGGCAGCTGCACCGCATTGTCTCTAATTAGGGATCTTATATATGTTAGTCTGTCATTCACTCTGGTGTGGGTCGTTGTCGTTATATGTCGCAGTCACGGTGAAAGTAAGTGTGCTGTTATTACGTCCGTTCATTTCGTGTTTGTTTTGAAACGTGACGTTTGTCTATCGTTTTGTGTTGTATAGTTCGTTCATTTGTAAGATTTATTATACATAGTATTTAATAAATAAATGTTGAACTACTATCCCTGCGCTGCGCCTTGGTCTGTGCACCCATCCGTGACAGAACGACCCACCACTACCAGACCAAGCAGCGTAACTGGGGAGAGACGGAGAGAGAGGAGGTGCCGCCGCATTATGCGCGACGCGCGAGACGGGAAAACGCCCGGTCTGGCCGCGAAGAAGACGAGCCAGTACCACTCCCCATATGGAGCATGGAGAGGCCGAAGTACCAATGGGGGGCTCAGAGCAAGGAGCAGGAGGTTTATTTAGAGGAGTATTATGGAGGAGTTCTGGAGGAATTGAGGGAGATAGAGATAGAGGTCGAGAGGGAGATGACGGAGTGGTCCAATCCGGGTCCGATCGTCTAGTCCACTCCCGTGCCGGAGCAGTCCGCTCCACCGGTGCCCAGTCCGGGTCCGGTCGTCTACTCCACCCCCATGCCAGAGCAGTCCGCTCCACCGGTGCCCAGTCTGGGTCCGGACCTCTACTCTACTCCCCGCATCCGACCTCCAGTGAGTGTGCCCAGCCAGGTGCTTCCAGTGCCGGCTCCACGCACCCGACCTCCGGTCCGCCTTCCCAGTCCGGTACCTCCCATGCCAGAGCAGTCCGCTTCACCAATGTCCAGTCCGAGTCCGGACCTCTGCCCTACTCCCCGCACCCGACCTCCAGTGCTTGCGCCCAGCCAGGTGCTTCCAGTGCCAGCTCCACGCATCCGACCTCCGGTGCAACTCCTCAGTCCGGTACGACCCGTGCCGGCTCCCCGCACCCGACCTCCAGTGCGTGCGCCTAGCCAGGTGCGTCCTGTGCCAGCTCCACGCATCAGACCTCCGGTGCGCCTCCCCAGTCCGGTACGTCATGTGCCGGCCCTCCGTAGCCCGGAACCTCCAGCGAAGGTCCGTAGCTCGAAGCCTACAGCGAAGGTCAGCAGCTCTGAACCTCCAGCGAAGGTCCGCAGCCCGGAACCTCCAGCGAAGGTCCGCAGCCCGCAACCTCCAGCGAAGGTCTGCAGCCCGCAACCTCCAGCGAAGGTCCGCAGCCCGCAACCTCCAGCGAAGGTCCGCAGCCCGCAACCTCCAGCGAAGATCCGCAGCCCGGAACCTCCAGCGAAGGTCCGCAGCCCGGAACCTCCAGCGAAGGTCCGCAGCCCGGAACCTCCAGCCACAGCCCAAGGCCTGGAACCTTCAGCTACGGTGCTCAGCCCGGGGTCAGCCGTCTGCTCCGCTTCATTGCCAGAGCAGTCCGCTCCACCGGCACCCATTCCGGGTCCAGCCGTCTTCTCCGCCTCAGTGCCAGAGCGGTCCGCTCCACCGGTACCCATTCCGGGTCCAGCCGTCTGCTCCGCCCCAATGCCAGAGCAGTCCGCCCCGGTTGTTTTCCCAGCTCCATGGCCAGAGCCGGTTGCCCCACCGGTGCCCAGTCCGGGCCCGGTTAATTGCCCAGCTCCATGGCCGGAGCCGTTTGCCCCACCGGTGCCCAGTCCTGGCCCGGTTGTTTTCCCCGCTCCATGGCCGGTGCCGTTTACCCCACCGGGACCCAGTCCGGGCCCGGTTAAATGTCCCGCTCCATGGCCGGAGCCGTTGGCCCCACCGGTGCCCAGTCCGGGACCGGTTGTTTTCCCCGCTCCATGGCCGGAGCCGTTTGCCCCACCGGTACCCAGCCCGGGCCCGGTTATAAGGAAGGGGCATGGGAGAAAACTGTCCACTTCGCCGGAGCCAGAGCCGCCCCCGATGGACTAGTCTTCCCTCCCTATTAACCCCCCCCTTGTATTTGTGTGTTTTTCTGGGGACGTCCACGCCTGGGGGGGGGGGGGTTGGGGGGGTTGGGGGGGGGGTTTGGGGGTACTGTCAGGCTCTGGCCATAGAGAAGCCTAGTTGCTTCTCTATGCACCGCATTGTCTCTAATTAGGGATCTTATATATGTTAGTCTGTCTTTCACTCTGGTGTGGGTTGTTGTTGTTATATGTCGCAGTCACGGTGAAAGTAATTGTGCTGTTATTACGTCCGTTCATTTCGTGTTTGTTTTGAAACGTGACGTTTGTCTATCGTTTTGTGTTGTATAGTTCGTTCATTTGTAAGATTTATTATACATAGTATTTAATAAATAAATGTCGAACTACTATCCCTGCGCTGCGCCTTGGTCTGTGTGTGCACCCATCCGTGACAAAACCAAACAGCGTCTTCGAAAGTTTATTAAGATACTGTGGATGACATTTTGAAAAGCAGCATCTGTTGTTAGAACAGACCACTTCACTTCAGATTCCTCAACCCATCAGTTATTCCAAATAATAACTATCAGTTATTTGAGTGTTAAACAAACCCCCATAGATTATTGAATGTTTTTGCCACTATATATGCGATACGTATAATGACAATAATAGGATCTCTTTTGACACTAGCACCATTCCTTACGTTATCAAAAGGGACCCTATTTCAGAGATTGATAAGACCACAAAGAATGGAACGGTACACCTATTACTGACACACTCAACATGTTAAACCTAAACAAAATAAAAACTTTGTTTTGGGTCTGACAGTAATTTCAGGATAGTCCTAACATAGGCTTATGAAGAATAATTGGACCTAGTTGCTGAGTGGAGATGTAAAACATGTTTATGCTGCCAGTTGTTATATGACATCAAAACATCAGTTAAATCCATTTCAAATATATCTTTCCAATGTAGAAAATACTGTGTGCTCTACTTAAAGGTTTGATTTGAAAGGTGCATGATTTAACCTGCCCATTGTTATCCGAAGAATGGTATAGTTAATCTCTGGAGTGGAATGATTTTATGGTAGGGTGTCATATGACACCGCTGGAAAAACGATTGCTGCTGAACTTCATGGAATCAACATGGCCAGCGACATCTGAATTTCTAAATGTACAGTTTACGTGAGATAATAGCCTACTCCTCTGCCCGTTTGGGCGCTCTTCGTTGGCTGTAACACAACAATCCAATCCCCCCCCCCCCCCCCCACCCCACCCCCGGTTTATCTCGTTTTATGGGATGCACCTGATACACTCAAACTGCGTTATGGGCCAAGAAATGTTGTAATCAATGTGTCCATCAATACACCTCCCACTGTACCTCACTCCATGGAACGGTTCTCAACTGTGCACAAAACATTCCATCACACCTATGTAACGGATAGTTATTAACGAATGTTGACGACTAGTAGGCTACAACAATTACAATAATAATATATCATTAATATTATAAACTGGGTAGTTTGTGTCCTGGATGCTTATTGACTGAAAGCCGTGGTGTACCAGACAATATACCACGGGTATGATGACGCACATTACTTGTTAAATGTTCTAATTATGTTGGTACCAACAAACCTCAGGGGTTTGTGGTATATGGCAAATATACGGCTAAGGGCTGTATCCAGGCACTGCTTCACATTGTGCATAAGATCAGCCCTTAGCCATGGTATATTGTCCATATACCACACCCCCTCGGGCCTTATTGCTTCAATATACAGTATAATGACAGCAAGAACAACAATGGATTAATAAAACTAATATTACTACTATCACTACTACTACTACTATCACTCCTACTACTATCACTACTACTACTACTACTACTACTATCACTACTACTACTACTATCACTACTATCACTACTACTACTACTACTACTATCACTCCTACTACTATCACTACTACGACTACTACTACTATCACTACTACTATCACTACTATCACTCCTACTACTATCACTACTACTACTACTACTACGACTACTACTACTATCACTACTACTACTATCACTACTATCACTCCTACTACTATCACTACTACTACTACGACTACTTCTACTATCACTACTACTACTATCACTCCTACTACTATCACTACTACTACTACCACTACTACTCCTATCACTACTACTATCACTACTACTTCTACTACTATCATTACTACTACTACAACAACTACTACTACTACTACTGCTACTACTACTACTACTACTATCACTAGTACTACTATCACGTCTACTACTACTATTACTACTACTACTACTACTACTACTATCACTAGTACTACTATCACTACTACTACTACTATCACTACTACAACTACTATCACTACTACTACTACAACTACTATCACTATTATTACTACGACTACTACTCCGATCACTACTACTATCACTACTACTACTACCATTACTACTACTACAACAACTACTACTACTACTACCACTACTATCACTAGTACTACTACTACTACGACTACTACTACTATCACTACTACTACTATCACTACTATCACTCCTACTACTATCACTACTACTACTACGACTACTACTACTATCACTACTACTACTATCACTCCTACTACTATCACTACTACTACTACCACTACTACTCCTATCACTACTACTGTCACTACTACTTCTACTACTATCATTACTACTACTACAACAACTACTACTACTACTGCTACTACTACTACTACTACTACTACTACTATCACTAGTACTACTATCACGTCTACTACTACTATTACTACTACTACTACTATCACTACTACAACTACTATCACTACTACTACTACAACTACTATCACTACTATTACTACGACTACTACTCCGATCACTACTACTATCACTACTACTACTACCATTACTACTACTACAACAACTACTACTACTACTACTACTACCACTACTATCACTAGTACTACTATCACTGCTACTACTACTATCAATACTACTACTACTACTACTACTATCACTACTTCTACTATCACTACTACTACTATCACTACTACTACCCATGGTGTAAAGTACTTAAGTAAAAATACTTGAAAGTACTACTTAAGTAGTTTTTTGGAGTATCTGTACTTTACTTTACTATTTTTAATTTTACATCCATTCATTCCAAAATAAAATGATGTACTTTTTACTCCATACGTTTTCCCTGACACTCAAATGTACTCGTTACATTTTGAATGCTTAGCAGGATGAGAAAATTCAACACACTTATCAAGAGAGAACATCCATATCACTACTACTACTACTATCACTACTACTACTACTACTACTAATAATAATAATAATATGAATAATACAATACAAAACAATATAGATATTATTATTATTATTTGGCCGTCTTTTAGTAAATTGAAAAGGACACATTTATATAGCCTGGACGTTTTGGGGGATTAGTGTCACGGGTACTGCTGCTCATTACGTGCAACTGGTTCCCATTCCCCACTACTACTACTATTACTGTTATCACCACTACTACTACTACTACTATTACTACTACTACTACTACTACTACTGCTACCACTACTACTACTACTACTACTACTACTACTGCTACCACTACTACTACTACTACTACTACTACTACTACCACTACTATTATCACCACCACTACTGCTACTACTACTACTACTACTACTAATACTACTACTACTACTACTACTAATAATAATAATAATAATAATATCAATAATACAATAAACAATATATAGATATTATTATTATTATTTGGCCGTCTTTTAGTAAATTGAAAAGGACACATTTATATAGCCTGGAAGTTTTGGGGGATTAGTGTCACGGGTACTGCTGCTCATTACGTGCAACAGTTCCGGAGGTCTATGTCACCGGCCTCTAGGCGTGACTGAACTGTCATCACGCACACCTGGTTCCCATTCCCCACTAATTTGTAATTGTATAATTGTGCCCTTTGTTCACCATTGTTGGTCGATTATTGTTCCCATGTCCGTTGTTCCAATGTCCGTTGGGCTTGTGAGTACCTGTGCCTTGTTGTTTTGGCTCTCGTGCTGCGTGTTTTGTGCACTGTACTGGTGTGCAAATGTAATTAGGTGTATGATTGTGCCTTGGCTATTTCGGGTCTCGTCCCGTGTAGTTCAAGGTACTCCTCGCTCTTTTGTTTGGGTTTCAACCCTGTGCTTTGTATACGTTTTGTATACGTGTTTGTTTTGGGCTTCGTCCCCGTACCGTTACATGTATACTTGTTGTATTGTGTGGGTGGTGTATAAAAAAAAAAAAGAAACTACTACGTATTCCTGCGCCTGTCTCCCGATTCTCATTATATCAACGTGACAATTAGAATATTCTTTAGTTCTCTTGAATATCATTTTGTTTTCTTCTTTGTCAACAGAAGTCCCATCTATGTGACTTTATAGTCCAAGAAATATAGGAACCATGAGTAAAAATAAGCTAGAGTTGTAACTATATCCGTTATCTAGCTTGTATACTCTGGTGACTGGAGTCTGTCAACATGCATATAAACACACATTTGTGAGTTTAGTATCAGAACACTTTATGAATTTTACTATAATTATAGGTAGGTCTAGCTATAGGTCATATAACATCCTCAAATTCCTATATATCAGAGAATTCAGTTATTGTAAAAATAGATTGCCTTTGATCCGTTAACGGCCGCGGAGTGTGGCTATATTGACAGGCTACTATCGATTAGATAAGTTAAGGTTCTATTGATTACTTTCAAGGGTATGGTCTTTCAGGCACAATAATGTTTAGTCTACTGGCGAAACTAACCAGCTATACGAACCAGTTCTTACCAGAGCCTTATACAGTGCATTCTGAAAGTATTCAGACATTTACTTTTTCCACATTTTGTTACATTACAGCCTTATTGTTATGATTTTCTCATCAAGCGACACACAATACCCCATAATGACAAAACAAACTGGTTTTAAGAAATGTTTGCAAATGTATTAAAGTAAAAAATATATATTTATAACATATACATAAGCATTCAGACCCTTTACTCAGTACTTCATCGAAGCACCATTGGCAGCGATTACAACCTCGAGTCTTCTTGGGTATGACGCTACAAGCTTGGCACGCCTGTATTTGGGGGGGGGGGGGGGGTTCCCATTCTTCTCTGTGGATCTTCTCAAGCTCCTTCAGGTTTGATGGGGAGTGTCGCTGCACAGCTATTTTCAGATCTCTCCAGAGATGTTAGATCGGGCTCAAGTCCGGGCTCTGGCTGGGCCACTCAAGGACATTCAGAGACTTGTCCCGAAGCCACTCCTGCGTTGTCTGCTTAGGGTTGTTGTCCTGAGCGTTCTGGAGCAGGTTTTCATTAAGGATCTCTGTACTTTGCTCTGTTCATCTTTCCCTCGATCCTGACTAGTCTCCCAGTCCCTGCCGCTGAAAAACATCCCTGCAGCATGATGCTGCCACCCCCATACTTCACCGTAGGGATGGTGCCAGGTATCCTCCAGACGTGACACTTGGCATTCAGGCCAAAGAGTTCAATCTTGGTTTCATCAGACCAGAGAATCTTGTTTCTCATGATCTGAGAGTCCTTTGGGTGCTTATTGGCAAGTCCAAGCGGGCTATCATGTGCCTTTTGCTGAGGAGTGGCTTCCGTCTGGCCACTCTACCACAAACACCTGATTGGTGGAGTGCTGCAGAGATGGTTGTCCTTCTGGAAGGTTCTCCCATCTCCACAGAGGAACTCTGGAGCTCTGTCAGAGTGACCATCGGGTTATTGGTCACCTCCCTGACCTTATGTAAAGAAGGTCTTTCTGTTTTTTAATTTTTATATATTTGCAAAAAATGTCTAAACCTGTTTTTGTTTTGTCATTAGGGAAATTGTGTGTATATTGTGTATCAATTTTAAAATAAGGCTGTAAAGTAACAAAATGTGCAACAAGGGAAGTGGTCTGAATACTTTCCGAATGCCCTGTACATGCCTAGAAATCAATACGATCTATGCTTATTAACCCCTATCCTTTATTCACGTGTTATTAAAAGCTATTGCTACGGTGTGAATTATATCAACATAGAAAAGGTTTTATGTGAACATGTTGCTTGGTTAGGAGACTAGCCCAATCAAAATCAATTGCATTTAAAAAAAAAACTAAATGGCCTTTAGAAAACAACAGCGTTGAGTCTATGACAAATATAGTCCTTAGTCTGTTATTCACATTTTGTTAAAATCTAAATGTTATCAGGAAAACTATATCAGATTAAATTACACAAAATAATATATAAAACCATGAGAAAAATCTCAGCCCCAAATCTTGACAAGCACTATATTGTCTAGAATTACTAAAATATTTCATTTAAATACCTATTGGACATACATAATTAGTAATTTTACAATCACAGAGCAATGCAGATGTAAATCAATCCTGCACATGCGTAATTTGACGTGTGGGCAAGAACATAAGAATTAGGCCGACAGACTAATCACATATTCCAATAATTTCCATTATAAAAGTCAGGCTAAACACATAGTTAAAGTATAAGGGTCCACAATGTGTTACCTGGTGTATGGTCTAACAGCAGGCTACTCCAGTGCCTGGGTGAGAGAGGTCTACGTTTGCGTAAAAAGGCATTCGCCACTGGATCTGGTGTGGCCCGTGACCCATTTCTAAAAAAATATTCGTCTGTCAACTTTCCTTCGTTGTAAATACGCTATAATATTATACAATATTGGCAAAGGGGTGCATAAAGATAACCCGTGCGTAAATATTGCATTGCGTAAAGCATGCATTGGTGTCGGTGAGAGATATGCGCTAAAGTTATGCACGCACATAAGATTCAGCCTTGAACTGAATAGTCATTATATTTATGATTATTGGCATTCTCGTTTATGAATTAAGGACTTTTTAATTGGCTACTTGGAGTAGGCTCAAGTGACCTAAACTGCTCTCTATCTACTGGACAGTCAAACCCATTGCGCAAGTCCATGTGTGTATTGTTTAAACAATGAAATACGGATGCCTGAACTTGTACTATTACAAGTACTGCAAGGCTGTTATCTGCCTTGTTATAGTCAATATAGGTCTAATACCACTAATAGAAAATTGCAGCCACAGACACAGAAATTACATCAGCCTGTCTTACGCAGCTTTGTAAAATTCGAGAGAGAGAGAGACAGAGAGAGACTGTGGAATGTGCAAAAATGCACTGTTGTTTATTCGGTTTCCATTACTTTTCGTTGTTGCAGTTTGAGTAATTTTCCCATAAACTGGCTTTCCAGCATTAAATCAACATGTTGCATTGCATTTAAAACCAAAGGGTCTGGCTAGCCCAGCTCATGCCGAAAGAGTTTAGTAACATTTTATGCCCAAAAGTTTAACAACCTCCCCACCCCTCTTAAGGCACACACTGCACTCACACAAACTAGTTAAAATTCAGCTGTTGGAGAAAGAGAGAGAAAGTCATGAGCAGAACCTTGCACTTCCCAGGAATTAAAATATTTGTTTTGTGAGAACTAAAGTATTTGGTGTTATGCCTATGCCCAAACACAGACGGTAATTCTGGGACATGGTTGTTTTGAGCATCCACTAAAATGTTTGCTAATTATGAAGTGATAGGGCTGAATACAAGCGTCAATAACATCATGGTCCATAAGCCAACAAGGTGTGATGCTCACCACTCAATACAAACGTTTGGTTATAGCCACAATTATGCGAATGCTGTGTATAACCTATAAATGCACACTTTAAGCTAGCATCTTGCTTATATCTGAGTACGTAGTCCAAGGCCACACTGCAAAATCATTTTGTTTCTTGTAAAGATCATATTCCAAACATAGAATTGGGTCCATAGGGAATACATTTCAAACGTTTAATTGCGTAAGGTATCCATGCATAGGCCTCATGGACGGGGCCTGATTTGAATAAAGAGATGCAACTATCATAAACGATGTAAGGACTCAAAAATGTAATATAAAAGACCGACAATTCCTGAAAAGAGGAATGTATAGGCCAATGTTGTTTTTAGAAACATTCTACAAGACTTTGAAAGTAGAAGAGATTGGAATACGGCAGGTTGTGGGTTGAAGCTGTTCAAACAAAGTGTCCTCTTTCAACACACCTTTCTAGTTGTGTGTTTGTCTCCGTGAACACAGTAATTTTGTTCTCATCGACACGAGGAAAGAAAAAGTGTCATCACATGAACATCAACCTCCGTTATGGTCATTTGGGTCAGCTTTTCATGATAATTGCCATTGCACTCTTCAGTCCTGTTTTTAAAAGAATGCCATAGACTGACAGCCGTAGTCAGGTTCATACTTTAATTCTATTCCATAGGCATATGACATAGTACTGTAAAATATCGTACCGTAAGAAATATTATCTTTGCACCAAAAGACAGATGAGTAGGCAGAACTGACCTAACACGCATAATAACAACAAAACGGTAGACCCTACCCACTGGGCACACACTGGTTGAATCAACATCGTTTCTACGTAATTTCAATGAAATTACGTTGAACCAACGTGGAATAGACGTTGAATTGAGGACTGTGCCCAGTTAGTATCTACACCACACTGCAGTCCATGCATGCAGTTAACACACACAATGGACTATGTCCCATTTCACCATGTTGCAAAAGTGCTGCATTTGCAGTTATGATAGATTTCAATAGAGCTTTCATAATCTTTAGCCTATATTGGAAGTGTGGGGGGGGGGGGGGAATCATGCATAGGCACTGGGGTTTTGGACCTATGCGCGCCATACACCATCATATATCTTCAAACACGAAATAACAAGACAAACAAAAAGGAATAAACATATAGGCTATAATAAAATAATATTTGACGTTTTCAAAGACTTTGTAGACTATGATATAGACCCAGGTCTTAGCCTACAGTAAGAAAAAAAGAAAACACAGGTCTCATATCGCGCTGCCTTTGCATCCGGTTTATTGGCTACCTTAGCCTACTTGATAGCCCAATGTTGCAACACGATACTATCGAAGTCGGAATCATAAGTCGGAGACGTAACACAGATGTATTTTCAGGTAAGACATTCTGTCGCCTTTCCAAAATAACGAATCAACGAAAATCATGCTCCTCCTAGGCTACTTTACGCACCGGTTGACATTATGGTCAAGAATATAGTTTAAAATGTGAGTGTGGTTCTAAAGCATTTTGCAAAAAATAACAAGTGGAGTTTTCCATCATAGGAAATATATCTTAATGGACAACTATGATATGCAAAAACAATCTCCACACAAAAATGGTTTGCATTTTTTCTAATAAAAAGCTGAAATATTATAAATCAAACAAGTTTTTATTTTAATTAATCAATTTCTTATTATTTATTGTAAAGGGTATATGAAACTATAGTGGGATCGATTTGTTTATGTTTTATTATTAATCGCAGAGTTAACATGCAGCCGCTTTCCAACTGAGAATAAAAATAATAGCATATTATAATCTATAATCGTTAACATACGGCTCTCATGATAGTAAAACACTTAAGCGATGATACCCCAAAACAAAATCCAACTGAATATGGTTCTCTTGAGAAACCTATGTGTAAACGGTCATGGGCTACCTGACTTGGAGTTTACGCATCTGTTGATATCTATCCCCTAAAATAATAACGATAATAGTATCGAGAATTAAGACATTTTATTGTTATTGTTTTCAACAATATAACATGTTATTACATTCCGGTAAAATTCCTTTCAGCTAAACGCCTACCATCTCACCTCTCACCGTGTGAGCCACATTTTCCTGACTCTGTCCTTTCGCCTTTGCACCTCGCCTCAAGTGTCTGAAGCATTTCTCAAACATCCACGTACACTCAGAAAGTCCCTTTCCAATCAGGGTCTCGTGTTTAAGAGCCGAGGTCGACTAAGTTGGACGACATAGGGTTCAGTATAGTGTCGTGCAAAGAGTGATGATGGTGCGCAGAGTCATGGCTGGACACTGGCATGGCGCTAGGCCCGGGCGGAGGCGCTAGGCCGTGCATCTGCAGCCCCGAGTTTGAAGCGAGGAGCATAGCCGGAGTCGACGAAGTGTGATCCGGAGTCCCTGAAGGCGTTTTGTCGTCGTCTGAGCTCCCCAAAAGTGTTTTATTTCCATTCATGGAAGAAGTCAATGGGTTGTGGCTGTTGGTGTTGGAGTTTTCGTTGTTTTCCCTGTGGAAAGGAAAGATAATAATATGGTGAATAATAATGTAGCCTACATAGCCCATATTAGCCCATATTGTCAGCCAGGCTATACAAACATGCATTCGCTTGCAAACATCACCTAGTCGTATCATAATTATCCCGAGCTACGTTTAGATTAACAATATTTTAATATACAAGTTTCAGACCTATAGACTAAAATGAACTGGTAAATGAGTAGTGTGTGATATGTCGTCATTGGCCTATGCAGTATTTTTAATAAGAAGTTCTCATATAGCTAGGCTTTGCAAGTTAAACAACAATGCGTGAAATTCATGAGTCAAGGCCTATTTTAAACTAGCATCAATGTTAGATTTTCTTGCATCATCTAGTTTCATTGTGCAGATCTTGTTTGCCCGCATAATACAAATGAAATAATCTAAGTTCAGGAAATACATACATGGTTATTTATACATATGCGTTTGGTGGAGTGTGCGTTAAACCTTTTTTGGAATTCACACCTACGCAGACGACACACCCCTAAACAGAAATGCAATGTGTGTGATATTTATATTAATACCTTTACTGTTGTTATATAATTGCTATAATTACATTATTATTAGAAATCTGCTTCTGAACACATTAGATCAATCACCACGCAGCCTGAATTTGTCACTACTGTATTTCACCAAGTCAATGTTACAAAAAAATATTCGTTCAGCCATTTGAATTATATCTAAACTAGTCTAGGCTATTAGTTTGGGCCTATGGGTATGAAGGCATAATGGCAACCTTAACTGTGTACACACAAGCTGGCAGGCGCAAATTACATGCCTAATTATTGCAAAACGTGTATAAGTCATACATTTACAGTCTGAATCGCAATGACTCATGGTTTTAAATTGTAGAGATATGATTTACGCAGTGGTTTCAGTTTGAATTAGTCGCCAGCGGGAGAAAGAAGACACCCTCCGAGTGAACACCTGACTAAATACATATTAAAGCTCTTCTGAACTGTATAATTTTGAAACTTTGAAATGTAGACCTACAAACAGCTCATTAGGCAATAGCAAAATAACTACCACCCTTTAAGAGAATAACAACGTCTTGACATTCAAGGAACTTACTTTAAAAATATATATATTACCTATAGCCAGGCCTACATTTACATACTTCCAGATGTGATCATGAAGCCAGAGTTCATATTTAGCATGAGTTGATTATGGATAGTTTAAATAGCAAAATAATATCATGATTTTAGTTAATCAAAGTAAGAATTACTATCAATGATAGCGTTTAATTAATTATGATATAATTTACATTTTAGTCATTTAGCAGACACTCTTATCCAGATCGACTTACAGTTGGCTAGTGCATACATGTTCATATTTTTTTCGTACTGGTCCCCCGTGGGAAACGAACCCACAACCCTGGCGTTGCAAGGGCCATGCTCTACCATCTGAGCTACACAGGACTACCATACACTGATTTGAAATGAGAGGTTAGCATTTATAAGTCAGTATTTCCTAACAAATAATCCAAGTTAAAGTCAGCGTCCAGACTTTTACGCACACATTTAATTTAAAAAGCAGTAAAACAAGGAGTAAACATTCACTTACTCGTACCTTTCCTTAGCTTCTGCCGCGCGGTCTCTTTGCCGTCTGTTTTTGAACCAGTTACTGACTTGTGTGGTTGTCAACCCGGTGCCTTCGGCGAGCTCCCTCTTTTCTCGCGGGGAAGGATAGGGGTTATGCGTGTACCATTCTCTGAGTACGCTCCGGCTCTTCTCTTTGAAACAGTAGCTTGTCTCCTCACCGTCCCATATAGACCGAGGCAGGGGGAACTTTCTGCGGACGCGGTACTTTCCCACTGCCCCGAGAGGGCGGCCTCGGAGCTTCTCCGCCTCGACGTAGTGCGCTTTGAGCCACAGCTGCTGCAGCTTCGGATGGTTGTGAGGGGAAAATTGGTGGCTCTCAAGGATTTTATAAAGCTCTCTGAAATTTCCTCTGTGGAATGCGACCACAGCTTTAGCTTTGAGAACACTTTCATTTTTGTGGAGGTGCTCACAAGCGGGTAAAGACCACAAAAAGCGCCCGAGCCGTTCAATGTTTCCACCCTGTTGGAGGACCTCGCAGACGCAAGCAACTTGCTCTTGCGTAAAGCCAAAAGTTGGGAGCATAGACATGGCTGCAAGTTATTAAACAGATATATTTTGCTCTACTTACACGTCCCCTTTTTTGGCTAAGACATTAAAGCAAGTAACCGACACTGTAAGTCCACAAACGACCATGAAAGTCTCCAAAAGTAAGCTGTATCAAAAATGACCAAGATAAAATCCAATCGAAATGAAAAAACGAAAGTCCTGTTTATGAATAGCAGTGCAAAATGCACAGCTTTCCACTCAAGGTACACCGAAAGAAAGTGTTTACTCCTTCCACAGTCGTTCTCCACCTTTTCTATGTCGTTTCAACATAACCTACTCCTGAAGACCAGGCTCGCTCACTAGTTTTAATAATATTATTCTAAGCTGGCAAGAAAAGCGATTATGTGAACTGTGATTGGTTGGTTATCTGACCCGGGGATGGTGAGGATAAGACAATAGTTTTAGTCAAATTATTTGCCATGGTTACGCTGTCATTCAAAGTAACCCGATATGGTTTGAGGTGGCTCCCTGGCCCCACTGACTGATTGTTCCCTTCTATTCAAGCCCGCCTACCAATAGAAATATTGCCCAGAGTTTTTCCTGTAAATGGGATTTTTTTCTCCTATGTTTGACAGACACTCGAGGCAGCCAAAGAGGGCGAGGCTGTGGAGCAGTGATCCCTCTTTTCTGGGGAGGATGGCGCCAGAGCGTGCGACAGATCATGGTGCCCAATGTTCATGTCCATAACCAGGAACCGTGCACAATCCACATGTGTATGCACAGTCTCCACTATTCCTGCTTATTCATTATGTGTCGTCTGATGCTTATTACATTGTAATAAGGAGTTGTTTGTTGGCCCAATGCACCTGGAACATCGTGGTATATAATTTATATTTCAACTATAGGCTAGGCGTGAATAAACAATGCTGGGGGGAAAAAAACAAATTGTTACACCACATATTTTGCATTATTTGCCATGTTTTGACACCCTGACAAAAATATATCGATACAGTATATCCCCAAGTATGAATAACTTGACAAACTTGGGCCACTGTTGACATATGTCCCATGAATAGGAGACAGTTGAATTAAATAGATTGCTGCTAAAAAAATGATCCTAGAAAAGTGCCCAGTTTTGAAGACAGTTCTCTCAACTTCAGATCTTAGTTCAACTCCTGCTAGATCATGTGCGCATTGATAACCTCTGGTGTAATTAACCTTGCATTGTAGATTATTTAATGCTCATGCGGGTATGACAAAAAAAAGTCAGGCAGGCATCCTGTGGGCACACATCACCGGGAACTGTACAATGTGGAATACTGTAGCATTAGAGCAAACGCACAAGGTGCCTGAATAACAAAACAAACGGTTGAGAGAGGTGTCTACTGCTGAGAGCGCGGAGAGTTTGCGCTCTCTATGGCTTTCTGAGGGGAACGAATGCTCCTGCTTGATGCTGCCGGTAAGACACATTAACCTCTTGTTTGGAGATGACAGGGTATAAGACATATAATACTTAAATATACTCATGATGTCTTTTAAACTCCCGATAATAATAATAATTTTTCTGAGTGAGAGTGCCATAGCTACTTGTTGTGAAAATGTCATTTTGTATTGACCGAGTGAAGAATTTACCAGTTGATAGATTTCTATTGCATCAAAGGGGGACCTTTTCATTAAGTACACTTACACTCACTAGTATCATATCACACGAGGCCAGGTCTATTTCCATGCACAGATCTTAAACGCATCTCTGGTATCTGCTTTCTGTAAAATATAACGCAAAAAACAATTTCAGCTTTCATCTGAAAAGCTTTCTGGTCTGACTTAATAACACCTCAGACCACAAGAAAGCTTAGCAAAATTACATTTTGTGTGAAATTATAGAATTGCTGACGCTTGTAGTATAAATGGAAAAGGGTTGTAATATGACAATAGTTGAAAAAGTGTTCTGCTCTGTGTTATTTTGCCTTCAATGAAAATGGACCTCGGTTGCCTTCCCTCTTTCAGGCGAGCTCGAGCTGCTCCAACCTGTGGGGCAGTGATCACAGGGTAGCCTTGCGCCGCGAGGGTGAAGCCAGCCGGAGCTCCTACACCATCTCTCCTCGCATCAATTACTTTTAGATAATACAATTGATTGCATTTAGGCCTTCTTTGTATTTAGGTAGGCTAATCACTCATGGCAAACTTAAGATACAAAATGATTTGGATATATTGGCTCAAAAAGCTATACTATTTATGGTAGCCTTTGTCTCTTTTTCTCTGTAATATTGTAGCGTAGTTTAGTTTAACTATTGTTTAATTCAGACCACTGTGCGCTAAATAAGACACAGGAAACCAAGCCACTTAATAGCAAGAAAATCAGTCCTTAATGAAAGGACAGTGGTCTGTCTCGTATGCACCTGTGGGTTAAATTGCATGCATAATGTACAGCCTATAGGCCCTATAGTCATACATGAAATCATGCATTTTAACATGCCAATCGAGGGAATAGGTGCTAAACAAATAAAAACGCACGCTAAGTAGTTTCCCTTTCATCATCAAGATGAATTATATTGTAAGAAGACCCTTATCCGTTTTCATTTTTTCGCAAAAAGAACGTGTTTAATAAATTGACTTGGGTTTCGCCTGAAGCGCAGTTCACGGAGTGGTATTCAGACATTAGCTTGACTGATGCTAATCATCAGGGGACAAGGCTGCTGAAATGGGTATTAATAAAAACAACGCTTCGATTTAATCCTGTAAACGTGTAGCCTATATGAAAAATTCCCAATTTAACGATATTAGACTGAGCATTAATAAGTTATATATTCCTCGTCTTCATCCACTTAAAAATACATTCTCACAAAGGGGAATGTAATAATAATAACAATATTAGTAGACTAATAGGCTATAATTTAACAATTATTTGTGGCACTCATAAATACAAGGCTACAATATGAAACTATGTTTAATACATGTTTAATAACAATGTTTAAAAAAATAACCATTGTATATAAATTCCAATTGCCTATATCAAATGTATAATTTCAATCAATGACACAAAGTGGTGCTTCAATACGGATCTAAAGGAGAGGTTGAGAAAAACTTATTCATGGTGCAAAAGTACCAAGCACACATCTTTAAAATGAGCACCCAAACATTGTTTGACAGACCAGCCACTTCGGGCGGCTTTTAAATTCGCTTATCTTCTCTAACAATCTAGAAGAAACATCAAAATGTCTCCGAATTTAACCATAACATGCATAAAGCTCCCAAATCGTTTATGATAACGTTGGCGATGACCGTGACAATGGTCGTCTGTCCCACTTTTTTTCAGCACCATGTCTGAAAATGACTGTTTATGGACAGACTATTTGTCTATTGAGAAACGTGTCTAATAGGCCATAGACTGTATAGGCATATAAAGGCCAATTGCTGTAGCTAGCATGTAAGATAATATTTCATAAAATCCATTTGAAATTCTGTTCTGACATAGGCCTTCATACATTAGCCGATGTGAAAATAGTTTTTAGGCCTAGCTATATACAACTAAAAATTATAATTTCACGAAAATCACATCAATCAATACGCCATTCTGTTTGTGAGGGACTTTCGGGATCATGAACTGAAAATGCTAAGAGCCAACTAGGCGTAGGCTACACATAGCTACAGTGAAACTACAGAATAAGCCTATAGCCTATTGTTTCACCTGCTTGTCAACAGCAATGCAATGTCCTATAGTGCTCCTTGCGGCTAAAGACGCGCCTATTAATGTATTCCTTGCAGGCGTAAAGTGCGCGCTGCAGGGTGACGGCGCAGTCACTAGTGCCCATCAAAGCCTCTGCTGCAAGCCGGAGGAACCTGGCCGTGACAGGCCGAATCAAGGTACCCGTCTCGCCTTGACAGTGTTTGTAAACCTCTTGTTTCCACGGATCAGTTTGATCAGAGCTTCGCTGGGCCCGCGTGGCTCGTCTGAGCGGTGATTATTACAACGCTGATGAATGGGGATTGCGTTTCTTCTAATAGCCGCCCCCTATTTTCACAACCTCCCACCGCTAACCCGAGAGCTCTCTGCCACGACCTCCACTAATTGGACTGATTATTGCAAGATGTTTTTGGGGGAGCGCAGGGTGGCGGCGGGACGTGGCTTTTCTGTGGCCTACCCAGAGACAGGCCCGACGTGGGTTGATGAGTTACATTCTTTCAGACATGTCATGTTGGGCTGACAGAGAGAACGAATTAAACCCAGGCGTTTGGTGTCTCTGCTGTTTAAGGATCTATGAATGAGGGCCTATGCAATAATTACATGTTTATATCTACCTTGTTACCCAATAGGCCTACACAGGAAGGAGTACTGGAAGGACAGGAGATCTTGTCTTAATGTACTGACAGACCAGGAGGCAAGGTTGGTCAAATATGGTTCACGCAGTGGATGATAGGCTATCAGTAACACAGACCTAGCTGATTTTTAGAGTTGTTTTGAAATGAGACCTATGCTACTCACGAATACGCCAGGTTGTTCTGTATTATCATTAAGAAACGTATATCGAACTACTGACTATGGGCATAGCCTATAGCGTAAGATTTAGGCTTCTCTGATTTACAGAATTACGCATGGACATTCTCTTGGGCATTGTGTACAAACCTCAGATCACAGATGAGATTTGCGACCAACGCAGGTGTGAGCGATCACTGGAGCAACAAGTGGCATTCTTCAGCCTTAACCACTGGGGCTGGAGTGTGGGCTCCGGGCCGCTACTAAGACTCATTATTTCAATCAATCACTTGATTTGATTCCTGTTTATTTTCAGTGCTCGCTTAGTTACTTCACCCGTACACTGAGTATATTATGCATTTTCCCCTCACATCCATAGCAGGCACTATAATTTGAAGTGGAGTGCTACTCCAGCACCCCTGAAACTTCACGCTTGGAAACCTTTATTGTCCCCAGAGACCCAGGCTGCGCGTGACATATCATGGACCTGCCTCTTGTCAAGGCGCTAGGTGAAAGCGCAAGTAGCTGTGTAGATACAGCTACCTCATGTAAAGCGTGTGCAGTTTTGGAGACCAATTTAGGCCCATTAACTCTGGTCATATAGGCCTACATGCACGGACAAAATATAGCCTATACCAGAGCCTCTGAAAGTGTGATATTATTAGTTTTATTATAGGCCAGCGTCGGCGTAAATTGTATTTAAAAAACTTTTAACAAACAAACGCCGTCTGAACCGCGGGAGCCACTGTTTTGCCAGGAAGAACAACTTTTAATAGAGGAGAGCACCTGCGGTCTGCATTTCCCCCTGTTGATAGGCCTATCTTCCCCAAATCAACAAAGCGTTAAGTTGTTTAATGAGAAAACAAACTATTGTCCACATTGATTCTCATAAGGGCTAGAGTAGTCTTTATAGTTTATACTCACAGTAAGTGCAAAGTAGAATGAAACATTTAGACCTTTTTATCAAACATTTTACAGTAGGCTTACTTTAACTTGCCACTATTGCTATAGAAACAACGGGTCAACTATCGATGATTTACATACATATATTTGATGATAGAGATAATGAAGAAGAAAATGAAACAAATATTATTATTATTATTTAGATTGTTTGTTATTACAACATTACGAATTCCTTATACTGTCGCTAGCAGTAGTACAACTTAGTAGCCTATTAAAATTGTGTTGCTTTGCAGGTAGGACTATTTCTAATCACAAAATGTAATTCTGATGACACTACAGAAGGCACCACTGAGGCAACATGGCCCATAGAGCGACACACACAAAATCCTGTCCCAGCACTGTATAAAATTTATCAGGGACCAATGCACGCGTTCAAAGGCAGATTGGTCGAACTACATGGACAAAACACGTACTTAATTTCAATGTTATTGAGGTCGTTGCTGGTGGTAATAAACATTGCGATTTGATTGTCAGCTTGTTCTGTCCATTGACCTCTTTCACCCTTCATGGCATCCTTGTTATTTTAGATGTGAGACTAATACTATATACACTATATATTATGAATCTTGACACAAATGTTAAATTCCCTGAAATACTGGTGAAGTAACACGTTTTTCTATTTCTATCAAGAAAACCATCCAAACAGTTTTTAGAATTGCTCCCATTTATTCACATTGTATATCAGCATTATATGCCAACTTTTCTTACAAAGCTGTGGATTTATTTTCTCTGCATTAAACTCAACGACCATTTGAGTTATTTTAGTATTATTTTTGGATGATCATTTAATTATTTAGCCCTGATCCAAAACATCATCCATTCAGATTCAGATTCAGATTCAGAACAAGAAAATCAAAAATGTATATATTGTCCTCCTGAGTTGATGTTATTGTTAAATGAGCATTATTTAGACTTGATTAGTACACTGGGAGATAGGGAAGGGGCTCTTTACAGTGCCCTTATTACTTCTGCTTCCCCATATGGGCATCTGATAGGCTGGATAGGTGTACTGCACTCTGCTGTGTGGGACAGAGAAAAGGCCATTACCTGGGCACCTAACAAGGAGTGTAGGGTCAGCTAAGAGGGTTTCTACCGCAGAGGATGTTGTTACAATCTGATGCCTCTCATCAACCAGCTTATGCTCTTTTCTCAATCCCTCCTCTCACATATACTAAGACTACAATGGCCTGTTACAGTCTGGAAGGGTATCTCTTTACTTAAACTGTGATGCAGGTCACTCTCTAGTCATAGAAACCTGTAACATCGCTTAATGTTTTCCCCTTATGCAAGGTCCCTTTTATAGCACATGGACTTTATATGTCAGGAAAGATTTTATTAACATTGCTCCCCAGTAATTAGCTATGTGCTAATGCTGAGTTTGTATCCATTCCTGTCCCCTGGATTTTACTGTGATTTGTGGTTTCAACTGAAACTAGGAGTTCATGGGGTGTCACAAGCCATATGGCCAGTAAATACTTCCATGATACAGTCAGTTGTAGTAATGTATGATACTGATGCACCATTTAAGTACAGAACACAATGCAGGACATACTGTAGGTCTACATGTTTTTGTCATATACAGACCATTGGTCAATTGATCTTGACTCATTGCTAGCTATAATTATGTCATGTTTTACTGTACTTTGAAGGACGGCTTTATGTGTTTGCGTGCAGTATTAGAACATGTTCACCTCCTTCCAGTATAGTAAGTTCATGAGTTCAAGCAGTGTTTCCCCTAGGAATTTTTTCAGCATTGATGGGGGCTTCCCCGATCAAAATATTTAGAGGCACTCCTCTTGGCCCTAGAGACAACATTTTGCTGTTCTATATATTTTGCCAAGGCTTATGCTGTTAAGAAAAAAAGCCCTGGCTTTTAGTCGTTTAAGTTTACACTGAAAACGTTTACCATCCTGAAAAATTTTGGGGGGTGAGTGGCTGCAATGATTTAATGAATATAGGGGGAACACTGAGTTCAAGACAACGGCAGTTCTTGCCTAGTTTTCTCCATGTATAGCGGAATAGCGTACATTAGAACCAATACATTAGACCAATCCAAACTATGGCTGATCCATCCATCTGACTATGTGTCTTAAGCATCAGAAAGAAAAACTCTATAATTGTATTTTCTTCATAATAATGAGTTCCTTCTTAAGATCTCCGATAGTATTTACAGTGGAGTGCCTTTAATCGAGTGATATAAAAACACGTCGTAGAGATTAGGCAAGAGATGTTTGCTTTATAAATAGATGGACACATACTTGTTTTTCTATGGAGGAGTTGAATTTCAAGATTGCTATTTAATTCGGCCAGTCTGGCAAATTAAACGCCTGCAAAATTCAGGAAGCTAACAATTACAATCAATTTGAGTGTGTAACCACAGCATACACCATTTGAGAGGACTGAGGAAATGGCCCATATGTGTCATTACAGATACAGTTGTTTTCCTTTCTACTGCTGCTTTTGCTAATGTTGACATGGAAATTAATAATTTTAATTAACTCATTTAGATTAATTCCTAGAACGGATCCTTCTTTGTAACAAACTATTTGATTCATCAATATGGACTTCAACGTTTCCCATAAAAGTTCAGGTGTTCTGAGTCAACTATGATCATTGAGGTATATTTAATGTTCTACCTTATTTCTTCCGAAGTAATAGCATAATAACTGACATAATAACATAATAACTGACCGCAGACATTTCACCTGTTTCTCACTTATGCAAGTCAGTATCACCTTTCATAATCATTGAGGTGGTATAATGTGTTAGATTGATGGCCAGTATGCCTTTCAATGTGGTTAAATCTCACCACACTGGTGTGTGGTTCTGGGGTGAAAAACCATGCAACGTTTCATTATGATTTTTTGAGAATGTTACTCATTTGACATTTGGTAACATTTACAGTATATTGTGATTCTTTAAACCCTTATTGTCAATGAGCGGTATGAAAATATAATTAAATGTACATTAGTTTAAGTTCAATAAATGATACTGTACTGAAAAAAATTATTCTTAAATGGTTCTTCCTCAGCTCTTAAGGTTCCTTGGAGAACACTTACCCAATAAATAACCTTTGAGTTGTGGGGTTCTTGACGTGGCATTTACGGATCTTCAGAATTCTAAAAGGTTCTTAAAATGTATGGAAACCTGCAGATGTGTCGAGACACAGCAAATAGGCCAGTGTTATATAGTGTTGTTTTTCAGTGTTATATTTCTACTGTTGATTCAGGAGTTAAATTAACACTCATTGGTGTAAAATAACCCCAGTGTTGGTGTTAATAACTAGAGTTGAACCAAAACCACACCCATCATTATCATATTTCCCAGCATGCGCTATTGCCAGTTGATGTTTTAGAATTGTTTGCTTCAATATCAATGTACTTGTATACAGCGGGTGAAATAAGTATTGAACACGTCACCATTTTTCTCAGTAAATATATTTCCAAAGGTGCTATTGACATGAAAAACAACCCAAGTAATCCATACATACAAAGAAACCAAAACAAATAAGTTCAGAAATTAAGTTATGTGTAATAATAATAATAATAATAATGTGAAATGACACAGGGAAAAAGTATTGAACACACTTACTGATATTTATTTAATACTTTGTACAAAAGCCTTTGTTGGTAATGACAGCTTCAAGATGCCTCCTGTATGGAGAAACTAGTCGCATGCATTGCTCTGGTGTGTTTTTGGCCCATTCTTCCACACAAACAGTCTTCAAATCTTGAAGGTTCCGTGGGCATCTTCTATGAATCTTGATCTTCAGTTCTTTCCATAGATTTTCAATGGGATTTAAGTCAGGTGATTGGCTGGGCCACTCTAGCAGCTTTATTTTCTTTCTTTGAAACCTATTGAGAGTTTCCTTGGCTGTGTGTTTGGGATCATTGTCTTTCTGAAATGTCCACCCTCGTTTCATCTTCATCATCCTGGTAGATGGCAGCAGATTTTTGTCAAGAATGTCTCGGTAAATTTGCCCATTCATCCTTCCTTCAATTATGTGAAGTTTGCCAGTACCATTTGCTGAAAAGCAGCCCCACACCATGATGTTCCCACCTTCAAACTTCACTTTTGGTATGGTGTTTTTAGGGTTATGTGCAGTGCCATTTCTCCTCCAAACATGGTCTGTATTATGACATCCAAACAGTTCAATTTTGCTCTCATCTGACCACACTATATTCTCCCAGTATTTCAATGGCTTTTCCAAATGTTGTGCAGCAAACTTTAAACGAGCTTCAACATGCTTTTTTTTCAGCAATGAAGTCTTGCGTGGTGAGCGTGCATACAGGCCATGGCGGTGGAGTGCATTACTTACTGTTTTCTTTGAGACAACAGTACCTGCTAATTGCAGGTCTTTTTTAAGCTCTCCACAAGTGGTCCTTGGCTTTTGGACAACTCTTCTGATTATTCTTTTCACTCCTCTGTCAGAAATCTTGCGAGGAGCACCTGGTCGAGGCAAATTTATGGTGAAATTATTTTCTTTCCACTTCCGTATTATGGCCCCAACAGTGCTCACTGGAACATTCAGAATCTTAGAAATGCGCCTATAACCAATGCCATCATTATGTTTTGCAACAATTAGGTTGCGAAGGTATTGAGACAGCTCTTTGCTTTTACCCATCATGAGATGTGTCTTGTGTGACACCTTGGCAATGAGACCTTTTTGTAGGCCATCAGTTGGGACTGAACCAGCTGATATTAATTTGGACTGACAGGGGGCTGGATTGCTTTTTAATTACTGATAGTTTTCAGCTGTTGTCTTGGCTTTCCATGCCTTTTTGCACCTCCCTTTCTTCATGTGTTCAATAATTTTTCCCTGTGTCATTTCACATTATTACACATAACTTAATTTCTGAACTTATTTGTTTTGATTTCTTTGTATGTATGGATTACTTGGATTGTTACCAACATCTGGTTGGAAATAGCACCTTTGGAAATATATTTACTGAGAAAAATGGTGACGTGTTCAATACTTATTTCACCCGCTGTATACTGTACATTGATTGATTAATTCCTCTTATGCTACTCAAATATAAATAACATGCATTTTTCTAAACTATTCCAATCTGTTACTTGGACTTATTGCACCTGATAATTAAATGGTTGTTCCAGTTTAGATGTTTAAGGTCTCATATCTTAATCTTTCCAAGCCTGGCAGTCATTCTTAATGCAGGTTGCGGGTGTATAAAAATTCAAAATGTTGGATATCCCCACTCTGGCTGGATTCCAATAGGAATTACAAATCACTTTGCAAGACAGCATAATATGACTTGCAGGCCTGATGTGGCCTGTAAACTATGAGTTTCAGGCCACTGTATTAGGGTAAAACTAGGCCCTTAAATGAAGGCCTTATAAAATACACTGAGTGTACAAAACATTAGAAACTGCTCTTTCCATGACAGACTGACCAGGTGAATCCTTGTGAAAGCTCTGCTCCCTGACTTGATTAAATCCACTTCATAAGTGTAGATGAAGGGGAGGAGACAATTGAGACATGGATTGTGTATGTGTTCAGATGGTGAATGGGCATGACATAAGATTTAAGTGCCTTTGAACATGGTATGGTAGTAGATGCCACGCGCACTGGTTTGATTGTGTCAAGAACTGTAACGCTGCTGAGTTTTTCATGCTCAACAGTTTCCTGTGTGTATCAAGAATGGTCCACCACCCAAAGGACATCCAGCCATCTTGACACAACTGTGGAAGGCATTGGAGTCAAAATGGGCCAGCATCCCTGTGGAACACTTTCGACACCTTGTAGAGTCCACGCCCCAACGAATTGAGGTTGTTCTGAGGGCAAAAGGGGGGTGTGCAACTCAGTATTAGGAAGGTGTTCTTAATGTTTGGTATACTCAGTGTATATACTGTATTGTCTTAAATAATTACATTTCAATTACATCATATTCACTTAGGATCTCACTTGGTGAAGGTCACAGGATTGAAAATGAATGAATGCAACAACCATGTCTTTGTCACAAGCAATGGGTAGTACTGGTAACTCCTAGGGAATATGTGAATAAGGATTTAACCCTACAGCAGGGCTATTCAATTCCAGTCCTATTTTGTATGGTTCTTCAGAGACCCTAAAATGGTTCTCTTATGGCATCTCTCTCAAGAACCTTATTTGGTTCCAACTTGCACCTGAATTTTTAACAGTGTGATATGAAGAGTTTGTAGTTCCTTAAAGACTCTTTGTTAGCGTTATTAATTTTAAAACAGACAAAACTGTTTTAGCAAACATATTTATATTATTAATATCTCAGTAGAAAGCCCTTCACAATTCAAAAACAGGGATAGTTCATTAGGCCCAAAAGGAAACGATATTGAACTATGAGTATTTCCTAGATAAAAATAACACACATACAACTTCAACAACTTCAACAACAACATCTAACAGCACAGAAATGTAGGTGTATCTGTTTCTGACGCTTTAATGGGATTGATTAATAGTTCAAAAACTGCTTTTGTAAACATGTCTCTGGTTGTCTACAACAGAGCCATCCATTTTAATATATGTCTCTGGTCAACAGTATATACAGTGTCATGGTCTGTACATAAAGTACATATAGCCGGGGAGTATATGTTTTTTTGAAAGATGAGGTTTAGTGAAGACGTGCTTCCCTGCATGCAGAGGAAAAGATGGGCTTCAGTGGGAGAGGGGGATTACTGTCAATTACTCACAAATTGCAATAATACCCAGAGCTCGGCCACCCACACACGCGTTGAGAGACAAGTGATAAATTGCTATGTGTCCATTCCACATTGGTAACTCGTGACACTTAAACAGGCAACACTATATCCATTATTTCCACTGACACTTAGAAGAAGCATGTGTGAATTACCAACCCCTCTAAAACCTGTCATTTTATAATCAGGTATAACATGCATGAAAATAATGAAAGATATTTTTAATTCATTTAATGTATTTATTGATAAGATGACTTTGTATATGTACTGTATTCCATCTAATGGGTATCTTTAACGAGTATAAATAGCTTTAGTGGAGCAAAAACACCAGATCAGAATACTACACATGTACAGTAACACCCCCCACTCCTCTGTTCACTCTTCTCCCTCACAGCAAGCAGATGGCTAATCGAGTAACAGAATTTAATGAGCACTGCTGAGAGTAATAATGAAATACGGCCCTTTTGTCTTCATATTGTCATCTTAACTGTCAGGGTCTGCATCCATTCAGCATATAATATTAAAAATCGAGGAAATGGGGAAGCTCATACCACATTCATATTTGTTTCCTGTCTTGGCACGTGGAAAGACACAGTGTTCAAATTGTATCTCCCTACAGTGCGTCAGTGAAGGAATGGAGTGTGGGTGGACTGCAGCTGTGGGCCATGGGATCTGACTGTGTGTGTGTGTGTGTGGTGGGGGGAGGGGTGGGGGGGGCATGTGAGAGAGTGTGGCTCTTTAGCTCCAAAAGTGAGGACAGTAGAGGAGTCCATGCTCAGGCATTAAAGCTGACTTAACACCCTCAGGTCAGGGCACATGAAAGAGCTAATCACTGGGAGTAAGATCAGTCTGTCTGCACACACTCTGCAGCTGGCACAGGAGGAGAGACAAGGCAGCAGGCTATGTGTGTGTGTGTGTGTGTGTGTGTGTGTGTGTGTGTGTGTGTGTGTGTGTGTGTGTGTGTGTGTGTGTGTGTGTGTGTGTGTGTGTGTGTGTGTGTGTGTGTGTGTGTGTGTGTGTGTGTGTGTGTGTGTGTGTGTGTGTGTGTGTGTGTGTGTGTGTGTGTGTGTGTGAAAGACTCAGCCTCCCCGTGCAACAGAGCATGTGTGCACTACACTGTACTGACCAACAGTACACAGTGCCTTCAGAAAGTATTCACATCCCTTGACTTTTTCCACATTTTGTTGTGTTAAAGCCTGATTTAAACACACAATACCCCACAATGTCAAAGTGGATGTTTTTTTGTAGAACATTTTAGAAATTAATACAAAATTCAAAGCTGAAATGTATTGAGTCAATAAGTATTAAACCCCTTTGTTATGGCAAAACTAATTAAGTTCAGGAGTAAAAATGTTATTAAGGCCTTTGCAGAGTTTACAATTTTATCCTTCTTATGCCCTGATTTTGCCATCCCAGACAAAATTTCCACGTCGTGGGCAAATTCTTAGGTGGTAAACAATTGTCGGACGTCTTGGCTCGTTCAATGGTACAGGTCTGCCGATTAAGTACCGCTACGTGCGGTCATAGGCTCGGATAATCTTATCGTGTTGTGTGGCTAGTGTTACGAGCCGATCCCAGTGGCTGACCAATAGGAACACGGCAGGCACTGCGTATGCACACACAAATACAATTATTGTGAATAGTCAAATTAATATAATAGTTTGATTTATATGCTTAGCCTACATGCTGTGCATGATTGATTTCCGTAATAATCTTTTTTACATGACAAATCTGAAATCGGCAATCAAAAAAACGATCATAGTGACCATGTGATTTTGGAGAAGCCTATTTGATTCTGAGTTCGGACATATCAAGTTTGTATGTGAAGACTATTTCTAAGATGCATACTTTCCCTTTTTCCAAACTCACTTCACTACCGCATATGCATAGAGTGAGGCTTGTGCTGCTGGTGCTGAGGAACTGCAGAACTGAAGCAAATCGTACAATCTGGCAAGGTTGATATCAAGATTTTAATGTGGTAACATCGCACAGTGTGACGTGATAATCGTAAAATACTGAATCCGATGTACAGTCTGCAGAGGCATTCATTCCGTGTTCAATAATAGTGGTTAACATGATTTTTGATTGAGTACTCCATCTTTGTACCCCACACATACAATTATCTGTACGGTCCCTCAATCGAGTAGCACATTTCAAGCACAGATTCAACAACAAAGACCAGGGAGGTTTTTCAATGCCTCGCAAAGAAGGGCACCGATTGGTAGATGTGTAAAAAATAAATAAAACAGGCGTCATTCCTATAGTGATTTTTTTAATGGCTGTGATATGAGAAAACTGAGGATGGATAACAACATTGTAGTTACTCCACAATACTAACCTAAATGACAGAGTGAAAAGGAAGCCTGTACAAAATAAAAATACATCCAAAACATGCATCCTGTTTGCAACATGGGACTGAAGTAAAAAAAATGTGGCCAAAGAAATGTACTTTTTGTCTTGAATACAAAGCGTTATGTTTGAGGCCAATCCAACACAACCCATCATATGAAGAGTACTGCGCTTCATATTTTCAAGCATGGTGGTGGCTGCATCATGTTATGGGTATGCTTGTCATCAACCAGGACTAGAGAGTTTTTGGGTATAAAAAGAAACGGAATAGAGCTAAGCACAGGCAAAACCATGGAGGAAAACCTGGTTGTCTGCTTTCAAACGGACATCTTTCAGCAGGACAATAACCCAAACACAAGATTACATTAAATGTTCCCGAGTGGCCTAGTTACAGTTTTGACTTTAATCAGCTTGAACATCTATGGCAAGACACTGTCTAACAATGATCAACAATCATCTTGACAGAGCTTGAAGAATATTTTTTATAATAATGGGCAAATATTGTACAATCCATGTCAGCAAAGGCCTTAGAGACTTACCCAAAAAGACTTACAGCTGTAATCGCTGCCAGAGTTCCTTCTACAAAGTATTGACTCGGGTGTGAATACTTATGTAAATTAGATATTTCTTTATTTAATTCGCAATACATTTGAAAAAATGTCAAAAACATGTTTTCACTTTGTCATTATGGGGTATTGTGTGTAGATGGGTTAGACATAAAAAAAAAATACATTTTGTAACATCAAAATGTGGAATAAGTCAAAGGGTATGAATACTTTCTGAAGCCAATGACCTTTTAACTCTCTAGTAGCAATGAGGCCTGTGGCCTCAAGATACATCTCTGTGTGAAGTTATGGTCCAAAATAAATCTATAAAGCAGTACAAAACCTTTGTCAAAAAAGCAGGAGGATATTTATTATGGCGAACATCACTTGCGTGCCTTCTGCAAACGGCAGCCTGTGCTGTGTGTTCCACCTCAGGGAGCTGTGCGTGGGGGTCAGGGTTTGGTTTGCAGGCCAGCCTCAACCCACGCTGAGGAGGAAGGCCACCGCAGTCATATTCACATCAAGTACTGTAATATTATCAATAAAAGCCTGGAGCCAGGCACCTTGCTGTAACTCACAGCAGACAATTGGCTGTGCAGCTGTTCTGGCCTCGTCCTTCTCAGAGCATAGGGGGATGACGCTGGGTCGGTGAGGAGGAGAGGAGGGAGGATGGGGGTGAAAAGGGGAGGGAAGGGGAGAGGAGGGGGCGAGAGATGGGTGTCCCAGCTAAGACTATGCACTTCTCTAATCCTCAGGTCAAATTGTGGCTTGTTGTGCTTTGTGTGAGATTTGGCAACACGTCCAGGGAGTGGGGGAATATTAATGATAAGATATACAGTAGGTGACAACAAGTGAATTTGTGAAAATAACAAGATGATTAGCCAAGTCCTACCTTTCCAAGGCAGCAACAGAGCAACATTAGCCTACTACAACAAAATTAAAAAGATAAACATGATACAGGTCCTAATTGTACTAATCTCATTGAGGTCTCCAAGTCATATTCTTTCAAATCAAGGAATGTACTTCGTGAATTAGTCATTAGTTGAAATTATTGGATAACTAACAGACAGTGGCTTTAAAAGTATAAACATTACTTGACATGATACTGCAGTGACGTTCCACTCTGTCCCTGGTAGACAGTGTTACTTGGCTTCCAGCAGCAGGTTATCTATATGACCTCATTACATGACCTCATCAGCCAGTGATAACAGCAGGCCTCAGTCCACCAGAGCTGGACCAACATGAAGAGCATGAAAAATAACCTGTCTCCTTGTCTCCCTATCTGAACACACACACCACTGGCACTGTAACTCTGCATTGTAAACAGATAATTATTTTTAAACAGTTCCACGAAGTGAACATAAGGATACAGGTACCCTAGTGGTTAGAGTGTTAGGCCCGTAACTGGAAGGTTGCAGGATCAAATCACCAAGCTGAGAAGGTAAAAATCTGTCGTTCTGCCCCTGAACAAGGCAGTTAACCCACTGTTCCTAGGCCGTCATTGTAAATAAGAATTTGTTCTTAACTGACTTGCCTAGTAAAATAAAGGTTAAATAAAATATACAAATATTTAATGAGCAAATAGATTTTATGAATAAATATTTCTGAGATTATTTGGAGAAAAAGTTTGATAGAGAGTTTGATTAAAATTCTCACCAAGTTGGAGGAGGTGTGGTGGGAAGGCTGAGTGTGTTTCATTTGCCCTGTTGCGGAAGTGGCATGAGATATTTAAAGACCAAAATTGCCCCACTTAGCCAAACAAACTGCCCTGTGTTAACCCAAGCTCTCTAATGGCCAATAAAACCAGGATGTTCGTCTCCCTCCTTGGTCTTGCAAAAACTAGCCAGAAATTAGCCAGCGTAAATAAATTCCAGTGGAGGTCGAGTTAATCACTGCTTATTTCTGGACGTCTCGTGAAGGTCAGTAAGGTCTGGAACAGATAGGATGTACATAATAGCCCTAACATGCCTTTTATAAGCCCTCGCTCGTTTGAACTTAAAACCACTGGGAGAGAACACAGACCCTCACATAAAAACACACTGAATTCTGTAAGTCGACTTTGAAGTTTTCTGTCTGACCTCTCTGTTACAGGCACGTCTTCCCCTCTCCCTCTCCATCCCAAATTCCCCCTGACTCGCATTCAAATGATCATCCAGTGTCACTCAGTAAATTCACTTCCCTTGAAAACTGTTTTAACTTCACATTTTCCCCTTTTTGTCTAGATACACAGAACTCACTCATTCTAAGTTGACGAATACTGTAGTTTATTGGGGTGGTGGTTGAGGTGGGGACTGGGGTGGGGGGCCTGGGTGTCCTTCTAATGGTTTCTTTGGAAACCATATGTCCTTCATGTCAGCTCTACAGTTACAGTTTAGGTTAGTGTGAAAGACAGACAAGTTGTAAAATAAGAGGCCTTGGGGCTTTTTAAAACAGATCTCACTGTATTGCGTTACCATCAATAAATTCAGCCCTGCAATAGTGCTGATATAAATTAGGGGCCCTGTTCAGCTGTATATATACATCCCAAGGTGTCATTGTTGCAGCGGCTCCGCGTCTCACTGCACACTCACACATTTGGTAATTAGAGGGCCACTTCTCCAGCCAGTGCCTTTTCTCTCTGGGTCACTGATAGCAAAGGGCTCTTAAACTTTATATTCCCTGATGGAGCGGAAAAGCTAGCACAACCTTACAGTTTGATGTTTTGGTAAAATCTCATTACGGACCCTTTCTTTTTTAGGGCTTAGAGTGTTTAACTGGAGTGGAAGGGGTAATTGTAAGATCCAGGGTGTCGTTTCCATGTGCTGGCCAAGTTTGAGGGGCTCATAAATGCTAACAGATACTGCAAACCCAATTTAGACTCAATGTAAAAACTTTACACTGTACATGTAAAAGGATGCAAGGAAAATGTTTGTCGTATTACGCAGACTGTTTTTAAACTAGTTCACAGCAGGCCTGTTTCCCCTGTATATTCAGATAGATAAATACAGTGACTGGATAAATAAAAACACATTTGGATAAATATAAAGTCTGTTAGTCTGTTCATCTCTGTGAATAAACCCTATGTTTAAACGTTTATAGAATACACATATTATTGTATTGAAATAATATTTATTAAAGTGAATAAGTCATATATAAATGTATCATAAACATAACTATCATTATTGTTAATAGCATTAGTAGTGGTAGTGGTAGTAGCAGTCAAATTTGCTTTAGCAAATATTTATAGTATAATAGATATTAAAGCTACCGTGTACATCTTCAGTGAATCTCCTGTAATACTTAAAAAAAAGCTATTTCCTTAGCGGGAGTGGATAAATGTGGCACTTAGTTTTACAGGCTTCAAAAAAACTGTCTATGAGCAGTAATTTCCATGCAAAAATGTTCTCTCTGTGAATTACCAGATAGGCAGCTTCGAAAGCTTATCTTGTGCATCTCAGCATATTTGAAGACTTTTTTCATATGTAATCTTGGAAATAATTTAATAAATTCAGCCAGACCCGTGTGGCATTAGAAGATGTTGGCTCAGTCGGCGAAGGCTTTTATGGAAAGACATTCAAGCCAGAGTCAATGCTAATTGAATGAGCTGACGCATTTACCTGTGTCTCACCTTTCCTGTTTGTAGCCACACTCCAAACTGCACTTATGAAAGACCCCATCCAGTTTGTTTTCACAATCTATTTATTTTTTCCCTCGAAAATGAAATATTCTGTGTTCGTTTAAACCGTTTCTTGCCAGGACTAGAACTTCTCATTGGAAAGGGTAGTTAAACTTTCCACAGCAAGGAAAATCTTTTGAAAAGACGAATCCAAGAGAAATAGAAAACACTCCCTTTTGGCTCTGTGGTCAAACATGGGTTTAGAGGACAGGCTGGCACTTGGCCCAGAGAGTGTGAGCGCCCCTGCCCTCTCCGAGACTAAACCGTGCCAGCAGTCACTGAAGTGGGCACAGAAGCACAGGAAGAGAGACTGACAAACAGATGGGTAAACGGAGAAGCTCTGGGTGGATCAGCAAATAAGGTTGGAAAGACATGGAATGGTGGAACAGGAAATGACACGGGATCCTCTTATTTCCCTCTTATTTTCTGCTGCTGCAACTACAACTGTGAGGCCTGACTGCTCTGAGTGACAGTGGTGCGGAGGGAAGCTGACATTGTTGAAGTATGAATTTCACAGTTTGTGTTTTGGGAAAAACAGCGAGTCAGATCAGTCCCTCTCAATTGGGGAGATGGGCCTGACCCACAGTCGACCTGCCGGTGGAGACATTTTTTTTTATTGGCCAGTCAAGTTAAATTTATAAAGGCAACGCAACTCAATTCATGGCTTCTCAAAACTACAGTTCATCCCACGTTTAGGGTTAGTGCACACACACCACTGTCTATATTTTCCACCGTCTCTGGCGCTTTTGACTTTGATGTAAAAATCCTATGAGTTTTTCCTAAATAGTACCGGCAAATAATCTGAAATCTTGGGTTATATATCTAGATACACATAGACTAGATTATAGAATAAAGTCTAAAACAAATACTGTATGCTCCGAGAATAGTGTGCAAATTACACAACAGGGGCACAACCCATCCACACACCTCCACCCACACCCACACACACACCCACACCTTCACCACACCTTCACCCACATCTTCACCCACACCTCCACACATGCATACTGTACACACACACACACACACACACACACACACACACACACACACACACACACACACACACACACACACACACACACACACACACACACACACACACACACACACACACACACACACACACACACACACACACACACACACACACACACACACACACAGCCAAGGTGTCCTCTGCCTGGTCAAGGACCTTCTCCTGAACCCTCCACAAGGGAAGAGCTCGGAGGTATTGCGACAATCCTTGTGATTGATTGGTAAAACAAAACCTTCCTGTAATAAAAGGAAACTGTGCAACAAAAGATGGCATTCTGAAAATCCTCCCTCAATATCCAAGTATGGATCGCTTTGGTATGAGGAGAAAAGAAAGGGAGTCTACAAGGTATTGTGTTAATTCTTCTAGTGAATGGACCAGGCCAGTGCAGGATTATTAAGTGGAGGACAGATTCCTTTTCAGGACTAGAAAACCAAAGTCTGGAATCAATCTGCGATGATACCCCTTGAGCCACCCCATGCTATTTTACGGCCTCCCAAGTTTATGCCTTCTGTTGTTTTATCAGTTGTGGATGATACATTTTTTTTCACTCTACCTGCTCACAAGCTCTTTACCAGAGAGCTGAAACATTATAGCCATAATAAATAGTGAAGGGGTATAGCTTTCTGCCGCTAACTCCTCCCTTGGCCCCTTCTCTGTCCCCTGGGACATGGGCTGACATGCAGCAGTCTCGCCCTACCCTCGGACGAACATCAGACTCCCACACACTTCTTCTCTTTCTCCCCCTCTGACTCCTTCCCTCTTTCCTCGCTCTCTCCCTCTCTCAGATAACTTAGCCTATTGAATCATGTCTCAGTTCAGTATTTGAACAAGTGCAACAACACCTACGTTGGGCCAGAATCTATCCAGCAGGGCTTTATGGTCAAGGAAGAGGCTGGATTGATAGAGCGAACAGACTCCCTGGCTAGATTCAAGTTCTGACTGCAGCTCCTTGGACAGACAGACGGCTCATTGTTCCTCTGTGACTTACTCGGTGCGCTTAATTAAAGCAAACTTGCGGGAATGCCCCCGCAACTTTGGACCACAGGACCTCTCCATCCACCAAGGATTGGGCTTCCTCTTGCTCTGCTCTGAGAATGTCTGCATTCTGTCTTTTATCAACTTGTTCAGGAAATTAGAGCCACCCCTACCGCACTCGACCCCTATGGAGTTACACACACACCCGAAAGGAAGCATCCATGCACCACACACACACAAATTAAGAGAGTTAATTTAGGTAAATTGGTCATGCATGTAGGATGTCTGTTCCCTACTGGCCTGCCTGAGGGTTGTGGTAGGAGTTGGGTTATAGCACGTCAGTTTTGAAAACAAGAACAGAGGTAGAACAGAAGTGAGTCGTTCCATGTCATTTCAGCAAGCCATGACACCCACCATCTCAGGTAGTTCTGAAATAGTTTCTGTAGTTATTCCTGAAACATTATTTTGTTGAAATTCAATTTTATCTCTGAGAAATTAAGCTAATTGATTGCACCCAAATTGGCGATTTTAATTTATACGATTCAGATAATATTCAATAAATAAAATACCCAATATTCCATTTGGAGCAAACGTCTTCCTACCAATGAGAAAGACATGAGGAATCCACCAAAAATGCCAAAAGCCACCCATGGACCCCCCACACCCCAACAACCAGTATACAGTATCAGTTCTCTATGTTTGACAAGTAGTATGAAGCTGTGACTTTGAGTATTGCTTCTCCATACTATGTGAATCTGGTGATGTTTCATTTCCCCTCTTTGAAGTTGCTTGCATTATTTACCATAAAGTAGTGTAAAAGTACCATATATTAACCACTAGGTGCTATACCGCCTCATTATTTTAACCATTTAATCCTTCGAAACTTTGGGTAGAAAACCAATAGATTTCGCTCATGATGAAAATAAATTGTTTGATCATCCTCAAAATTCAAGTCAGTCTTTCATGAAACAATTCAGTTAGTCCTTCTTTTAAACTTAATCTGTGCCCAGGAAACGGCTCCTTTGTGTGAGCTTTATTCCCTTCAATAAAGGTCTGGATTAGTTCCTGGTGGACAAGCAAACCATTAGGCTACAGCAGTGCTTTCAATGTTATGGTCTCTATTGGTCTTCAATGGTAAAAGTCCCAAACACACACTGTTCAGAATATTGCAATTGTAATGATATTGGGTTGGGTTGGGTTGGGTTGGGTTTAATGGCAAATGTCACTAATCCCAATACAGCTGTTTCATATTATTTTTGAGAAAAACATGACTGCCATGCAATTAATTATTTTATTACGGTTGTCACAACATTTTAGTCCCTAGCCCATTTCTCCATCAATGTTTTGGGCTTGTAGGAAAAGTCTTCTTATGAGAATGGCACCATAGGGATAGCCCTCTCAGAAAGTGTCCACTTGCTGAACTATACAAGGAGTTGAGCTGAAAAATTAGGTTGCTAAGAGAAGGACAAAATGTATTGCTTTCATGGAGGACTGGCTTGAATTGTGAGGATGACCACACAATTTATTTTCCATTATGAGGCAAATCTATAGTTTTTTTTTGTACAAAGTTGCAAAGGAAATGTTGTGATGTATTTAATAAACACAAGAGACTAGCGAAATGGGTAAAAGAGTGTGGCGGTATAGAAGGAACAGCGGCACTTAGTGGTCAAACATGGTACATCCACACTACATTGTGGTAAATAATAAAAACAACTTCAATTACTAATTTCTCTGAAGAGGGGAAAACAACCATCACCAGATTCACAGGGAATACATTACATAATATGGAGAAGCAATACTCCAAGCCACAGCTTCATACTACTTGTTAAACATAGAAAACTGATACTGTATACTGGTTATTGGGGTGGGATTGGCATGGGGTGTGGGGGGACTGGGGGTGATTTTAGAATTTGGGGGGGGATTCCTCATTTTTTATTCATTGGTAGAAAGAAGTTTGGTCCAAATCAGATGTTGGGTACTATATTTATTAAATATTATCTGAATCCTATAAATTAAAATGGCCAATTTGGGTGCATTCAATTAGCTTAATTTCTCAGAAATCTAATTATATTTCAAACAAAACAATGTTTCAGGAACGCTAATCGTATCTGTTACTAACTACACAAACAATTTCAGAAAAAGATGGTGGGTGTCGAAAGCCTCTTTCTTGTACTTTTTCAAGTGGAATGACCCTAGTGAAACACTGGTTAGAGAGCGAAAGTGTAGTATGGCAGGCCACACACTTATGTATGCGCTCTAGTTCGAGCCACTGTCTGAGGCTAACCATCTAACCTTGACCATGAGACTTGACAGAATGTTAGAGTAGAGGAGTAATTACATCATTATTTCCCAATTGGCGAGTCACAGCTTAAAGAGGCAATCTGCAGTTTCTACATCAATGTTTGGACGTATAAATTCATGATATGTACCCATTAATTATTGAAGAATATAATATAAATGCCTCATGAGCTTAGTTCAACTGTCGTACCACATCAGAACCCCAAATATAGCTTGTTTTACTCCAATGTTTGTAAACAAAATAAATGTAAACAAACCAATGTATAGCCTCAAAGCATGGTTTAAACTATATTTTGATATCATGGATGGTCAGTCCTGGCAACCATAGCTCTGTCTATTTCTCCAGCCCCATCCCTCAGCTTTTTACAGAAACAGAGGCAGCGAAAACACTTTGTTAATGTTTCAACTGCGGATATCCCCTTTAAGACAAGACAATGGTTTTATGTACTTGGTGGGTCACAATAAATGTCACCAAATCTTCAGCTGGGTGCAGATGTTAAAAATATTTAGGGGTCACTGTTCTCAATCTAGTAGCATTGTACCAGTCTGACTGTATATTCACCCAGTTGTTTATTGTTTATCTACTGTCGCTACTTCTCTTGTTCACTGTCTCCCTGTTGGAGTCTTTGTTGTCTATCTCTCCTAGGATAGAAAATCCCTATCCTGCTGTCGAGGATATCTTATCAGTTGTGGACAGGCTTTAGTGATCCCCTCCTCACAGTGAGTGAATTGAGTTATTGTAAAGTGATCAGACATGGCCAGCCATAGGTCACAGAGATAACATTTGGGAGGCCACCTGCTGTTAGTGTCAGCTTCCTGGCTGAGAAGTCTCATCTGACGCTGTACCAACAGGAGACGTGTGGCCGTTTGTATACCTTCAGCCAAGAGGGGAACCTGTCCTTCTCTCAAAAGCCAAACAGCAGGGTTTGATTACTAAAACTGTTAGAGCAACACACACACACACATGGGAGCGCGCACGTGCACGCTTGCACACGCGCACACGCACACACACACACACACACACACACACACACACACACACACACACACACACACACACACACACACACACACACACACACACACACACACACACACACACACACACACACACACACACGATACTACTCCATCTGGCAATCTATGGTGTAGGACAAGTCCAGCTATGGCCTGTCTGGCCTACCCCACTGGCCATTGGATAGTGAGGCAGGCTGTGGCCAGCACTATTGAACACTTATTAAAGTGGACATTAACAAGGTTGTGTACCAGACAAAAGCCTTGTAACTTGGTGGAGCAAGGTGTCGAGATCATTAATTTTAACAACGAAAGCTGATATAATCTCAGCGGAGCGCTTATTTCACAGACATAGAGGGGGAAACACAAACACGGCCTGGATGCATAACCCATCAGTGTTAGTTTAAGCTGTATTACTGCAGCTCGCTGCTTCAATGCTGCGGCAGGGGCAGCCGCCATCGGAATGTTAATTGTCTGAGACAAAGGAGGCTTTAATTTTTCCCCAGCCCATCTATCTTTCGCTCTGGTCCTTTCCCCCCCTTGCCTTCCATGGAACAATAAAATCGTCTGGCCCTAAGTTACGGAGATCTTTTGAAGTGCTGGAGGAGACCGTAAATTTCGCGGGCACCTTTGGGAGCCGGAGCAGTGGTGCGGCCTACCTCTATTTCATAGGCATGCTGATTTGTGGTCGTCTGCATCCGGGTTTCCGAAGCACAGTAAATCTCTGGGCCTGGACGGCTGTCATTAGGGGTGGGGGTTGGTGGAGGGAGGGCCATTTCTCTTCTCATGGGCTAACGCTTTTGGTCATTTTACTGCTCGGCCCATTTCACCATTTCAGGGGAGCTACAATATCCCCCCCCCCAGACTATCCCACCCCCACCCGCAGACTATCCCACCCCCGACCCAGCGGCCGCCAGCCGCTGTCAGACAGTTTGCCCACGCGGCTGTCTGTCTGGGTCTCTGCTGGGTCTTCAGGCATTCCGCTAGTGCAGACCTGGTTGTCCTACATGCTCGTAAAATACCATATTCCTATTAAGTTATAAAGGTTTTGTAACAAATGCACCGTTTCATGGGCTTGAAAGAGTTGGGGTGAATGACAGAGGAGGGATCAAACCGAGTTACTGTTTCCAGTTTCACAAAGCACAGCAACAAGCTACAGATGAAAAGGAAAGGGGTACAGAGGGTTAGGAGAAGAGGAGAGAAAGATGCAGGAGGGTAATGCCTTATCTCCTAACCTCTTTACTCAACCTCTTTCTCTCACCCTCTTCCGTAGACACCTGTGTGAGTCAAATCTTTCAGCGAGCCCCTGGAAAATAAACGCATGTCTCCAATCTCTCAATCTGAGTGGCTCTGTCGAGCGTGGTCACATGATACGTTCTGGGGTCGGGAGCGGGGGGGGTAGCTTAATATTTTTTTAATTCAAATCAAGGAGGTCCCTGGTGGGGCGCTGGGATGATACCCTATCCGCTGCAATCAGGCTGACCTCCACTCTGAACAGCGCTCTAAATGATTAATGGAGCTGCCTCCCCACTCGGTCGCTATGGCAACAGGAAATCCGATAGCCCTCAGGAATTTGCTGCTCGTCCCAAAGTGTGTGTGCGTGCGTGTGTGTGTGTGTGTGTGTGTTTTGCCGGGATAGAGCCGGGTGGGTGGTTTTAGTGGAGAGAGAGGGCGATTCATGGAGGGTTAGCAAGGAAAGAGGGTAACTATTGGGAATCATTCACCCCAGACCACTAAATAGTCTGGGGTGAGGAGGTAGACAGGGTTTGGAGGGAGAAGGAGCATTTCTGGTGAGGTTTAGGTAGGGCTGATGTGTTCAGGGAGAAATAACGTGATAGAGGATGGATGGTACAGACAGCTGCAATGGCTACTGATGCTCTGAAGCCTTCTTAGGAAGGTGAGTGGTGGGTATCCAGACAAGCAGAAAGAAACACCTATGGTTTTCAGTCAGACTGCATGTTATTGGTAATGGCTGTACACCTGGAAAGGTTATCTCACGCAACAGAGTAACAAATAAGTATGGTATATGATATATCAATCTGTCACAATCGCCAATAAAAGTCCACTTCCATAGCTACTCTAGCTGATATAGTCAAAACAAATACAGAAGCTACAGCTATTACTGTGACTAGCTGCCAAAAATACAGCCACTGTTACCCCTCTGTTTTAGCACACTCAGACCTGCTGTCCAGACAGTGTGGAGGATCCTGATTGGTGGCCTGGCCCGTCCAGACAGTGTGGAGGGCCCTGATTGGCGGCCTGGACCGTCCAGTGTGGAGGACCCTGATTGGCGGCTTGGCCCGACCAGTGTGGAGGACCCTGATTGGCGGCTTGGCCCGACCAGTGTGGAGGACCCTGATTGGCGTCCTGGTCTTAAATAGCTGGTCGGTCAGCCCCTCTGTCCATTGGTCCAGAGAGCCACTGATGAGGAAATCTATGTTAACAAGATGGGGCCTCTTGGGCTCAAGTGCCCGTGTCAGTTAAGAGGCAGGGTTGGGATTGCTACTTACGGCCCACATTGATCAGAGTGTCTGAGTATTTGAGCGAGGCCTATGTCTGGCCTATGTCTATCGGCAGGAGTAAGGAAACTACAGCCACTGAGTCGATAGCAGCCCGATTCAGGCTTGAGTGTGGAGGCCCGAAAATACATCAGCGCTACAGTTAAATTCAATACTTGCAGCCGGCATAGACTTCTGTGGGTGTCAATGGGCAGCAGCTAGCACAAATCTAACAGCCAACCTCCCACACTTCAGTGAAGTCAGCCTGGGCCACATGGAGAGAGCTCTAAAGGACCCTTTCCCATTTTTGCTCATATTCTGTATTATTTTGTCATAAAAGTGAAAGCACATATTGTGAAAATTTCCCACCTAAGACATGCGTGCATTATATTATGCCAAAAAAGGTGTGTGTGTGAGCGTGAGCGTGAGTGTGTGTGTGTGTGTGTGTGTTGGTAGGTATCGTCTATCAGGCCCATTGTGGCAGTTGAAGGATGAATCAACTGCTTGGCTTTCACAGGAAACCACACAGATAGCTCACTGAAAACTCCATGCTGTCCAGGCTGTGGATTGAAATACCATCCTGTGTGTGTGTGTGTGTGTGTGTGAGTGTGTGTGTGTGTGTGTGTGTGTTTGTGTGCGTTCCCTCTTGCATCTAAATACCATTCGTTCGTTGCTCATGATATCCCCTTCAGGTAATTGTATATATGCTTTCACCACAACATCATGTAAACCTCTTGTACTTCCACATCTCTGCTCTTCGTTCGACAGGGTTTCTTTTAGCACATCGGAGGAAACAAAAAAAACGTACATCTTTCTTCTGTTCTTGTGCAACAAAGCACTCTGAATGCATTCCACCTGTTTACACGCAATCAGCATTGCGTAGTAGTCTTGTTGATCATAGAGATTAGTTTTATAGGAGAAAACAAATGAAATAATTGGTATGCTATGACTAGAATTAGTCAAACAAATACTGGAGGAATCAACAAAGCTGGCTTTCTCAGTGTCTTTATCTGTCTTTCTGACTGGCAGATGCCAATTCTCTCTGTGTGTGCGTCTGTGTCACTTCTGTGTGTGTGTGTGTGTGTGTGTGCCCGCGTCCGTGTGTGCATGTGTGTGGCGAGTGACAGACGCTACGGGGATATCGGTGACAAAGTGACAGGCATATAAACCCAGTCTGACCTGGTCCGCTCCGACCCCTGGGTCCCACACACTCCAGACTCTGGTTTCTCCACTTCCTGTGTTCTGACGCCAGCAATTAGAAACCTGGGCAAGACCTTGCCGAACCAACCAGCAAGCGTGTGACATACCCCTCAGTCATGGCCCCACCTTGGCTATACCACAGTGAGGCCAGTCCTAACCCCTGACCCACTTAGGCTTACACTGGACTCACAGAACACACTGCAACTACAGTCAGTCAGTCAGTCAGTACCTGAAGGTCAGCTCGGTTGGCCCCGATGATTCACTAGAGATGATTCACTCAGATGATTGACTAGAGTGCTGTCTATGGCCTTAGCCCCACTGGGGACAAACCGCTGCTCTAGCTCTCATTCCACTGAGATCTAATTAGACAAGACGATCAGGCTTTTTTCCATGTTCCCAGGGCGCTGTGTTTACATTCAGAAACAAACCAGCCAACAGGGGAAATGAAGACAAATTCCCAGTGAAACGCCACCACCGCAACAGCAGAAATATTTAGTCATAGTGGAACTTCTGAAAAATGTATAGAGCAGAAAAGAGCAAGAGGCCTGTCGGGCGGAGAGGGGTGGCGTGGTTTGGGCTTGAATGTCGAGCACTAAGCCAATTAGCATAGAGGACGAAGCAGAGCGATTTATTAGAGGTAAACACAGCACGGGCAATGTTTATAGAGAGATGCCTCATGGGAAATGGGCTTGTAGGGGGCTATACCGTTTGTCCTAACCACAAGACAGGCACTACACACATGATCTCCTGTTCGCTTCTACCAACTATACCATATAGCTGAGCATTGAATAAAATTAGTAATACAGTAATGCAACTGCCTGGGCGATAGGGGCGGCAGGTAGCCTAGTGGTTAGAGTGTTGGGCCAGTAACTGAAAGGTCGCTGGTTCAAATACCCGAGCTGGAAAGGTGAAAAAAAACCTGTTGATTTGTCCTTGAGCAAGGCACTTAACCCTAATTTGCTCTGGGGCTGTCATTGTAAATAAGAATTTGTTCTTAATAGACTTGCCTAGTTAAATAAAGGTTATATTTTAACATTTCCTCGAAACGCAAAACAAAAAAAGGATCATACAGCTGCAATCATTCCTGACCGCAACAACATCAGAGGCCGCCCGTTCTCCAGAGTTTACACGGTGCCTGGTGCAGGAAAAAGAAAAGGTCTGACAGGCCAAATGAAACGCAGAGGCAGAGAGGGACGGCGTACATCGGGTTACATGATTAATGATAGGGGGAAATGGGGTCATGTTGTATTAAGAAAATGTGTGTTTAAACCCAAAACCGGAGCATATCAGCAGACTAATGCATCAGCTATCGACTGGACACCTGAGAGCTAGAGGCTGTTAGTTCGGTCCCAACGGTGAGCAGGTCCATCGATCCTATGCAACCTCTCCTTTCCTCTCCCCCTCTCTTTTACTCTGTCTCTTCTCTCTCTCTCTCTCTCTCTCTCTCTCTCTCTCTTTTCTCCTTACTTCCCCACTCTCTATTTCTCTCTCTCTCCCTCTCTCACCACTACTGTAAACTTGGGTGTGCATATACAGCACAATAGCCTCTGAGTTTCTGTGTCTGGTTTTGACCAAAGTTAATTTTTGGCACAAGCATGATGGCCAACACTCAATCCTTCTGAATCCCAACACTAGACAGTCATTGAATCCCTGTGGCTTGTTAGTGGTACAGTAGTGCTGTGCTGCCTCAGGGGCAGTAAGAGGGTGTGCTGCGGGTGTTTGTCTCGCTACAGACCAGCCAGTGTGCGAGAGTGATGAGCTAGTGTGTTTGGTTAAGTATGTGGCTAAATTGATTCTGGAATATTCTGAAAAAGAATCTGCTATTCAAAATATATTGATGTACATATATAAGTATATTTCACATACAGTACAGAAATATGTAACGGGTACTGTATGTTGCAAGCATGTTTTAGTTTTAAAAAATGGTCTGCTCATTTATGATCACACACTTGTGTGTCCTAGTAAAGGTTATGGTGATGTCTCAATTTCAGGATGAGCAGTCTGTTTTTGAGCAGTCTGCTTTGCTCAACTGAACCATCATTTTGATGGAGGGAGTTTACTTTGAAACGTTAAGTTATAAAACAAATCAGTAGTATGGACAATCATTCAACAAACAGTCGCTGGGGTGGAAATCAAAGTCATACAGAAGAATTAACAAATAAATCAATAAATAGAGCAAACAAACAAGTCCTAAAGATATAGAAATTATACCTGCAGCATATATATATATATAGTGCCTTCAGAAAGTAATCATACCCCTTGAATTATTACACATTCTGTTGTGTTACAGTCTTAATTCAAAATGGATTAAGTAGATTTTTTTCTCACCAATCTACACCAATACCCCATATTGACAAAGTGAAAACATGTTTTTAGAATTTTTTGCTAATTAATTAATACATGTTAGAATCACCTTTGACAGCTGTGAGTCTTTCTTTCTGGCTTTGCACACCTGGACTGTACAATATTTGCACATTATTCTTTAAAAAATTCTTCAAGCTCTGTCAAGTTGGTTTTTGATCATTGCTAGACAGCCATTTGAATGTCTTGCCATAGATTTTCAAGGAGATTTAAGTCAAAACTGAAACTAGGCCGCTCAGGAACATTCAATGCCATGTTGGTAAGCAACTCCAGTGTATATCTGGCTTTGTGTTTAAGGTTATTGTCCTGCTGAAAGGTGAATGTGTCCCAGTGTCTGGTGGAAAGCAGACTGAACCAGGTTTTCCTCTAGGATTTTGCCTGTGCTTAGCTCTATTCTATATCTTCTTTATCCAAAAAAACTCCTTAGTCACCCCCATACTTGAAATTATGAAGAGTGGTTACTCAGTGATGTGTTGTGGGGTATGTTTGCCCCAAACATAACACTTTGTATTCATGACATAGAGTTAATTTCTTTGCCACATTTTTACTTTAGTTCCTTATTGCAAACATAATGCATGTTTTGGAATATTTTTATTCTGTACAGACTTCCTTCTTTTCACTCAGTCATTTAAATTAGTATTGTGGAGTAACTACAAGGTTGTTTTCTCCTATCATATCCATTCAACTCTGTAACTGTTTTAAAGTCACCATTGGCCTCATGGTGAAATCGCTAAACGGTTTAATTCCTCTCCGGCAAATGAGTTAGGAAGGACGCCTGTATCTTTGCAGTGACTGGGTGTATTGATACACCCTCCAAAGTGTTATAAATAACTTCACCATGATCAAAGATATACTCAATGTCTGCTTTTCTTTTGACCAATCTACTAGTAGGTGCCGTTCTTTGTAAGGCATTGGAAAACCTCCCTGGTCTTTGTGGTTGAATCTGTGTTTGAAATTCACTGCTGGACTGAGGGACCTTACAGGTAATTGTATGTGTGGGGTACAGAGATGAGGTAGTCATTAACAAATCATTTTAAACACTATTATTGCACATAGAGTGAGTCCATGCAACGTATTATGTGACTTGTTGTGCAAATTCTTACTCTTTAACTTATTTAGGCTTGCCATAACAAAGGGGCTGAATACTTATTGACTCAATACATTTCAGCTATTATTAATTTGTAAACATTTCTAAAATCATCAGTCCACTTTGACATTATGGTTTATTGTGTGTAGGCAAGTGACACAAAATCTTAATTTAATACATTATAAATTCAGGCTGTAACACAACAAAATGTGGAAAAAGTCAAGGGGTGTGAATACTTTCTGAAGGCGCTGTATTTCATAGCTGATTCTTGATTTTATTTAATCCAATCATATTTACTGCATTATGCATTATTGCACCAAACATTTTCTAACGTTCATAAATGTATTGCATTTATGAACCGGTCATATTTAAAACTGTTCCACCATTATATATTTCTCTGCTGTCAAACAAACTAGTTGAGTCTGCAGGAGAGGCTCAGTTTTTCCTAGAGCGGGTTTCACAAACAGACTCTATTTAGGAAGTTGACATGGCCTGTGTTTGTGTGTGACTCTGTCCTGCTGGCCGAAGAGCAACAGGGATGTTTTAAGGGACATGCTTAGTTACAGTGTCCCAAAAAGGTCACAATTTGCAACCAGTTTCTGACAGAATGATAGAATAAAAATATATATTTGTAAGGAGCATGAAAGTAATGTCATGCTTTCATTTCAATTGTACTGTTCTCAATACTTCAACAATTAGTATTATATACATTATTCTAACTATATTTACTGTATATCTAATGAACATTATGGTAACTTATGCAACAATGAAACAAGCTTAAGGAATGTTTTCACTCTCATAGAAACTGCACATGCAATAACCTGTTTGTGATGCGTGCAGGATAGTAGAAATGTGATCTGGAGGTAAAGGTCATAGGTTAGACAGCAGAGCTATAAAACACATGACTATGACACCAAACTAAATAGTTTATTATTTCCTGGGTTTTGTCCTCCAATAGTCACATCATCACAGCGTTCAATAATTGTGTCAATACTGTATATCGATAAATAAGTTACATGAAAGAAAACATATTTTGTATCATTACTTTTATTTATGATGGAGTGCAGAGTTAAGAGTGTGCTGCCGCATATACTGTAGGTCACTCACTGAAATCTCTGAAATTTGAGTAAAATATCCCATTGATTTTCTCAAAGCCTTTTTGCTCCGGGCCAAAGGGTGGTGTTTGTTTTTTCCCCTCCATTAAAAGCCTGTATTACTGTACATCAGCTAAGGGGCTAGATTAAAAATAAACGGCAATTAAACTTTATTCAATACCACAAAGTTTTGTTACACAATGGAAACAGGAAGAACGTTTGTTTGCACTCAGCGATTCCTTTCAAAGTAACAGGTCTTGAATTTTCAGTACTGATCAAATAAACAGCTACATATGAGAAAATGTTTCACAGGAAATGTTACAATTTCAATAACGACTTAAATGCACTATTCGACTGTTTATATATAAACTACATGACCAAAAGTATGTGGACACCTGCTCATCGAACATCTCATTCCAAAATCATGGGCATTAATGTGGAGTTGGTCCCCCCTTTGCTGCTATAATAACCTTCACTCTTCTGGGATGGCTTTACACTAGATGTTGTAACAATTCTGCGGGGACTTGCTTCCATTCAGTTACAAGAGCATTAGTGAGGTCGTGCACTGATGTTGGGCAATTAGGCCTGGCTCGCAGTCGTCCAATTCATCCCAAAGGTGTTCGATAGGGTTGAGGTCAGGGCTCTGTGCAGGCCATGATTCATCACTCCAGAGAACGCATTTCCTCTGCTCCAGAGTCCAATGGCGGCAACCTTTACATCACTCCAGCCGACATTTGGCATTGCGCATGGTGATCTTAGTCTTGTGTGTGGTTGCTCGGCCATGAAAATACATTTCATGAAGCTCCCAACGAACAGTTCTTGTGCTGACGTTGCTTCCAGAGGCAGTTTGGAACTCGATAGTGAGTGTTGCAACTGAGGACAGACGATTGTTACGCGCTATGCGCTTCAGCACTCAGCGGTCCCGTTCTGTGAGCTTGTGTGGCCTACCACTTCACAGCTGAGCCGTTGTTGCTCCTAGAAGTTTCCACTTCACAATAACAGCACTTACAGTTGACCAGGGCAGCTCTAGCAGGGCAGAAATTTGACGACCTGACTTGTTGGAAAGGTGGCATCCTATGACGGTGCAATGTTGAAAGATAGATAGATAGATAGATAGATAGATAGATAGATAGATAGACAGACAGACAGACAGACAGACAGACAGACAGACAGACAGACAGACAGACAGACAGACAGACAGACAGACAGACAGACAGACAGACAGACAGACAGACAGACAGACAGACAGACAGACAGACAGACAGACAGACAGATAGATAGATAGATAGATAGATAGATAGATAGATAGATAGATAGATAGATAGATAGATAGATAGATAGATAGATAGATAGATAGATAGATAGATAGATAGATAGATAGATAGATTGCTAATCATCTAGTCGAACAGAAGTATGTATTTCATGACTGGAGAGATTGAGTCTGCACTGCAGATGTTTCTCAAATGGGATATTTGGCTTGTGTTTAGTCAATCTAAATATACCATGCATTATATGTGTATTGCTACTGCAAATGAATGTGAAATGCAATGAATAATTGTGTGTATAGTGTATTGTATAACTAAGCAATAAGGCACAAGGCATCGCCGTGGTATTGGCCATATACCACAAACCTCCGAGATTCCTTATTGCTATTATAAACTGGTTACAGACTCGAATCCAGAATTTATCACAACCGGCCATGATTGGGAGTCCGGTGTAGGCCGTCATTGTAAATACAAATTTGTTCTTAACTGACTTGCCTGGTTAAATACATTCATAAAACTCAGGTTATATTCAATGTTTATGATAACTATGTTTGGTGTACAGTTGCAATATGACATGGCGTCATAACCTAGGTTGTTCTGAACAGAATGAGCCTACATTATTTTTCTGTGAAGAAAATCAGCGGTGGCACGCGCATCTGAATGCACTCATGATTACTAATTTCTATGACTCCTTTCTATGCGCACCAACATTACAATCTATCTCTCTGAATTGCCTTGTGAAAGCCTAACACTGTAAGATCGTATTTAATAAATTATCTAGTCATGTTGGCAATAGAACAAGCCCACGTGACCCAGATTGCGATGTATAAAGGACAGTTTTTGGATTGTGTAAACATCAACCGTAATTGTGTGATGGCGGGGATCCAGGATTGTGTTCCAAACGAAACAACTATAAGTGTGCTTGTTCTAGTTCCTCAACGACACAGCTAGGAGAGCTCAAAAAAAGTATATTGTAGTTGAAGACTCTTCTTTGAGTCATAAAGGTGCATTGAAATTACTTTGGAAATGTACAGTAAATGTAAAATGCACATAGAATCAACAGTGTAATGTTTGTATTCAGTCTTGTGTCAGGTGAACTGTTGTGTACTCACTTTTGGTCTAATAATTTTACCATTATCTCCAAACTGTTCCCTATGCTTTTCATATTTCTTCTCTATAAAACATTTCACTTTAACCCTATCCATATAGGCCAATTCCCACGAGTGTAAAGGGTTAATATATCATAATAATAATAATAATAATAATAATAATAATATATGACATTTAACAGACGCTTTTATCCAAAGCAACTTACAGTCATGTGTGCATACATTTTACGTATGGGTGGCCCCAGCAGCAACCAAACCACTATCTATTTTGGTGCTTTCAAACCAGTGTCATGTGAGATTTATGTTTTATCACATAGGAAATATGGGGTAACATAAAAAGTGAAATATCCCAATAAGTAATGACCATTATAACTGGTTCCTTTTGATTTTAATGCAGCAACGATCTCTGGAAGCTTTAAATGATGCCCTGCTTTAGTTTCAGAGGAAAGGCTGAATTAGCAGAGTTTAGCTAACAGCCTAAATAATGGGCCTTATGGGACATATGAATAGTTGTGGAGAAATGTGAGAAGCTAGAGCTCTGGTGTCTGCTGCTTCTTGATTGGCTATTCTTATCCAATAGGCTACTACGTGTTTCTGTGTGTTTTCAGGACCAATGGGTAGCATTGGTTATATAGATTGGTCATGGGTATAAAAAGTAATGTTCTGGGCATGACATTTATTACCTTCGACAAATAACGTGGCTATTTTTTTGCAAGCATGGAAAATAAAATCACCTCATTTCCTTTTGCACAACTTTTCGTTAGCAGAAAGTTTATTTGAGGTAAATTAAGGGAAATGTTGCACTACATTAAATCATTTATTTATATAGGAAAATGTCATTTTCCAAGGGTGACCAACACTGTGTAAGTTCTTAAACACACTGTAATCCATTTATACAGTTGGTTAGAATTTGAACAAGTGAGGCCAGGGACGTAACTCAAAGCGACTATATTATACATAGGGTTTCAGTGCTACATTGTGTTTAAGTTTTTCTTTACTTTGCTTTCTGCTCCTCATAGAAAAGGTTGACCCATATAATCTCTGGTCCCAAATCAGTAATGCAGAAGACAAAAGCCAATGATAGGCTATGATGAGCAGTGCCACTCCTCACTGAGAAAGATGTTGCGTTACCTCTCCAATGGAGGCTGCTCACTTAGGAGCTGTTCAACCCTCCTCACTTCTAAACAAGTGTTTATGGGGGATGTCTTGTACTAACCAAGCAGATTTGAGAGATTTACTCAGTGCCTGTTTGTGTGTGTGTGTGTGTGTGTGTGTGTGTGTGTGTGTGTGTGTGTGTGTGTGTGTGTGTGTGTGTGTGTGTGTGTGTGTGTGTGTGTGTGTGTGTGTGATTCAGTACTCTGGACAGATTACAATAATATCATAGCATAGCACAACAAATCATTCAGCTCACCTCATTACATTTTTTTCAACGGTTCCCTCCTTTCTGCACGTCTCAGTCAAACCTGCAATAACAACATAAATGACAATAACTGTTAGAAATGGAAGATAATGTCATCAGGTTGTACTTTCAGTCCCTGAGGAAAGGAGAGGGATGCTGGGCCACCGCTGGCAATAGCCAAGTGTGAGATGGAATTTCTCTTTATTAAAAAATTGTTTTTGACTCGGAGTGAATTCATTATCAGTCTATTATCTCAGAATAGAGTAAATATGGAGCCGAGGAGGCACCAACACCTCCCTTAGGCAACTCTCTGTCGGTTATGCTTATGTGAAATCACAGTTCATAAAATGCCAGTTAATAAGGGATTGTGAGAAAAAGATTTAACTCTGTTCCCTCAACACACACACACACACACACACACACACACACACACACACACACACACACACACACACACACACACACACACACACACACACACACACACACACACACACACACACACACACACACACACACACACACACACACACACACACACACACACACACACACACACACACACACACACACACATACTTTATCAGCAGAGAAGTTGTTTATTTTAGGAAGAGAGAGCTTTGGTGAAGTACAGCTCATCCTCATCTCAGTCAAGCCTGGATTCAGTGACTTCACAGGCAGAAGAGCCCAACTCACGCCCACCACTGGCTTATCTACTGCCACTTTATTGGGTACTCTGTCTATATTGCGTTGTTTTTCTAGACATCTAAACCCTGCAAAAAGCTTTCTGTCTGTAGCCTATTCCTCAACTCAGAAGGAGACAGGGGATGAAACTCCATGAGAGAGAGAGAGAGAGCGAGGATTTAAATACTGAAAGAATAAAATAAGGGGTTACCCTTTATAAATGTCAGTTTGTGACAAAGAAATCCCTCATACGGAGAGAGGAAAGACAATGGCATTCATGTTTTATATTCATTGCAATTTATGCTGCAATCTAATGTGGTAGCCTACTAAGACAATGCATCAAATGGACAAAAACTGTGAACAAACAATTTTGCAACGCCTTTGAGAATAATGCGCATGACTACCTGTGCAGAAGCTTCTGGTCCATGCATGCTCAGTGCGTAGTCTGTTTGTTGACTTTCACTCAAAACATGTACAGTATAATCTACATTCATTGGCTTAGTCTTAAAACTACATTGGCATTAGATAAAGATGAGTTTGTTTCAAGTTACATTTCTTTGACACGGTAGGAAGGCTATTCTAAAAGGACCTGGCACTGAAGGACAACCTGTAGCCTATGCTTCAGACCGCATTATGCTTATTTTTGGGACCACATGCGCACCACCATGCATGGATTTTCATGCTTCATTTAGCCTCATCAAAATATTTTTTCCCACTTCAAAGTGATAGACAGTAGCTAGGCTTTCATCAAATTGCAGACAGATTTTCATGTGAATATTCTCAAATCTGCATAAAAACAATATGCCCATTTTCCCACTAGAGATGTTTCAATTAAACTGAATAACAGTCTGTGCGTGATGACGTAGTGCACATAAAAATAACCTTTGCAGTTAAATTCCTATGTACCGACTAAAAAATACAAGTTAAATGGGTTTCAGTCGCATTTTCAACTCTTCTGATGGTTTTCAAAGAACTAATCTTTCTATTGAGCATCTCTGGTCTTGGCATGTGCGCTCTATAGCCAACAGCTCGCAGATACAGTGCAGTTAGGCTACCTACATGATGATAGCGAAATTGTCAAACTGCAGCCAAGCATCAATCATCATGTCACCACAATAAGACCATATATATTTATTGGAAAGGAGCATCAAGCTCATCACAATGCACTTTCACCACCCTGTAGTCATGGGATGATATGACGTGTGGTCCTCCAACTAGGACATGCAGTTTATTAGGCTACAGATGAAATCAATTATGATGAACTTCACAAGATGGGGAATATGCACGGTGGTGATCTTGATTCTGCTTTACAATAAATATCGAGGTTGTTATTCTAGTGACATGATGATTGATGCTTAACTGCCATTTGACAAAGAAAAATATTCTCGCTCAATATCCATTTTAATTTCATAATGTGGACTAGCCTACCCGCACAACACTGCTGTTGGCTACAGCGCACATGCCAAGACCAGAGTAGGCACATATGCTATTTAATGCAACAGTTTTTGTGACAAAACTATTGGTAGAGTTAAAAATGTAATGGAAAAATAACTTTTTTTTCCATACATGAAAACTTAGCGAAAAAGTACATTTTGTGTGCCCTATGTCATAACGCAGTGATGTTTATCCGCAACAAATCCATTTAATGGAAACACATATCTGGTGGAAAAATGCTAATACTGTTTTTAGGCATAAACCCCCAAGTTTTTAGAAAGGTTACTGTAAATATAGGCCTACACCATTTGATATAATGCTGAAGGAAATATGATTAGGCTACTGATAATTGTTTTGTATTGTTGAACAACAAAAATTGCCAATATTATGTAAAATATTAGGGTTTCTTTATTTAAATGTGACATGACACTCACTTGACTTGTATCTTCTCTGTTTCCATGGCAGCAGGCAGCAGAGAGAGGTCACCTGGGCCTAAGAGGGGAGGCCTTCTCTTAACATCACACATCCAACAGGATAATCACTGTAAACAATGGCTAACCCCACCCCCAATCTCCAGCTTCAGCCAGGTATTTATTGTTCTCTGGACTGATCCAGCTTCCTCCATGGAAAACCTTGTCTCTCATCCTCTTCCTCCACTGCTTTACTCATGGCTTGGAAGTGAAAAAAGTTTGGTTTTAACAGGTACATTCAACTTACTATAAAATACAAAACAGTGATATAAAGATTAGGAATGGGTTTTCATGTATTGCCATTAGATTTGTTACTTAAACCAATTGTTGATGATTAGTCTTGCTTTGTTTGTCAGGGTATCTTTTGTCTCTGTATAACATGCATAGATTTTGACACAAGTAAACATTCAATTCGTTTTTTTAGCTGAATTAAATAAATATATTACTTTTTTGGTGAACTAGCCCTTTGAACTGGATCTTTACAGTTTGCCCAAAGCAGGTCTAGACGTATGAGGTCGTATCTGATAGTTAGCAACAGTAAATCATGCTAAGAGGCCAATCAGAATCTGTATCACAATAGACAATAGTTCTAGGCTATTTAGGCTATGTTACAGGGAATCCTTTCCCTTCCACAGAAGTTTAAATTTACAGAGACAGTTGAACATGAATATGCAATGTAATCAAAAACCTCAAAGGAATAGTTGTACGTTTGTTACCTTGACTAAATGGCTTAGTGGGATGGTAACTGATCATTTTACGTGAGAAGTGATAGATTTGAACTCTGTGGCTATGCAGGGCAATACTTTCAGAATTACAATGTTGGCTTCTACGGTGTGATTTAAATATTTTACGAATAGGCCCTAATGATTTCTTCTTTCAAAATTGCCTCACGATAGTCCAGACAGAGAGCAAATCTGTCATATTACCTCTCTTAAATAATGTATGAGACAGTTTTTATTTATCTTTTAGTTTCACAGAAATTGACCTGCCATGACAGTGGATATGGACAGAGAAAGCTGCGATGCAGCAGGTTTCTTGGCAAGGACAAGACCTAGCGAGCGGATTGCCTATCCGTGTTTGGGGGCGATCAGAACCAGATGGGTCAGTTTGTGCCCTCCCCTTCAGGCTAGGGCAGTGGAGTGACTGTCACTCAGACCCCGGGTGTGTATGGTTGATGGGGAGGAAGAAGGGAAGGGGGCATGTTATGGCTCTGAGGGTGTAAGTGTAAACAGTCTCCTGGATATGACTGACACTCCGTTTCGGTGGTAGACCTGACATCTTCCATTTAACACAGAAACATAGAGGAATGGAACTAGAGCCAGCAAGAGAGAAAGAGAAACGCTGTAGAGAGAGTGGAGAAGTGAAAGAGTGTCATAAAAACAGACCTCTTGTCAACCCTCTATGATTATCATGAAACACTGATGCATTTAGAAGAGGCCCTTTAAAGATTATCATGAAACACTGAAGCATTTAGAAGAGGCCCTTTAAAGATTATCATGAAACACTGAAGCATTTAGAATAGGCCCTTTAAAGATTATCATGAAACAATGATGCATTTTAGAAGAGGCCTTTTATTTTTTTTATTTAACCTTTATTTTACTAGGCAAGTCAGTTAAGAACTAATTCTTATTTACAATGACTGCCTTGTTCAGGGGCAGAACGACAGATTTATACCTTGTCAGCTCAGGGATTCAATCTGGCAACCTTTCAGTTACAGGCCCAACACTCTAACCACTAGGCTACCTGCCGCCCCAAAGATGATCATGAAACACTGATGCATTTAGAAGAGGCCCTTTAAAGATTATCATGAAGCAATGATGCATTTAGAAGAGGTCCTTTAAAGATTATCATGAAGCAATGATGCATTTTAGAAGAGGCCCTTTAAAGATTATCATGAAATGCTGATGCATTTAGAAGAGGCCCTTTAAATATGATCATGAAACACTGATGTATTTTAGCTTTGTCTACACCTGATGAGGTTTAAAGATAAGCACACATGGAGAGGGAAATGGGAAGGAGGTGCAGTGGTGACTTACCCTTCTCTTCTCCTTCCTCTCATTCTTTCGTTCCGCGACTCTCTGGCGATCAGGTTTCTCCCGGTCCATCAGCTGAGTGGTCATGTGGGGCTTGATCAATGGCAGGAAACCAACGGATCAAATGGTAATTTATCTGAAAGAGATAGGCCAGTGTCTACAAAACCATGCCTCTGAGCTACAAGCTCTCACAGTCTCAAGACAGAATTAGACGTTAATTTTTCTCAAATGTCAAATTTCAAATTGTTTAAGGTTAAGTTTAGGCATTAACTCCTAATTTTTAGGGTTAGAGTTAAGTTTAGGCATTAACGCCAAATTCTTAAGGTTAGTTATGAATGATTAAGGTAAGGGTTAAGGTTAAAAAAATATAAAAAATAACATTCTATTACTGGATTTGAAGATGCAACCTTTGTAATCAGAAACCTACTTGAAGGTAACTGTTGCCCATAGTGGCCAGTTTCCACTTCACCCCCCTACATCCTCAGCCATGGATGGTGGTCCAATTCTGACTTGTATCACGGGTGACCTGCCTGCTCTGAGACCCCCCCCCCAAACACACACACACACACACACACGCAAAAACACACACCACTTCCACAAAAACACACTCCAGACATACATAAATACAAACATGCACCTACCCGCAAAGTAACCCCCCCCAGACCTGCACATGATACACACATGCAAGCATCCACATGGAGCTCTAAAGTGATTGTGTTGCAGGCTGTATGTGACTTCTCCTTGTGATGTGGGGGTTGTGTGTAGTGTTTTCCCCCATAGTACACAGTGACGCTGAGGGTGGATGCATACAGCCACCTAAGGGGATATTTAATATGCACAATTATTACTCACTCACTTTCCACCTGCTGTATGCAAATATACAACATATTGCCTTGGGTCTCTGTGGAGAATCTCACTACTCACTCAGACTCACCACAGGCCTTTATCTGTAATTAAACTACACACTAACTTCATCTCTAGGTTTATTGATTTTGATATTTTTTATTACCGTTGATCAACTATGCGCCATAAGGGATTGCAATGGTGTTTCCATTTGGCAGCTGTTTGCTGTAATTTAGAAATTGTTTAAACCACTTGATTGTATTATGTATCTTCAATAAACGTTATGAGCTGATATTAGATTAATTGTCCACATTCTCAGAATGTTATATACTATTCTATATTAAAGTTCTTAAATATGATACGTTTGCATAATGGATTTCAGCAGACAAAGACCCCCCTTCTTGTGAATTAAAATCGGCCCCAAGGGCAAAACTCCAACTGAACTACAATGTGATATTGCTACAATGCTTTCCAAGAAATAAGACAGCATTTAGTATTTAGTATGGATCCCCATTAGCTGCAGCCAAGGCAGCAGCTACTCTTCCTGGGGTTTGAACAGGAACAAAAACAGTTGCATCACAACAAAACAACGCCTCCATCATAAATAAAACTATACATCATACAAGACATTATTACATCATTACTCTAATATTACACATTTACAATATAAAATGTACAATACTACAATGTGTGTGTGTCAAGTGTGTGTGTTAGAGTGTGTGCATGCGTGTGTTTGTGTGTGTCTCTTCACAGTCCGCGTTGTGCCGTGAGGTATTGTTTAATCCATTTTTTTTATCTGATTTTATTGCTTGTTACTTGATGTTACTTGATGTGGAAGAGAGTACCATGTAGTCATGGCTCTATGTAGTACTGTGCCTTTCCCCCGAGTTTGTTATGGACTTGGGGACTGTGATGTCTTGTGGGGTATGTATGGGTGTCTGAGCTGTGTGTTAGCTGTTTGAACAGACATTTCGGTGCTTTCAACACATGAATTCCTCTCACAAAAACAAGCGATGCAGTCAATCTCTCCTCTACATTGAGCCAGGAGAGATTGACATGCATGTTATTGATATTAGCCATCCGATATTAGCCCCAATACTCTACGGCATATCTGGAAACACTTAATTCCATATTTTTGATACCACAATGCCTTTATAGTAATGATATGTATCTAATCTACTAACTGAGTTTAGGGATTGTTCTTTCATGAGGAGAGGGGTGTTTCTAATCTGGGACCCTTACAGTGTGGTGGGTTCTACTGCCACCCCTTGTAACTCTTTGCTTCTGTCAAAACAGACATTCTCCAATTGAATTAAGGTCCTGTTCTGTGCTGCACCCCCTCAGCCCCTCTACGAGAACCCCCCTGAACCCCCTTGGCCCGGTCCTGTTCCCCTCACCCAGGCTCCTCGGACTAATTAAAACCGGTGTGGCCTTGTCTTCGCTGGATTAACCCTAACAAGGATCCACTGACTCCACCAGCATGTGCCTCTTGATGAGAGCGAGAGAGACAGAGAGACAGACAGAAAGAGAAATGGGGGGATTTATCCAGGCAACCTTAGCCTTGAAACCCAACACACTTAATTCACTACAGATGATACAGAAAAGGTGGAAGAGAGAGAGAGAGAGAGAGAGAGAAAGAGACAAAGATACTTATGTTGATAGTTTAAATCACTAGTGTGTGTAGTGTTTTAAAAACTTAGTGAACTCATCAACACGTGACCTTATTGTGAAGAGAGTCATAAAAACGGACCTCCTGTCATCGATTTGATTCCATCAAACAGAGAGATGAATGTCAATTCTTATTCTTTGTGTGTGTGTGTGTGTGTGTGTGTGTGTGTGTGTGTGTGTGTGTGTGGGGCAGAGCAAAATGAAATTCTTTGATAATGCTTTAATAATAAAACTCGATGTTAAATCAATTCTCCAAGTGTGAGTCTCATTAATCATAATAGTTGACAACTATTCTGGAGAGTGTCTGCATAATGACTGTAATTTGTAATAGGTTTTGGTTGTCGGTAGCTGAAGTCACGGTGTTTGAGAATCATACTTTTTCCCAGAGGTTGTGAAGTTAATCAATGCAACAATATATTTTCTGGTATCAGCAGATAATTATTTTTAGAAAATGATGTTACATATTTTGATATGATCACCAGGTTCCATTATTACAAATCAATGTATAAAAATCGATGTATATATGTGATAAGAAATGTATTTTTGATAAAACACATTTCTACACAGATCACCAACAGAAACACAATAATTAGGCCATTACAGTCATTATACAGTCGCTCTTGCATGGGTTTACCGGAGTTTCCCGTGGCCCTAAAATGAATTCTCTGGCTGACACAGTTAAACGACTTCGTGAATGAAGTGTTCAAGTCCAGATCGTGCACAGTAAAGTGCCGTTGGTGTATGGGACATAGTCTTTGCGGTGACTATTCGCTTACGACTATATGCTTTCTTAACCATAATCCTTTAAGTATGACACTGAAGTCTGCATGACTTCGATTTCAAAACATATTGTATAACCATAGATGCTTAGGTAAAGTAATCTAGTGCACAATAAAATATGCAATTCTTTTAAACGAGGTTGTTCACTTGAATTATATTCCCCACAATTCGGCTACCAAATTAATAAAAAAACAAACGTCAGAAATAAATCAGGGTATAACGGATTAAGAAATGAAAATCAATACTTTATTTTGCTAAATGTTTAGATAAAAATTTTAATGGGAAATAATTGTGATATTAATTCAAAACAAAGGAAGAAAGATGCAGGCATATGTTGATCTAAACGTGTTGAACAAGGTATATTTACCTAGTTCACAGTTTTAACGTTCAAGTTAATTTCTCCCCAGAGAAGCAGAACCATCTGAATATGACAGCAACAATTACACAACAATTACAATTATATAATTACAATTGTAATTATAACTACAGTATAATGACAACTCAAATATTATTATTATAATAGTATTGTTATTATTACATTTCGTCTAATAATAATAATAATAATTATAAGCATTATGTTTCGTATAATAATAATAATTATTATTTAATAACATTTTTAATTTAATTTAACTAGTCAGTTAAGAACAAATTCTTATTTACAATGACGGCATACTTCGTCCACACCGGGCGAAGCTGGGCTAATTGTGCACCGCCCTACGTGACTCCCAATCACAGCCGGATGTGATACAGCCTGGAATCGAACCAGGGTCTGTAGGGACGCCGCTAAAACTAAGATGCAGTGCCTAAGACCGCTGCACCACTCAGGAGACTGAATACTAATACTAGTAGTATAATATAGTAGTATAATAATACTACTATAATAATAATTATTATTATTATTCATATTCTGGTAAGAGATGGGAATTAGCAAGCCAAGTACGGATCTTTAAAGTGGTTGTGATTCGTGAGCAAACCGTTTTTTGATATATTGGCCTATATGTGTCACTACTGTATGTCAAAGCTACTGTTTCTAATAGTATGACTATGTATAGCAGTACACGTTCCTGACTGTCTCAGTGTTGGTCATTAAGTTTGATTGGTGTGTGCCCTGCCTCTCAGGGTTACCCCAGAGGAGCATCATTTTTTGTTGTGATATTGTAATGAAGCCCTCAGGTCCTCTTCAAGGTAATTACCCACTCTGCCTGCCTCTCTGCTTTGCTTAGCTTTTGGGCTCCCAAGTGGTCTAAGACAATGCATCTCAGTGCTAGAGGTGTCACTACAGACAAACTGGTTTGAATCCAGTCCCATAGGGTGGCGCACAAATGGCCCAGCGTGTTTGGCCGGTGTAGGCCATCATTGTAAATAAGAATTTGTACTTAACTGACTTGCCTAGTTAAATAAAGGTAAAACAAATATATATATATTCATCAGGCCTCCTGCTAAGTGCTCATTCAAGTCATCATAAAAGACACCAGGGGTGCAACTTTGGTTTTAGAAGTGGGGGGGACATAACATATATTTTCTTGTTTTTTTATACAGCCAGATAAACACTCCAACAGCCTACATGACCACTCGTAGGCTTCCGCATGGTCCTAAAGCACACCGTTGCCTCGTTTTGCATCACATTCCAATGATAAAACTGGGAGGGGGGGACAAAAATGCAATTTCAGAATGTGGGGAGGACATGTGCCCCCTGTCCCCAGTGAAAGTTGTGCCCCCTGAAAGACACACTGAGCCTTCCTCTCTCATGTATCCATTCTATCCTAGTGTCAGTTTGCAGATGTCTGGGCTGTATGGGCTTCTGTCAGCATGGCCAGCAATACATACATTCCCCTGTGTTACTGTAACGAAGCATTTGACCCTGTCCATTGGTGGCAGGAGTAGGATGGAAATCCATACTGGGGATCATACAGATGAACACCCACTCTGCTGAGGAAGCTGCTTCCTGTCCACCATGGGGCAGACATTCCAAGCATGTGGCAGATTCCCCTCTACATGGTAAATAATGGAGACATTATATAGTACGACATGCCAAGGTTCAAGCTGTGCTCCTGTGCCACACGTCTAGTTGGCCCTCTCTCCCACCCTGTAGCACCAGGAGATTACCATTCTGTCAGTGTTTTACCACTCTCATTATTCTGCACTCAATGATGCCAATGATAAGCTGTTACTAACCAAACAAATACATCCATATTTTGTGTTGTTGACTCCAGGTCCATACAACTTTTAGATATTCACAAGAGGTAGAGTTATAATTTGTACATTTTATTCCTTTATGACATGAACAAGCAGCCTAAAACACCTTTGCCAGCTGATGGACCAGGACCACTAGCATGAAGAGGAACAGGACAAAGCCCACGTCCAGGGAACAGTTGGCCTCTGAGTATCTAATATAGTTTTGGATACCATTCTTGTTCTTGCATGTTAGCTCTGTCTCCTCAATGTGATAGAAGGTGACCGGGAAATGTCTCTGTCCTTGGGCCAAGGGTACCAGCCAGGAGTTTTCACAGTTACAGTGGAGGCGACGTTCGTAGAATAGCAGGGACCTCAGGCTGGTCAGGGGCTCAGGGAAGCTCTCTATCACACTTTAGAGATTCCATCATCAGCTGCCTGAGGGAGTGGAGGTCTCTGCTCTTCCATAGTGAGGATTCTGCAGGAGATTAGATTCAGGCTCTCCAGACAGGTCATGTTGTGGAACATGGTGGCCAGCCCTAGTTGCGTAACTCCCTTCAGCTTCAGAAACCTCAGCTGCACAAACAAGTTCATGTCCACAAACTCTGCAGAGACATGTGACTGTAAGTCAAAGTACTACAGGGAGGTGAGGTACCTTGCGGCGAAATTATGCCCACACATTAGTGAGATTCTTCAAATAATGGATCAAGCCCAAGTTGATGCTGTCATTATCTCTAGCAAAAATGGTGAGGGTGAACTTCTTTATCCCCAGAAAGTTTCCCACTGCAGACTGTTTTGTGATTGAGAGTTTGTGTAATGTCGCACAAACAGAATCAAATGAAAAGCTTTTCTTATCTAAATCTAAATAACGCAATCTACTGATAGCAGATTGCAGAAGCTGTGTCTGTTGTTCATCAACGTCAGGCAAACTTTAATGTTTTCAAAGTATATGAATACACCTTTAGCTATATGACGCGCTCTTCTGAATGAAAAGTCTACTTCTTGCAGACGATAGAAATAAAGAAATTTGTGTCGAGCAATTCTGGTGTCTCAAAATGACTATTTCCTCTGAGTCAAAGACTAGGCTTGTTAATGACTGTGTCATATTGACCAGGGGCACTGGGGACGGGGGGGACATGTCCCACATTCTGAAATTGCATTTTTGTCATTGGAATGTGATACAAAATGAGGCAACGGTAGGCTGTTTGGAGTGTTTATCCGACAAAAATAAAATAAATGTCCTCCCACTTCTAAAACCAAAGTTGCGCCCCTGATATTGACCATCCTACATAGCAAATCAGTAATCTCCTGTGTACATTGGTAGACTGTGAGTTCCTTCAAACCAGGTTGTCTGTAGTGACGCCTCTAGCACTGAGATGCAGTGTCTTAGACCACTGCGCCACTTGGGAGATGATGTTATGGCTGTTTTGTTTGTCCAAGGGAATTGATTTTAGGAATTGATTTCAGTTTCTGTTCCTTGTTCAGTTTAGTTTTATCCAGTGAAGGTCAGTTAATTCAATGACTGCAATAGCTCATTGACAAGCACAATGCTTTATCCAATGGCATGAGACCCTGATGGGATTACTTGTCCATGGATTGAAGACCTGGAGTTCTTCCACTGCTTTGTCTGTTACGCGTGTTCTATCTCCTCTTAGTCTTTTACACCCCAGGTCAAAAGTTTGGAATATTACTAATTAAAGGGTTTTTCTTTATTTGCACAATTTTTTACATTGTAGAATAAAAGTGAAGACATCAAAACTATGACATAACACATATGGAATCATGTAGTAACTAAAAAATAAATCAAAATATATTTTATATTTGAGATTCTTTAAGTAGCCACCCTTTGCCTTGATGATAGCTTTGCACACTCTTGGCATTCTCTCAACCAGCTTCACCTGGAATGCTTTTCCCACATATGCTGAGCACTTGTTTGCTGCTTTTCTTTCACTGCGGTCCGACTCATCCCAAACCATCTAAATTTGGTTGAGGTCGGAACCAAAAATCTCAAATTTGGACTCCAGACCAAAGGACAAATTTCCACTGGTCTAATGTCCATTGCACATATTTATTGGCCCAAGCAAGTCTCTTCTTCTTATTGGTGTCCTTTAGTAGTGGTTTCTTTGCAGAAATTCGACCATGAAGCCCTGATTCTCCTCTGAACAGTTGACGATGAGATGTGTCTGTTACTTGAACTCTGTGAAGCATTTATTTGGGCTGCAATCTGAGGCTGGTAACTCTAATGAACTTATCCTCTGCAGCAGAGGTATTTCTGTGACGGTCCTCATGGAGCTGGTTGAGAGAATGCCATGAGTGTGCAAAGCTGTCATCAAGGCAAAGGGTGGCTACTTTGAAGAATATCAAATATAAAATATATTTTGATTTGTTTAACACTTTTTTAGTTGCTACATGATTCCATATGTGTTATGTCATAGTTTTGATGTCTTCACTTTTATTCTAAAATGTAAAAAATATAGCAAATAAAGAAAAACCCTTGAATGAGTAATATTCCAATATTGTGACTGGAGGTGTTTATATAGTGCTTTTTCTATCTGTTCAGTCTCTTTCTGATCTTTTTAAATATTTTGGTGGATAGAGAAAGAGGCTATGAAGCACAGACAAGGTTATTATTGCTCACCAATGTCTAAAATCCCTTTTCACAGAACACTGTCTGAGGACCTTGACTAACGCTAACTTTTTTAGGCCTACTATAGGTAACATGCATTAGCTAGATATTTTAATTTTCCTTTCACTCCATATCCATATAATGTCAAAATAGATATTTCCCAACTACATAACGTACAGTATGATTGCCTGCATATTTGGTGAGCTTCAAAGGATATTACTTTTGAAGAAAAAGTACATGAAAATAAAACAAACTAACATTGTATGGTGTGAATTAGATCTAGATGTGGAACACTCTTGTGCAGCATGTGTTTTGCGTGTGTATGATGATGATGACTATGATGATGATGATGATGATTGGTTAATTGCAGGCAGGTTGTGATTGTAGTGAAATAACTTGTGCTGTGTGAGCGTCCATATTTCACAAGTTGGAGTGAGAGGGGAATGGACAAGGGTGCCGGCGAGAGGCGTGTAATATGTTTAACTACGGTAAAGTAGTGTTTTGAGAATTGGTAATTGCTTACATCCCTCTCTGGCCACGGGGACACTGTCCAGATCTCAAGGTACATACACATACACACACACACACACACACACACACACACACACACACACACACACACACACACACACACACACACACACACACACACACACACACAAACACACACACACACACACATAAACACACATGCACACGTACGTGTTCTTGAGTAGCATGTTTCAGGGCCTTCATGGCATAGAGCCAAAGCGTCGCTCTGAAACGTGGAGGCATTGACTGACTGGCAAAAACAGTAGAAGAGAGGTTTTTCTATTGCAGAGATAAATGCATCATGTTAGATACATCCAACACCATAGTTAAATCCCCCAGTTCTCAGTTTGGACTCTATTATGCTCATAATTGAATATTCCACCACTTAGTGAGGAGTGACACAGTCAGACATGACAGCTACAATAGCCTACCACCTTTTGCGTAAGAGAAACTTTTCACACATAATATTTACTTTGACAATGTTTTGATGACGCGGCAACGCAGAACTGTGAACCTCTCTCCAAGGGGGACAGAGTGGATAATGTTTATTTTACCTTCTTACCTTTGCAAATGTACTTTGAATAAATAAGACGGTCTTTCAATGTGAGCCATACCTTACGTGTGCCGTAGGTTTGTTTACCATAACACGCTCACTTCTTAGAATCATTTTTTGTTTGAAGGAAATGGACACAAAAATATACAGAATTCTGTGTAATTACATGCGAAGGTTTATTTAAGTTTGAAGGTCACATGAAGGGAAACAAACTAAACAAGGGTCTATACGTGTTCACCAGGAGCCTGATGTTGTCTAGGGCAACCTAGCAGGCTGAATGGTTTGAATTTACTGCTCCACGACAGTAAAATTGTCCTAATCACAAGGTAAACAGATACTTCCCCTCCTATCAGAGCACGCCGGCAAATGGGGGAAAAAACTTTCTCTGTTAATTGTTGTTTTCCTACTAATTCTGATTTAAAAACACCAGCATAATTATTTGTAAGTACCACTTTGATTTTGTGAATTTGTTTGAAAGAGGCTTAAGGTGTTTCACTGAATTATTCACTTAGGTTTGGTTATGGAGTTTGCTTGCAGCATTTTAAGTCAAATTAGAAAGGAAAGCCGGGAACTGGGTAGTGTTACATAGCTTTTGCACTTTTTGAATGACCTGATTTTAATCTGCCTTGACCTCCTGAAGACTTGATGTTCCGAAACATTTTTTCATCTTACCCTTACATAAAATCATATATTTGAAAGCTATACCCACTCAATGAAATATATCATTTTCTTTATTTATTCTACATTTACTATTTAATCACAATATTTAATCAATGCATAATTTCACAGAGTATATTAATTGTTTTATTTCCCCAAAATTTTTTGAAAAAAATGTAATAACAATCATTTAGATATTTTCTGCAACAATAACATGAATTTGAGGAAGAAGAAAACTAACCAGGGGTAGATGAGGCAGAAGAGAAGGAAGCAACATGATTCATCAACCTGTACCGAGCAGTGGGCTACTCTCTCCTCTCCAGTGCTGTCTCTAGTTGTCTCACTGCATGCCGGTGGTCCGGTGGTGGTCCGGTGGTGGTGTGCTGCTCTGGGTGTCCCGGGGCCTGGGGGTCTGGGCCCAGGACTGAGTGTGGGTCTGGGACAGGCCTGCCAGCTGCCACAGGTGCCTGGATGGAGGACGAAGGATTGTTAGCAGGGAACACTGCAGGGCTTACTGGAAACAGGAAGACAGGCCACACTCATTAATTACACTGGAAACACTCAAACTGGCAGGCCACTGCATTTGTCCAGCTATGGGCTCATACATGTCAACACTCACACGCATACTGGGCTGTGTTATTCATGTACATTTTCAATCTCTACAAGTAATGGCTGACATTTTAATTCTATCTAGTCGGTTTCAGTGATATGATGATGATTTTTAACACATCACGTTTGTTTGGTGGTCAAAATGTTATAAAAGTGTACTTTCAAAATGTGATGATTTAAATGTCATAAATACAGTATATAGCAGGGGATATTAAAGAATAAGAATTACTACCTATAGTGATACAGTATTTGCTTATTTGCTTATAACATTGAAATGAAACAGAACTAAATTCAGCATTGATAATCACACAGATGGTATGTACTTCAGAATATTTTCTCACATCTAATCTAGGGAAAACATATTCAATGTCTGGTCTCTGCTGGTCATCAGTTAGACATCTACAGTATATCTTACATCAAAAGCATGAAGCAGCTTGTCTCAGTCTTGGCCTGGTAGTCTGTCTAAGTACTACAGTGTAAGTAAAAGTGATTTAATGTAGAGGGGTAGTGAGTTTCTCTCAGAAACCCAATACTGGAGTATAGAGTTTCTGCCATATGGATTATAGTGTGTCTGTTGTCTTGAACATAATATCTGAGTATAGAGTATCCCGGTCAGTGCTAGAATACTGAAGTTTAGTGTGTCTTATCGTATGATCTGGTGTTAGAAAACATTTATCATATGATCTGGTGTTAGAAAACATTTGTCTTATATGTTAGATTACACAGCCTAGCGGTTAGAGCGTTGGGCCAGTAACTGAAAGGTCGCTGGTTTGAATACCCGAGCAGACAGGGTGAAAAACCTGCCGATGTGTCCTTGAGCAATGGACCTAACCCTAATTTGCTCCAGGGGCTGACCCTGTAGGTAGGCCGTCATTGTAAATAAGAATTTGTTCTTACCTGACTTGCCTAGTTAAATAACAATTAGTGCTTTGATTTAATATAGGTAGGCCTATTTGGCACCAAATGTCATGCTATTACGATGCTGTCTCTAATGTGTTCCAGTGGTACTCGAGGACTCAGTGCACCACTGGTGGTTAACTGTGAAATTCAGATTTTAGAGTGTGTTTGTGATGGAGTTACACTAGAATTAGCTCTGGTGTTCAACTGATATAATTATTAGGAAAATAAACAACTACCACTTGTAGGCTGTAATATCTTTCTGACCATCTTTCACTTTTTTCTTTGTCATCCTTTCTCTCTTTCTCTCTCTCGTTCTCACGTTCTCTCTCTCTGGTTCTCTCTGTCACTCTCGTTCTCTAGTTCTCTCGTTTTCTTTCTCGTTCTCTCGTTTTCTCTATCTCTCTGTCTCTCTCTCTCTCTGTCTCTCTCTCTCGCTCGATCTTCACATTTCTCAAATTTTTTCTCTATTTTCCGGTAGTAAAATGGTGCCAGCCTGACACATAAATGCAGAGGCCATGTAACTGAATCCTCTCCATCAAACGTATACAGTAAAGAGGCTGAGTGGTGCTCCCAGTTTGAGGAGAACATAAAAACTCAGCAGCATGATAAGGAGTTAAAGAGAGACTTTGATATTTTTAAATGACGAACATAAAAGGCAATCAAGATGGAGGACGCGGTCTCTATAAAGATCTAATGGAGGTTCAATTGAGAAGCCTGAGCTACAAGGAGAGCCGTTTGCTGTGCCAATGCCGGCAAAGAACTAACCTGCCATCTATGAAACCTTGCGGTTGAAACAAAAAGACAGAGAGGATTTCTCGTTCTCTCTGTACATCCTTCAGCCCAAACCAAACATGATGTTCTGTAAGAGGGGTAAAGTTCAAGCTGTATTAGACATACTAGTTCTCTTTTGGCGCCCCCTGTTGGAGCGGAGGACCGTCATAGGAATAAAGCAATACTATTCTGATCATTAGTGGAGTTAATGACCTATTTAGTACACAAACTAAAATAATACTACTGTCTGATCATTAGTGGAGTTAATGACCTATTTAGCAAATAAAACAAATAGATTGACAGTTTAGAATGCTGGATCACTAAAAGTAAATTTCATGTCATACGTACGGTAAACCAGACATGTGATGTCACTCCCAGGATTTATTGCGTGTTTGTTATTCTCCTGCCACAACATACCTGGTGAACTGAATGACCGGCCTGTCCCTCTTGGCAGGAACATAAAAGATGTAACACACAGTATATTTTTCCTATCGTCTTTGTGTTTATTTTCTGCTCACTGCAGACATTTGGGTTTTCCTCAGTGCTTCATATTAGCATTGACATTAGTGTGTATTTGTGTTTCTGTAAAGGTGCTGACCACAGTCACCTTGATTTACCCACTATATTTACTGAGCTCACTAATGAGACGTTATTAAGATGTACGGCCTGAATTTTCTTTTCCATGCCCGATTTATTTTTGCAGGTACATATTCATATTATATCTGGACACTGCATGACAAATTAAATTATATTTGGAATACTTGACAACCCATCCGTCAAAAGGAGCCTTTTTCTAGTGTTTACAAAAGGCATTTCTAAACTTCTCTTGACCTGGGGTGTTTATATGCCAAGTTTACGTTGTGAGCATTTCAAATGTCATCAAAACCACCTTGCTGGAGGGGTCTAAATTGGTTCCATTCGGCTGTTTGGGGAGCCGGTGGCTGCTGCTGTGAGAGCCGTGTGAGGGGAAAGTTGAGAGAGACTGGAAAATCAGAGTAGAAGAGGGACAGCATGGTCTTTCAGACGGCCTGGTGATGAGAGCCAATCAGAGAGGAGCAGCAGTGGAGAATGGCATGCCAGGCCTCAATCAGCCACCCATCCTCTAGGCTGGGGGGAATGTGTCAATCAAACGACCTGCGGGTTGAGAGGGTCGAGTCGACCTTAGACTACAGTTTCACCTAGGGTCATTCTAGAGACCAGGGCAAGGAAGAGCAAAGGAGATACAATGGATCAAATGTAGACCCATGTAGAGTTAGTCAAAACATTATACATATTAAATAACAAAGAGTTTGAATTGGCATAAGTATTATTTAGACTAGATCGTGTGAAGCTGCAGGCACAACATGTACAACAAGTATTTAATAAGCAATAACCTTTTTTCATGCAGGATATAAAGCAAATACGGTGACCCTGACTGTATACTGTGACCCTGACTGTATAGCTTTTGTCAAAAGCTCCAGACTCCATGTGAAATGACACAATGAAGCTTATTTTAACACACTGTCATTTTAGGTGCAACATACCGTAGGCTTACTGCCAAGATGGAGACGGATGTCTTTGTTTATGTTTAAATATGGGTGACCATGTTTGTAAATGGACTGTATATTGT
>CM042387.1:25024069-25141569 GCA_023634145.1 Thymallus thymallus
TTAGTGAAACTGGATATCCCGATATCTGCACCGCCCTCGCTGTTAATCAAATTCGCCGTAATTGTCATCTGCGGATTTTTAAAGACACGGAGGGGAAATAACAACTTGACCTGTGGCCCCTTCCTTGGGGTCTTCTGAGAGTTTGTATATAGTCATGCTCCGCTGTGCATTACTGTCTGCAAGGCCTTTGGGTTTCTGGGAGGGAGTCTGTGTCCTCTCTTTTCTCTCTCTCTCTCTCTCTCTCTCTCTCTCTCTCTCTCTCTCTCTCTCTCTCTCTCTCTCTCTCTCTCTCTCTCTCTCTCTCTCTCTCTCTCTCTCTCTCTCTCTCCTCTCTCTCTCTCTCTCTCTCTCTCTCTCTCTCTCTCTCTCTCTCTCTCTCTCTCTCTCTCTCTCTCTCTCTCTCTCTCTCTATCCAACCATCCAATCCCTCAGATCATCAAAGCTGGAGTAGGGCATAAGTCACCCAGAGACCAGAATATAGGCCCATTTAAAACCTGGACAGAGGACACTTCAAAACTCTCTGTGCTCCACTCAACTGTCTATCTTTCCTCTCATCCCATAACCATTGCTTCACTAGAACACAATTTGGGCCTCTGCGTCAAACACTTGGCACGACATGATAACTCTCTACTCACTCGACTCTGGTTGTGCAAGTGGCCACAACCAGCCCAGCCCACACCAGTCTCCCCACCCCTGCCAGCTAGCCCATCCCATCCCAAACTGGCACTCTGTACTGTACTTGTTCCAGTGGGAAGGGTAGCAGGACCAGCTGGAGAGACAGGATGCTGTCTGGTAGTGTTCTGTGGGGTGCTGAGTTATGACAGGTTGGGTGTGTTGACTGACATGGCCGACACAGAAGACATGAGTTCCTATTCAAATCCCGGTTGTTGTAGTGAGTAATTCCCTGACTACCCCAAGCCCCTAATTCCAGGGAAGGAAGAGAAAATGAAACAAGACAATATTAGAAAGAGTATAATGAAGGTGGAGAGAGAACAGCAACAGAATCTCCAAATGCTGTGACACTGAGAAGACAACCCCCGTATATAGATGACTGACCATAAAGATCCTGCAATGTCATGTATGTAAGTGATAGGCACCGCGGTTACTGCAGTGGGGGTGGCCCCTTCACCTGACACCACCGTCACAGGTGTCCCACCACGCGGGCAGCCGCTGGCCAAGCCAACTCCTCTGGCTTATTTCAGGTTGACAAGTTTAACTCGCCAAATATGAGAGCCATCTGAGGCATGGCGCAAGGGAGTGCAGGGGAGCATGGGGAAGGAGGATGCAATCTGAAACGGTCCAATCGTAAAGGCTCGAGAACTTGTGAGGGATTTATCTTAACCTCTAAAGGATGGTGTCCCGCACTCGGGAGGGTTAAGCTAACGTGCGCTAATGTGATTAGCATGACTTTGTAAGTAACAAGAACATTTCCCAGGACATAGACTTATCTTATATGGGCAGAAAGCTTAAATTCTTGTTAATCTAACTGCACTGTCCAATTTACAGTAGCTATTACAGTGAAAGAATATCAATTGGGGAGAGTGCACAGTTTTGTACTTGAAAATGTATTAATAAATCAATAGGCACATTTGGGCAGTCTTGATACAATATTTTGAACAGTAATGCAATGGTTCATTGGATCGGTCTAAAATTGTGCACATACACTGCTACCATCTAGTGGCCAAAATCTAAATTGTGCCTGGACTCCTAAGTAATATTATGACCTGTCTCTTGCATTTCAAGAGATGATTCAAGATGATGAGACAAAAAAAAAAAAAATGTTTTTTTATTTGTATTACCTTTTACCAGATCTAATGTGTTATATTCTCCTACATTGATTGACCATTTCCAAAAACCTCAAAGTGTTTCCTTTCAAATGGTATCAAGAATATGCATATCCTTGCTTCTGGTCCTGAGCTACAGGCAGTTAGATTTGAGTATGTAATTTTAGGCAAACATTTAAAAAAAGGTCTGATCCCTTAGGTTCAAAAATATAGGTAACAGCGTCAGTAAATCTGAAGCCCCTGGAAATAGATTGTACCAAAAGGGAGCTGATTGCTCACATATAACTGCGGTTCAGAGTTTTAGAGGCCTGAAATGTCAAAGCAAAGTTTTGTGTGTCAAATATACCCCCATGACACAAACCTTCAGGATTTGTGTTCAGAAATGTAATATTCTGTTTGTAGATCAAGTTTGTTTGCTTTCCTGATTCCAAATAAATTTATATTTGTTGATATTTGTTTAGCCTGTGGTGTTATGGGTAATGGATTCCATGGAGATGCAGTGTGAAGCTGTTGGAGCTAAATAAACAACTATTTTGTGTTATATCATCAAGTCAGCCCGCTATCAGTACACATACAGATACAGACCTTTCATCTAATTCACAGCTGAATAGCAGCCGAACTGGCTCTGAGCTTTCATTTAGAACAGATACAAGGGAGAGACAGTCAAAATCAGACCCTGAGAATGTCTCTCCTTCTGTTATTATGTCTGCTGACAGTAACTCTGTCTGTGGTTTCCATTTCTCTCCCTACTTGGAAGAGGACAGTGTCAGCGCTGGTCCAGCCCATTCCGACATGTGGCACCTCCATTGTGTTCTGAGTAGCTCTTTATTGGGGCGAGAGTTTCATGGGGAAATTAACCATATTACAGCACTGAGCAAATATGCACTTTATCGCCTCGGACTGAATGAGCTCGTTTGATTTCGGTTCCACTCCATTTCATTTGACACACATTGCTCTAGAGATTTCATTGAGATGAACAGGCCCCTGGCCATGTGAACACCACAAGGCTGTGTGTGTCTGTGTGCCCAATCGTCATACTTGAGTAAAACTGAAGATACCTTAATAGAAACTGAAAATTCACCCAGTAAAATACTACTTGAGTAAAATTCTAAAAGTATTGGGGTTTAAAAATACTTATCAAAAGTAAATGTATATGCTAAAATATACTTAAGTATCAAAAGTAAAAGTATAAATAATTTCAAAATACTTATATTAAGCTAACCAGACAGCACAGTTTTCTTGTTTTGTTTAATTTATGGATAGCCAGGGGCACACTCCAACACTCAGACATAATTTACAAATTAAGAATGTGTGTTTAGTGAGTGCACCAGATCAGAGGCAGTAGAGATTACCTGGGATGTTATCTTGATAAGTATGTGAATTGGACCATTTTCCTGTCACCCTCTCAAAATGTAACAAGTACTTTTGGGTGTCAGGGGAAATGTATGGAGTAAAAAGTACATTATTTTCTTTAGGAATGTAGTGAAGTAAAAGTAAAAGTTGTCAAAAATATAAATAGTAAAGTAAAGTACAGTAAAGTACAAAACAACTTTATTTTTACTTAAGTACTTTACACCACTGTTTGTGTGTGTTTGTGCGTGTGTGTGCATGTGTGTGTCTGCTTCCGGGTACATACGTGTGCATGTGTGTATCTGCGTACATGCTTACACATGTGTGACCATGCAGGTGTGTTAGTGTTAGTGCTCATATACCCTGCCTACAGGTTTAACAAGCAGGCTTTTCTGTGATACAGGGGGCTGTTTACCCAGTATTCTGACCTTCTATCTGTGACACTTTCACTGCTGATATAAATACCAGCGCCTCACCCAGCAGTCACACAGGTAACATGATCCTAATGCTCCACAGGCCCTCCTATTGGTCAAGCTCACGCACATGGGCCTAATCTGGACCAATGGGATTTCAGAATGTAGGTTGCCGAAGGATATTTTTATACAGTGCTATTTTTATACAGTGTTAAAATTGTGTTAGGGTGACTGGGTGTTGGGTTGCACGTTAAAACCAGATAGCACTAAAGTCCAAAAGTACGCTAATTAAGAGGTGATAACATGCTGATGCCAGTGAGAAGGAAGCCCCTGCTATTCCTGGAGCTGCCGAAATGTCATATCATGTATATGGAGCAGGTTGGGTGATGCAAGGCTAATACCAGGTACTCGAACCAGGAGGTCACATATCACATGGGCATAGCATAGCGACCCGCAGCCCGATGGGCAGTGATGGCTGGACAGAGTGTGCTGCTGGTACCTCAATGAATAACAGCATAACCCATGTCATTTCTTTCATAAAAAATGCTAGGCTACATATAGCAGCATTTAGGGGTGGGACTCAAGACAACACTGGGATAAAAAACATATGCACTGTCAGTCATGTATCATGTATAAAATCTAAACAAAAAGGCCAGAACACTTTAAATAGTTGCAATTGATACCTGGGACGAGATACATGTTTTTATAGAGTTGGGCCATTGAGGTTTCTGTTAAGATGCATTTACATAAAACATTAATTTTCTATGGTAGCCATGTTAGCGTCTCATTAACATAATGTTGATGACTCCAACACCATCATTACGTTTGCTGACGACACTACGGTGGTTGGCCTGATCACCGACGACGATGAGACAGCCTATAGGAAGGAAGTCAGGGACATGGCACTGTGGTGCCAGGACAACAACCTCTCCTTCAACATCAGCAAGACAAAGGAGCTGATTGTGGACTACAGGAAACGAAGTGCCGAGCACGCCCCCATTCACATCAATGGGGCGGTAGTGTTGACACAGCGCAGGCAAGTGGACCCAAATGCGGACACAGAGGCAGAGTAGATTCCAATAGAAGATAAGATATTTAATGGGTAGACAATCTCGTAGTCGGAGGACAAGCAAAGGTTGGCAACAGGATAGCACTGCAAAGGTACACTGGGGTAGGCAGACTCGTTGGTCGGTGGACAGGCAGAAGGCGATAGTCGAGGCAGAAGGGCTGAGGTACAAAGGAGTAGGCAGTCTCGTAGTCGGGTAAAACAGGCAGATATCGACACCAGGGAAAAAACTGAACTGAACAAGGGTAACAGGGAAAAACACTGGTAATATGGAACACTGGAAACGACTGTACGTTACAAGATGATCTGGCAACTGACAGAACAGAGAACAGGGGTTAAATACACAGAGTACTGATGGTGAATAGGGAACACCTGGTGTGGGGTGGAGACAAGACAACAGGTGAAACATCTCAGGGTGTGACAAGTGTAGCTTGTCAAGAGCTTGAAGTTCCTCGGTGTCTACATCACTAAGGAATTATCATGGTCAACACACAACAAAACAGTCGTGAAGAAGGCACAACAACGCCTCTTCCCTCTCAGGAGGCTAAAAATATTTGGCATTTGGCATTTGGCATTAGATCCTTAAATAATTCTATAGCTGTACCATTGAGAGCATCTTGACAGGCTGCATCACCACTTGGTATGGCAACTGCTTGGCATCGGATCGCAAGGTGCTAGAGAGGGTAGTGCGTACAGCCCAGTACATCACTGGGGCCAAGCTCCCTGCCATCCATGAACTCTATACCAAGCGGTGTCAGAAGAAGGCCCTTAAAACTATTTTGACTCATCACTTACGTTGCTGCTACTGTTATGTATCCGGTTGCCTAGGCACTTTATCCCTACCTGTAAGTACATATCTACCTCAATTACCTCGTACCCCTGCACATCGATTCGGTACTGGTACCCCGTGTATATACGTAGGTAAGCTGTCGTTACTCATTGTGTACTTATTCCTTGTGTTATTACTTTTCTATTATTTGTATTATTTCTCTCTGCATTGTTGTGAAGGGCTCATGAGTAAGCATTTCACTGTTAGTCTACACCTGATGTTTACAAAGCATGAGAGAAATAACATTTGACTTGATTCGATTTTTTGACATGGGGGAATTATTTAAATAATGCTATGTAACTCATTTAGAACAAGTATAAAATAAACAATAAAAAAAGTTGTCCCCACTCTCTAAATACATGGCTTTGGTTGGGACGGTTGGCTTCTACTCTTCTGAAGGTGTAGAGTTTAGCACGTTGCCCCTTCATCTTCATGGTTTACTGTCACAATGGCAAAGATATTGGATTCCTCTGACACCATGACATTACAGAACGGTCATGTGTACTCCAGATAGCGATAGATCAGGGGTTACCCTGTAGCAGGCTGGGCTTGGTCATGTGAGATGGGTTATTACATTCATCTAACATGGGATATTCTAACTGTCTTGTCCAGACTGAGAGACTGAAATTGTAACAACTGCAGGCAGCACTGTACCAGCAGCTGTTGTAAACTGTGGAAACCTATGGAAATATGTGACAGTTTTGCAAGGTTTCATATTTAAAGTAATTTCCTTTTCATGTTTTCGGATTACGCTCAGAATTTCCACCCTGGAATTTTTAACACTGAGATAAAAAGGAGCAGAAAGGGGAAAGCAGAATTGGTCATTTCTTCTTTCTGTGGAGAAACCTAACCCCTCCCCACGACAACATCATTTATTTCTGTGGAGAAGCCTAACCCCTCCGACGACAACCTCATTTCTTTCTGTGGAGAAGCCTAACCCCTCCCCACGACAACCCCATTTCTTTCTGTGGAGAAGCCTAACCCCTCCCCACGACAACCCCATTTCTTTCTGTGGAGAAGCCTAACCCCTCCCCACGACAACTTCTGACAAGTTCTGCTTTTCTATTTCAAATCCACCATCAGCGCTCTGCCCTGGTTCCTCTCGCCAATATTGCATGCTCTAACCAAATCTGAAGTGTCCCTGAACCTGGTATTGATACAGCTATGGCACACCTCAGCTTCAGGGGATGACATTGAAGTAACACCTTGTACCAGCGATACAACTATGGTTTATTTCTATGGTACACAGATCCAGTAGAAAAGCCTGGCCTAACAGACCTGGGATCATAGGGTTCATAGTTGAATCCCCAGAGCTCCCATCCACAACCCCTGACATGTCTCTGTTTCACCTCTGGAATCAGATGGATCAGACCTCTCTACCTCTCCCCTCCCTCAGCCCTGACATGTCTCTGTTACACCTCTGGAATCAGATGGATCAGACCTCTCTACCTCTCCCCTCCCTTAGCGCTGGAAGCCCAGCCCAGTGGAGGTAAGTGGACACCACACCCTGCTCTACCACACTGCCGACCAGCAAGCCTCGGGATCCCACCCCAGACTACAGACCCAGATCTAGGACCCAGTACCCAGGGCCTAAAGTCCAAGCCCAGGAGCAGATGGCCTCATCCTGGGTGGGCATCGTGGCCACAGACTCAGATTCCCCAGGGAGAGAGGGACGGGCGGGCCCTGCTGCAGCTGCCTGCCTGCCTGAGCTTACAGCCCCCTTCACCCAAATTCAATTACGCATATTAACCACAGCCATTCATCCCCACTCAGACTCCATAGAAAATATTGCTTTGGGCCAATAAAGGTTAGTGCTAAATGTACAACAGGGAGAGGGAGTGTGAAAAGCTGACTAAAACAATTTTTGTCAGTTTTTAAAATTGTTACATTTTAAAAGTTGTTTACCGGCCAAGTAAATAGGTATACCTAAGCCAGGCTTTTAAATATATTATCCCGACGTTGGCGTTAAACGATGCGCAATAAATGTCAAGCTCGCTATAATGCAGATCTAGCGTGGATCGGATTGAACCCCGGCCCTAGATATTGCAAAGTGAAAATAAGGTTCCAAAAAGCCGACTCTATCAAACACAAAACATTAGTGCTCCTTCAGTGATATCTTGGACATGCACAGACAGCACTTCTCATAATTCACGGCCTTCAGCTACAAAGGTCAACTGTGAACATGTAAGGCAATGTGAGAAAGGAGCTCTGTTCCGCTGCAGTTCAATGTTTATTGATGGCTAATGGATTTTCTGCTGTTAGTTCATTTATTTTCTCTGTAATCCAATCTGCACATTGTTTATAGCTGGGCTTCCAAATAGAAGCATGACTCCGACCCCACTGAACACGACTGTTTGTGACCCAACACCCGTCTCAGATTGCAGTGAGGAAGGTGGAGGAGTAGATGGTTGTGGTGGCTAGGCCAGTGAAGTAGGGGTTGAGGGAGAAAGGGGACTGAGCCAAGGAAAGGAAAAGGGAAAAAAATACAGATTTTAGTCCAGATTGTGTCAGTCCCATTTTCTCACACCCTCACCTCTGCTGGTCACAGAAAGCAAAAACAAAGGTTTCAATAGGACCGATCAAAAGGTCCACCTCTCACCCTCACATCTGGCTCTGACCCTGTCATGGACCCGCTACAGATAGACGGACGGACGGACGGACGGACGGACGGACGGACGGACAGACAGACAGACAGACAGACAGACAGACAGACATATAGAGTCCAGACAGACAGACAGAAACCTGCACATACAGACACAGGCAGGGAGACAGATGCACTGGCGAACAAACAGACAGAAAGCAGCTTCAACTGGCCAACCAGGTGACCAAATGATCGATCGACAGACACAGACAGACAGACACAGACAGACATCGATAGACACAGACAGACATAGACACAGACACAGACACAGACACAGACACAGACAAACACGCAGACTTTCTGGTTAAGAGTGCTTTCCCAGACCGAGGGGCTCCTGCAGTAGTGAGTCATGACAGGGTGTCTGTAGACCGCCCCAGGGGGCATTTCTCATACTCACTAACCACATGAAAAGGAAACCGTATGAGTTATGATGGGGATTTCAATTGAGCTCTCTATAAAATAACATATCTGATGACTACATGTGTTGCTGCCATGCTATGTTGTTGTCTTAGATCTCTCTTTATGTAGTGTTGTGTTGTCTCTCTTTATGTAATGGTGTGTTGTCTCTCTTTATGTAGTGTTGTCTCTCTTTATGTAGTGTTGTGTTGTCTCGCTTCATGTAGTGTTGTGTTGTCTCTCTTTATGTAGTGTTGTGTTGTCTCTCTTTATGTAGTGTTGTGTTGTCTCTCTTTATGGAGTGTTGTGTTGTCTCGCTTCATGTAGTGTTGTGTTGTCTCTCTTTATGTAGTGTTGTGTTGTCTCTCTTTATGCAGTGTTGTGTTGTCTCTCTTTATGTAGTGTTGTGATGTTTCTCTTTATGTAGTGATATCTCTCTTTATGTAGTGTTGTGTTGTCTCTCTTTATGCAGTGTTGTGTTGTCTCTCTTTATGTAGTGTTGTGTTGTCTCTATGTACTGTTGTGATGTCTCTCTTTATGTAGTGTTGTGTTGTCTCTATGTAGTGTTGTGTTGTCTCTCTTTATGCAGTGTTGTGTTGTCTCTCTTTATGTAGTGTTGTGTTGTCTCTCTTTATGTAGTGTTGTGTTGTCTCTCTTTATGCAGTGTTGTGTTGTCTCTCTTTATGTAGTGTTGTGATGTTTCTCTTTATGTAGTGATGTCTCTCTTTATGTAGTGTTGTGTTGTCTCTCTTTATGCAGTGTTGTGTTGTCTCTCTTTATGTAGTGTTGTGTTGTCTCTATGTACTGTTGTGATGTCTCTCTTTATGTAGTGTTGTGTTGTCTCTATGTAGTGTTGTGTTGTCTCTCCTTATGTAGTGTTGTGTTGTCTCTCTCTTTGTAGTGTTGTCTCTCTTTATGTAGTGTTGTGTTGTCTCTCCTTATGTAGTGTTGTGTTGTCTCTCTTTATGTAGTGTTGTGTTGTCTCTATCTATGTAGTGTTGTGTTGTCTCTCTTTATGTAGTGTTGTGTTGTCTCTCTTTATGTAGTGTTGTGTTGTCTCGCTTTATGTAGTGTTGTGTTGCCTCTCTTTATGTAGTGTTGTGTTGTCTCTCCTTATGTAGTAATGTGTTGTCTCTCTTTATGTAGTGTTGTGTTGTCTCTCTCTATGTAGTGTTGTGATGTCTCTCTTTATGTAGTGTTGTCTCTCTTTATGTAGTGTTGTGGTGTCTCTCTTTATGTAGTGTTGTGTTGTCTCTCTTTTTGTAGTGTTGTGTTGTCTCTCCTTATGTAGTGTTGTGTTGTCTCTCTTTATGTAGTGTTGTCTCTCTTTATGTAGTGTTGTGGTGTCTCTCTTTATGCAGTGTTGTGGTGTCTCTCTTTATGTAGTGTTGTGTTGTCTCTCCTTATGTAGTGCTGTGTTGTCTCTCTTTATGTAGTGTTGTGTTGTCTCTCTTTATGTGGTGGTGTGTTGTCTCTCTTTATGTAGTGGTGTGTTGTCTCTCTTTATGTAGTGTTGTGGTGTCTCTCTTTATGTAATGTTGTGTTGTCTCTCTTGTCGTGATGTGTTTTGTCAAATATTTTTATTTAATTTATTTATATTTTTAATCCCAGCCGCCGTCCCCGCAGGAGGCCTTTTGCCTTTTGGTAGGCCGTCATTGTAAATAAGAAGTTGTTCTTAACTGACTTGCCTAGTTAAATAAAGGTTAAATAAATACAATAAAATAAAAATACATTAAGTTGTAAAAGTTGGCTAATGGGGGGCAGTAACTGAGATTAAATCATGTACTCTAAAAGAACTAGTACTGAAAACTCATGTTTTGTACTGTGGTATCAGACTGTGTACTGTGCTGTAATGTAGTTATACTTTTGAGCAGGACAGGCTTTCAAAAGTATTGGACACCTCTGCAGTAATCTCCAGACGTTGAGTTATAGCTTTCAAAGACCAGGACTGAGAATGTCTGAACAAAAGCTCATTATTTATTTTAATAAGGTCTCCAGATACAGTGTTTAATCATTGTGTGGGATGGCTTAGAAAGGCTGTCTCCAAAACATAACCTTGTCTCTATAATCTAAGTTGAATAAACATATAGATCATTTGACCTGTGAGTAGAGTGGACTTGATGTCAAGGTAGTCTGACATTAGTAGATACAGGTCACACCTTGATTGCCTTCAATGTCTCTGAATTGACTGTGACCCCGGAATAGAGGAGACCTACCACCCAGTCCACAATGTTCTATTCTCGCGATTTCTCATAGGAATCAGGAGAGATGATCATCAGAGTTTAGCAGCAGTGTGATTCACAGTGGAGCGTTCGAGCCGTGAACTCTCTGAACGCTCTGCAGTCTGTGCCAGCAGCACCGACCTTCCGGCATTGTTCTCCGGAAAAAAAAGAGATGGATCGTCTTACCTTTTCAGGAAGATAGAAAAAAACACAAAAACATAAAACCCTCCAGAACACAGGGAAAAAGGGGAAGCAGTTGAGAGAGAGAGAGAGAGAGAGAGAGAGAGAGAGAGAGAGAGAGAGAGAGAGAGAGAGAGAGAGAGAGAGAGAGAGAGAGAGAGAGAGCACTCTCTCTCTCTCTCTCTCATTGCAACAAAATCAGGGCTTTATGTCTGTCTTACAGTCTTTCGGTCTGTCCATCTGTCGGCTGGAGTCCCTTCCTGTCCCTGTGATTGTGAGACTAATGTCAGTCTCACGTCAGAATTAGACGTTCATCCATGTTTCTCAAACGTCAAATTCCAAAGTGTTTGGATACTTCTATGTATCGTTCCAAGGTAAAGTTTAGGCATTAACTCCAAATTATTAAGGTTAGGCATTAACTCTGAATGGTTAAAGTAAGGGTTAAGGTTTGGGATAGTAGAAACTAAAATATTAAAAACAACTTTCTATCGCTGGATTCGAACATGCAACCTTTAGAACCACAGGAAGATGCGTACTTGAAGGTAACAGCGCTCACTGTTGCCCCTAGTGGCCAGTTTCCAAGTCATCTCTTGACGTCCTCAGACATGGATGGACGTTGAATAGTGACTTGTATCACGGGTGACCTGCCTGACTGCACGCCCTGTATTGATCCTGACAACGGAAAATTACTTTGACTTAAAACTCCAACAGTCACCTCAGCCGGTCACTTTCTCTAAGTAACCTGACATCGGAAGTGACAGAGTGATGGATGTGTGTGTAAGTGCCTCTGCCCTGTTCTCATTATGTCCTCTCTAATCTCAGCCATCACACTACTGTCCAGGGACCACAGGTCCCCACAGAGTGTAACCTACTGTAACTCAATACACACATCATACACCGGTGGAGGCTGCTGAGGGGAGGACAGCTCATAATAACGGCTGGAACGGAGCAAGTTGAATGGCATCAAACACAGGGAAACTATGGAAACCATGTGTTTGATGTATTTGGTACCATTCCACTTATTCCGCTCCAGCCGTTACCACAAGCCCTCTCCTGTGTCATACACTTGACACTCCAGAGTGCTGAAGTATCACATACAAGCAGAAATATGCTTGCACGTTCACAAGCATGCACATACTTGGCACAACAGCAACCATTCCCCTCCATGTCAGTATGTTAAGAGCACCTCCTTCTGACCTAGTCTCACAACAATACCCTGAGTGATTCATGACATCAATTATTACAGTTGGTGCTAAATGCTATTAATAATCTCATAATGATCACGATCACTGTCATCAGCTGTCACTGGTGCCATTGTGAGGCCTGTCTCTGGGGCCTCCCTGCCCCTTGGCTGTTTCTTGGGGATTTTTTGGTAAGCTGAGATCTTTCAGACACAAACAGGATCTTATCAGACAGATCAGGTATGTATGGGAAAGCGATACAGAGAGACTCACTTGCCCCCTAGATAAGGAGGTACAAGGTTCCAGTTTGCGCTGCAGGCGTTTCCTGTTACTAATACTGATCTGCTTTTGTTGCTCTTCTCCAAGGACCAGGAACATCAACTTCCACCCTCGCCCCCCCAGTCTCTCTTACCCCCTAGTCTCCTAGCTCCACCCTCACCCCCCCAGTCTCTCTTACCCCCTAGTCTCCTAGCTCCACCCTCGCCCCCCCAGTCTCTCTTACCCCTAGTCTCCTAGCTCCACCCTCGCCCCCCCAGTCTCTCTTACCCCCTAGTCTCCTAGCTCCACCCTCGCCCCCCCAGTCTCTCTTACCCCCTAGTCTCCTAGCTCCACCCTCGCCCCCCCAGTCTCTCTTACCCCCTAGTCTCCTAGCTCCACCCTCGCCCCCCCAGTCTCTCTTACCCCCTAGTCTCCTAGCTCCACCCTCGCCCCCCCAGTCTCTCTTACCCCCTAGTCTCCTAGCTCCACCCTCGCCCCCCCAGTCTCTCTTACCCCCTAGTCTCCTAGCTCCACCCTCGCCCCCCCAGTCTCTCTTACCCCCTAGTCTCCTAGCTCTACCCTCGCCCCCCCAGTCTCTCTTACCCCCTAGTCTCCTAGCTCTACCCTCGCCCCCCCAGTCTCTCTTACCCCCTAGTCTCCTAGCTCTACCCTCGCCCCCCAGTCTCTCTTACCCTCTAGTCTCCTAGCTACACCCAGCCCCTAGTCACACACACACACACACTCACAAATGCAGTGTGTATATTGTTAATTAACCAATAAAAAATGACTACTGAGTCATACAAACAGAGTGATTGTGTAAGGTTTGGCCTTCTGAAAGGGTCAAAGGTCATAGAAGGATGAGCAGGGTCATGTGAATTTGCCAGTTAATCTTCTTCATTCTTCTGACCCTTAACCTTATGTTCCGCTCAGTTCATCCACCTGTTTATCCTGCTACCTCCTACTGCGCCGGAGATTCACCTGAGCAGGTAAACACCTACACCAGTGAGTACATGCATTGCACACACACAAGCCTATGTCATACACACACACCCATGCACACGCACTATATGATGCACTTTAGCAATAGTGTCACTTTACTCTTTATTATTCTTTCTAGGGCTGTCAAACAGTATTTTTTTTAAATTGAGTTAATTGCAGGATTTGCTGTGATTAATCACAATTAATCACAAATTCATTTAGCTGTAATTGAGGATTATTTTATACAAAAAGCATGACAACCATTTTGATGTCTTGATTTTGTCCCCAAAAATCTGGTAAATTGACAAAGCACACTTTGTTTAATGTCAACGTCAACTTGTTATTACATTGCATTGTTGTATACTGTATTTTGAATGCTTTCTGACAATGCGATTAATCACATTAAAGAAAGTGTGCACTAAAATTACAAAATTACAAAATAATGACAGCCTTTATTATTTCACAAAACCACCTGGGTAAAATACATGTCAAATGAAGGTAGTTCAGTTGTGCTTGATTTATCTGAGTTTGCAATTCGTTTTCAATTTGTGACTATTCCAAAATAATGTTTGAACTAGACAAAGTAAATAAAGTGCAGCTCTAGTATAGTTGTTTTACTTCTCTATACACTAGTCAGTCACCATTCCAACATGTTATGTTTACTATTGTATTGGTTACGTTAATAAAATAAACCAGAAAGGGTCATTTTCCTAATGACAAAATGTGTGACTTGCTTCAGCCAGTGTAACAGTAGAAGCAGTGACTGTAATACAGCAGTGGGATAGTAGCCTTTAGTCATATAGCAACAGTAGAAGTAGTGACTGCAGTAGTGGTAACTGTAGCTCAGTAGTAGTACAGTAATAGTAGTAGTAGTAGTAGTACAGTAGTAGTACAATAGTAGTACAGTAGTAGTAGTAGTACAGTAGTAGTACAGTAGTAGTAGTACATTTGTAGCAATAGTACAGTAGTAGTACAGTAGTAGTAGTACAGTAGTAGTAGTACAGTAGTAGTAGTAATAGTACAGTAGTAGTTGTAGTAGTACAGCAGTAGTAGTACAGTAGTAGTAGTGCATTAGTAGTAGTACAGTAGTGGTAGTAGTAGAAGTACAGTAGTAGTAGTAGTAGTAGTAGTAGTAGTAGTAGTAGTAGTAATAGTAGTACAGTAGTGGTAGTAGTAGTAGTAGTACAGTAGTAGTAGTAGTCATAGTAGTAGTAGAAGTAGTAGTAGTAGTACAGTAGTAGTAATATGGTAGTAGTACAGTAGTAGCAGTACAGTAGTAGAAGTACATTGGTAGTAGTAGAACAGTAGTAGTAGTAGTAGTAGTAGTAGTAGTACAGTAGTAGTTGCAGTACAGTAGTAGTAGTAGTAGTAGTAGTACAGTAGTAGCAGTAGTACTAGTAGCAGTAGTAGTAGTACAGTAGTAGCTGTAGTACAGTAGTAGTAGTAGTACAGTAGTAGCAGTACAGTAGTAGAAGTACATTGGTAGTAGTAGAACAGTAGTAGTAGTACAGTAGTAGTTGCAGTACAGTAGTAGTAGTAGTAGTAGTAGTAGTAGTAGTACAGTAGTAGCAGTAGTACTAGTAGCAGTAGTACAGTAGTAGTAGTACAGTAGTAGTAGTAGTAGTAGTACAGTAGTAGTAGTAGTAGTACAGTACTAGTAGCAGTAGTACAGTAGTAGTAGTACAGTAGTAGTAGTAGTAGTAGTACAGTAGTAGTAGTAGTAGTACAGTAGTAGTAGTAGTAGTAGTAGTAGTAGTAGTACAGTTGTAATACAATATTGGTACAGTAGTAGAACAGTAGTAGTAGTAGTAGCAGCAGCAGTAGTGTTATTAGTACAACAGTAGTAGAGGTAATGAAATAAATCATGCTCTTGGCCCAGTCTGTAAGAGTTCCTGCTGTTAAATATTAATTTCAATTAATTATATAATCCCATAGATTTTTAGAAGATAACTTAAAAGACCTTATGAGCTTAGTACAACTGTCTTACTTTATAATAACCCTTAAATCTGAGGCTGTATTACACCTAGGACAACCACTTTGCCTTTCCTTGCCTTTATTTGAAATGTTGTGTTTTTAAATAAGTAATTGTAGAAAAATATTTGTGTGTTGTGTGTGTGTGTGTGCGTGAGTGCATGTGTATTCCTCCCTCCATCCTACTCCCTTATGATGAGGTCAGAGATGTAATCACTGTAGATGTCCCATCTGTGAATCTGAAAGTGAAAAAAAATGTTTAGTTGTTTCTATAGTTACAGCATCCACATGCATCTAAACAAGAGCATGCTACCTGGAGTCCATTCAATCTCAACTTAATAGTGGCTCCGCCTACATACATGCAAACTCATGTTAGTGACTAGTAGCTGTGGCAATAGAGGCACCTGTATCGTTATGCTGTAGGATAATTACAGGTCTCCTCCACTCTCTCAATCCACTCTCTCAATCCACTCTCTCAATCCACTCTCTCAATCCACTCTCTCAATCCACTCTCTCAATCCACTCTCTCAATCCACTCTCTCAATCCACTCTCTCAATCCACTCTCTCACGCTTTTCATCTCTTTCTTCCATTTCTCTTCTACCGCCACCTTTATTTTCTTAACCTCCTTTTCTCTCTTCTCCTCCATTTCCCTCCTCTCTTTCTTCACCGTCTTCTCGTTCTCCAGCTTCATCTTCTCCACCTCCTTCTTCAACAACTCCTCCTTTTCTCTCTTCTTCTCCATCACTCCTTCCAACTCCTCTCGGACTTTGTCCACATCCTCTCTCTTACAGTCAAACTAATTTATCTCGTTTATCTTCTCTTCCACAATCAACTCTATCACTTTCCCTCTGTCCTTACCTTCATAAGCTTCACGCTCTCTACCTCCATCTTTAGCTTCTCCTCCATTTCCAACTTGACACGCTCCACCTCCTCTTCTGTCCTCTTCTCAAACTCCTCCCTCTCTCTCTCCATTTCTTTCTCTCTCCTTTTCTCCCTCTCCTCTCCTTCTTTAATTTTCTCCTCCAATCCTTCCAACTCTTCTTTCACTTTCTTCACCTCCATCTTTGCCTTCTCTTCCACATTTATTTTCATTCTGTCCATCTCCTTCTTTTTAATTATCTCTCCTGATCTTGTCATTTTCTTCAGTCTCTCATCCACATCCAGTTTCAACCTTTCCACTATCTTCTTCTTCTCCAACATCTCTTTCTCTTTTTCCAACTCCAACTTTCTCCAATATTTCCAGCTTCATGCTCTTCTTCTCCAGTTTCTCTTTCTGTCTATCCAGCCCCTTGTCTTTCATCTCTACCTCCTCACTCTGCTTCTCCACTTCTTTCTTCTCCTTCTCCAACACATCTCTCTGCCTGGCCACCTCCGTCTCCTTCCTCTCTTCCTCTTCAGTGCCTCTTTTACGCACTCCACTCCCTTCTCCAACAGCTTCTACTTTATTTCCACCTTCTCTCCTTCCTTCTGGATCTTCTCCAGCAGTTCGTAGAGAACCTTCACAGTGTCTTCCTTCATCTCGGCATCCACACTCTCCTTAACTCTTTCTATCCCCCTCTCCATTTCTCTCCTCCAGCCCTCTTGCTCCATCTGAGGAGCTGGCAGGGAAAGCAAATGTTAAATAGAATAGAAACTTAATACTCAACTGTGGGGTTAACTAGGGGTTAGTGGTATCTTTTAAGGAAGAGGCACGCTATTATCCGGGGGCTGGGGGCAATCTGGTACAGCTGATCTGAGGAATTCCCGGTCTGGGTGAAGAATATCTAGCAAAATGTGATCTGCTCAATCAGAGTTCTGCTGGCAGGAATATCTCCGGTGCCACCTGTCGTTGTGCCTTGGAGCACTAAACCCCTACAATGTTCCAGGAGCGCTGCTCTGGGGCTGATTCTCTCTCTACGCTGTCAGCTGGGTTAGGTACTGGGAAAGCAAAGCACATTTTCCAGTGAACAATAATTATGGGTGTCACTCATAGGTCGCTGATAGGTTTGCGTTCTGCTCTGTTCCAAGTGTACAGCAGAAGTGACTGAGAAATGGAATGTATTTGGATTGTTGGGTATGTTGTCATGATAAGAGAATTATGATGCTCCAGAATGATCGCCCCAGAGTTCCGGTACTGCCATATCAGTGTCTAGGCCTACTGTGTTGGCGTAATGCCCCATGTGACTGACTGGATTGGACTGGACTGAATAGAATAGAATAACTAAGTTTGATCACAAGAAAAATATTTTATTTAGTCCAGTGTAATCTGGTTTAGTCTAGTCTAGGCCAGTCTAGCCAGATTAAATGTATCCCCATTTATCTTAACATTGTTTACAGCAAAAGAAACAAAGTCAGATTTATTCATGAGAAATGTCAACATTCAACAAATTGTTTAAGAAAATAGCCCATCAAAATACCCTCCAATTAGGCTACTTAATAACAGATTATTTATCAGCGCAAACTCACATCATAGGACGTTGTCTGTTGACCTCTCTGGTTTTGCAGTTTAAAAAAAGATAAATATCTCACAGTAGGCCCCTCTCACTTAGCACCTCCCTGCCACAAGACCGTAAGAATCTAGACTTATGGGTGTCACTCACCCCCTTCCATAGACTTACACAGTAATGTGTGATCCTTTGATTGGGTTGACAACATGTCAGTTCATGCTGCAAGAGCTCTGATACTGTAGGTTGGAGGACATCCTCCGGAGGATGTCCTCCAACCTACAGTATCAGAGCTCTTGCAGCATGAACTGACATGTTGTCAACCCAATCAAAGGATCAGAGAATTAATCTAGTACTGAAAGCATAAGCTACAGCTAACTAGCACTGCAGTGTATAAAATGTGTTGAGTAGTTGACTCAAAGAGAGAGAAAGACAATAGTTTAACAGTTTTGAAAAAAATGTTTTTCACTTTAAATTTTTACTTACTTAGCTAGCGAATGCAGCTAGCTAATTTAGCCTATTCAAACACCCGGCTCAAACAGAGAGGGATGCTATGTTAGCTTGCTAGCTATGGTTCTTAAAACATGGGAACTCTTTCAAGTCAAGGAAAGCTTTTGGTTTTATTAACTGCTTGCTGACTACATTGTACTGCATGATTGTAGCGGGCTTACAAACGCATTAGTTCTAGTAGCTATGTTGACTATGACGTTAGCTTAGATAATAATGGTGACAACGATGTAGGCTGTGTGTAACGGTCAGTTATCAGTTATGATATGAAGGTTTGGCTTGGAAATATGTTTTTGCCTGGTCACAGACAGCTGATGTGTTGTGCATTGAAGTCCACAAGGGAAAAGGTGAGAGGAGGAGAGCATGTAGATGCGAGAAGGAAATATAATTACAATGATCAAAGTGATCATGCTGTTTGTATGTGGCTACTATGAAAGTGAACTGTGTTTGCATGTGATCAAGGGACTATTCATTCCACAGATTCTGTTAAAAAACGTTTCTTAAATGGAAGCAATCGGAACAAAACGGGGATAAACATACCTGAACTTGTCCTATAAAAACTCTCATTTGCGACTGTTTGACTAATGATTACACCCTAGATTAGCTAGATGCAGGCAAGAGTGTGCAAGGCGATATTGAATGTGTCACTGTCTGTCACCTTGATTACTCACATTTTTCTCGACCGGTGCACCTACGTTCATTCATAGGCTAGGTTGTAGCAACCTCATGATGGGTATAGGGAAAATATGAGTATCATGTAGTAGCCTTAACTTATCTATGTTACATTGAGCTGGGTGAATATAATATGAATGACAGTCATCCAATATGCTGTAATAGAAATAAGGCCATGCTCATAAAAAACGGCACCGATCGCCACTGCTACCTACGCCATATAATCACATTATACTGTCGGATATCTGTGGCCTAGGCCTACTGTACTGCCATAATCCCCCATATAAACTACCATTTCATACATATACAGTGAGGAGAACAAGTATTTGATACACTGCCGATTTTGCAGGTTTTCCCACTTACAAATTATGTAGAAGTCTGTAATTTTTATCATAGGTACTCTTCAACTGTGAGTGACGGAATCTAAAACAAAAATCCAGAAAATCATAAGTATTTGATACATCAGAAAAGCAGAACTTAATATTTGGTACAGAAACCTTTGTTTGCAATTACAGAGATCATACGTTTCCTGTAGTTCTTGACCAGGTTTGCACACACTGCAGCAGGGATTTTGGCCCTCTCCTCCATACAGACCTTCTCCAGATCCTTCAGGTTTCGGGGCTGTCGCTGGGCAATACGGACTTTCAGCTCCCTCCAAAGATTTTCTATTGGGTTCAGGTCTGGAGACTGGCTAGGCCACTCCAGGACCTTGAGATGCTTCTTACGGAGCCACTCCTTAGTTGCCCTGGCTGTCTGTTTCGGGTCGTTGTCATGCTGGAAGACCCAGCCATGACCCATCTTCAATGCTCTTACTGAGGGAAGGAGGTTGTTGGCCAAGATCTCGCGATACATGGCCCCATCCATCCTCCCCTCAATACGGTGCAGTCGTCCTGTACCCTTTGCAGAAAAGCATCCCCAAAGAATGATGTTTCCACCTCCATGCTTCACAGTTGGGATGGTGTTCTTGGGGTTGTACTCATCCTTATTCTTCCTCCAAACACGGCGAGTGGAGTTTAGACCAAAAAGCTCTATTTTTGTCTCATCAGACCACGTGACCTTCTCCAATTCCTCCTCTGGATCATCCAGATGGTCATTGGCAAACTTCAGACGGGCCTGGACATGCGCTGGCTTGAGCAGGGGGACCTTGCGTGCTCTGCAGGATTTTAATCCATGACGGCGTAGTGTGTTACTAATGGTTTTCTTTGAGAATGTGGTCCCAGCTCTCTTCAGGTCATTGACCAGGTCCTGCCGTGTAGTTCTGGGCTGATCCCTCACCTTCCTCATGATCATTGATGCCCCACGAGGTGAGATCATGCATGGTGCCCCAGACCGAGGGAGATTGACCGTCATCTTGAACTTCTTCCATTTTCTAATAATTGCGCCAACAGTTGTTGCCTTCTCACCAAGCTGCTTGCCTATTGTCCTGTAGCCCATCCCAGGCTTGTGCAGGTCTATAATTTTATCCCTGATGTCCTTACACAGCTCTCTGGTCTTGGCCATTGTGGAGAGGTTGGAGTCTGTTTGATTGAGTGTGTGGACAGGTGTCTTTTATACAGGTAACGAGTTCAAACAGCTGCAGTTAATACAGGTATTGAGTGGAGAACAGGAGGGCTTCTTAAAGAAAAACTAACAGGTCTGTGAGAGCCGGAATTCTTACTGGTTGGTAGGTGATCAAATACTTATGTCATGCAATAAAATGCAAATTAATTATTTAAAAATCATACCATGTGATTTTCTGGATTTTTGTTTTAGATTCCGTCTCTCACAGTTGAAGTGTACCTATGATAAAAATTACAGACCTCTACATGCTTTGTAAGTAGGAAAACCTGCAAAATCGGCAGTGTATCAAATACTTGTTCTCCCCACTGTATGTGTAGCAGAGTAATGTTGTTACCATAGATTATGCACAAGGATTTTAATTTGAAGAAGTTTGTTATGGATCCCCCGGTACTGCTGCTCATTCCGTTCACCAGCTCCGGAGATCTACGTCAACGGCCTTCTAGGCGTCACTGAACTGGATCATTACCACCAACTCCAGACTGTCTTGTCTCATTACGCACACCTGGTTCCCATTCCCCCTGATTAGTATGTGTATATATGTGCCCTCTGTTCCCCATTGTCCTTGTTGATTATTGTACCATGTCCATTGGTATTGTGAGTACCTGTGCTTTGTTGTATCGGCTTTTATGCTACGTGTTATTGTGCACTTGTTATTACGGGTCTCGTCCCGTGTATTAGTTAGCGGTTTACACCTCGCTCTTTGTTTGGGTTACATCCCTGTGTTGTATATATACGTGTTTGTTTTGGGCTTCGTCTCTGTCGTTTTCATGATGTAGATTATTGTGGGTGGAGAAATAAAGAGGACTGGGTCAATGAGTCACCTCAAGAGGTGATACATTTATTTTTTTTATTTACATTCAATTGTATGTATATTATTTTATCACAGCTGGGTTGCTGTCATTTTATTTTATGTAAAAGCACTAAACTGTATAATATCATGTTAGGTTTGATAGCGCATCCTTGGTTGGTTTGGTCCATTTGTATGGTAACCGGTTGGTTTCCCTTTTATCGTCCTCTCTCGTCTGCCTATCCTTGGGAGAAGGTATGTTGTCCTCTGCTCCTCCATTTTTAAGTGTCAAAACATGTAAATATGGTCTTGAAGCGGGAGAAAAGTTTAGTCATTTGTATTAATATATTTTGCTGCAATTCTCATTGTATAGAAATATATTTGCTATACACAAACATGTTTTATAAAGTTTATATTTAACTTTCTAGCTAGGTTAGCCACTCAGTATGACAGTGCATTGTTTCCATGTACTTAGTGGTTTGATGTGCCCTGACAGGTTTGTTCGAGAGCATGTGTGCAAGAGCTGACACAGCAACCTGTTTTTGTCAAGTCTCTGCAGGTATGTTGTAATATAATTTGTAATGAGAATTCCAAAATGTAGATTGTGTTTTATTTGGTACTGTGGTGTGCTAGGTGCATGGCATGTGTGCACCACAATACATTTTTGTGAGCTCTCTCTCATCTGCCTATCCTTGGGAGAAGGTGCACGAGAGCATGTGTGCAAGAGCTGACACTGCAACCTGTTTATGTCAACTCTCTGCAGGTTGCAAATAAATTCCTACAAATCGATCCAGCTCTGAGTGACTTTATTTCCAAAACAACACAGAATTAAGCATGCTACATACTGTATGCCCCTACACCAAATATTATTATGAATAAAAAACATTTAAAAAAATGCAACAAAGTGACGTGTTGGTCCCATTTTTCATGAGCTGAAATAAAAGATCCAAGAAATGTAACATACGCACAAAAATAGTATTCTTCTAAATGTTTGTGCACAAATGTATTTACATCCCTGTTAGTGAGCATTTCTCCTTTTGATGGTGGCAGAATCATGCTGTGGGGATGTTTTTCATGTGGCAGGGACTGGGTGACTAGTCAGGATCGAGGGAAAGATGAATGGAGTACAGAGAGATCATTGATGAGAACCTGCTCCAGAGCACTCAGGACCTCAGACTGGGGTGAAGGTTCACATACCCACAGGACAACAACTCTAAGCACACAGCTAAGACAATGCAGGAGTGGCTTTGGGACAAGACTCTGAATGTCCTTGAGTGGCCCAGCCAGAGCCCGGACTTGAAACCGATCAAACATCTCTGGAGAGACCTGAAAATAACTGTGCAGCGATGCGCCCCATCCAACCTGAAGGAGCTTGAGAGGATCTGCAGAGAAGAATGGTAGAAACTCCCAAAACAGAGGTGTGCCAAGCTTGTAGCATCATACCCAAGAAGACTTGAGGCTGTAATTGCTACCAAAGGGTCTGAATACTTATGTAAATGAGATAATTCAGTATTGTTTTATATACATTTGCAGAAAAATCTAAACCTGTTTTTGTTTTGTCATTACGGGGTATTTTAAAATAAGGCTGTAAACGAAGCAAAATATAATCTTTGTAAATTATATCATAAATAGGACTGGTGGAGTTATGTCACACATGCAGCTAATCAATTTTTTTAATTTTATTTTACCTTTATTTAACTAGGCAAGTCAGTTAAGAACAAACTCTTATTTATAATGACGGCCTACCTACAGGGACAGCCATAGTAGTAGTGCCTTGCTCAAGGACACATCGACAGGTTTTCACCTTGTCGGCCGTGGGATTCTATCCAGCAACCTTTCGGTTACTGGCCCAACGCTCTGACCACTAGGCTACCTGCCGCCCTAAATTACCGAACTCTGCTTGCCCCTGACCTGTCTTTTGCCTACCCCTGTTGTGATAATAAACATTTGTTATTCCGACGTTGTCTGCGCCTGGGTCTTACCTTCGAACGTGATAGTTTCATCACCAAAAAATTGACAGCTGCGCCATATACAGTGGGGCAAAAAAGTATTTAGTCAGCCACCAATTGTGCAAGTTCTCCCACTTAAAAAGATGAGAGAGGCCTGTAATTTTCATCATAGGTACACTTCAACTATGAGAGACAAAATGAGAAAAACTATCCAGAAAATAACATTGTAGGATTTTTAATGAATTTATTTGTAAATTATGGTGGAAAATAAGTATTTGGTCAATAACAAAAGTTTATCTCAATACTTTGTTATATACCCTTTGTTGGCAATGACAGAGGTCAAACGTTTTCTGTAAGTCTTCACAAGGTTTTCACACACTGTTGCTGGTATTTTGGCCCATTCCTCCATGCAGATCTCCTCTAGAGCAGTGATGTTTTGGGGCTGTCGCTGGGCAACACGGACTTTCAACTCCCTCCAAAGATTTTCTATGGGGTTGAGATCTGGAGACTGGCTAGGCCACTCCAGGACCTTGAAATGCTTCTTACGAAGCCACTCCTTCATTGCCAGGGCGATGTGTTTGGGATCATTGTCATGCTGAAAGACCCAGCCAAGTTACATCTTCAATGCCCTTGCTGATGGAAGGAGGTTTTCACTCAAAATCTCACGATACATGGCCCCATTCATTCTTTCCTTTACACGGATCAGTCGTCCTGGTCCCTTTGCAGAAAAACAGCCCCAAAGCATGATGTTTCCACCCCCATGCTTCACAGTAGGTATGGTGTTCTTTGGATGCAACTCAGCATTCTTTCTCCTCCAAACGCGACGAGTTGAGTTTTTACCAAAAAGTTATATTTTGGTTTCATCTGACCATATGACATTCTCCCAATCCTCTTCTGGATCATCCAAATGCTCTCTAGCAAACTTCAGACGGGCCTGGACATGTACTGGCTTAAGCAGGGGGACACGTCTGGCACTGCAGGATTTGAGTCCCTGGCGGCGTAGTGTGTTACTGATGGTAGCCTTTGTTACTTTGGTCCCAGCTCTCTGCAGGTCATTCACTAGGTCCCCCCGTGTGGTTCTGGGATTTTTGCTCACCGTTCTTGTGATCATTTTGACCCCACAGGGTGAGATCTTGCGTGGAGCCCCAGATCGAGGGAGATTATCAGTGGTCTTGTATGTCTTCCATTTCCTAATAATTGCTCCCACAGTTGATTTCTTCACACCAAGCTGCTTACCTATTGCAGATTCAGTCTTCCCAGCCTGGTGCAGGTCTACAATTTTGTTTCTGGTGTCCTTTGACAGCTCTTTGGTCTTGGCCATAGTGGAGTTTGGAGTGTGACTGTTTGAGGTTGTGGACAGGTGTCTTTTATACTGATAACAAGTTCAAACAGGTGCCATTAATACAGGTAACGAGTGGAGGACAGAGGAGCCTCTTAAAGAAGAAGTTACAGGTCTGTGAGAGCCAGAAATCTTGCTTGTTTGTAGGTGACCAAATACTTATTTTCCACCATAATTTGCAAATAAATTCATAAAAAATCCTACAATGTGATTTTCTGGATTTTTTTTCTCATTTTGTCTCTCATAGTTGAAGTGTACCTATGATGAAAATTACATTGTAGATTGCAAAATAGTTGGGGAGAGATTTTCGATGTACCGATTCCACGGCACAGGGTTTATGAACTGATACACAAAACGACGCTGAATTCAAAACTTTGACTTTTTCCATTTTAAATGATTATACAAAATTCTTTCAACCAACAGAATGTTAGATACAGCTCAAGTCGGAAGTTTACATACACTTCAACCACTCCACAGATTTCATGTTAACAAACTATAGTTTTGGCAAGTCGGTAAGGACATCTACTTTGCGCATGACAAAAGTAATTCTTCCAACAATTGTTTACAGACAGATTATTTCACTTACAATTCACTATATCACAATTCCAGTGGGTCAGAAGTTTACATACACTAAGTTGACTGTGCCTTTAAACAGTTTGGAAAATTCCAGAAAAATATGTAATGGCTCTGATAGGCTAATTGACATCATTTGAGTCAATTGGAGGTGTACCTGTGGATGTATTTCAAAGCCTACCTTCAAACTCAGTGCCTCTTTACTCAACATCATGGGGAAATCAAAATAAATCAACCAAGACCTCAAAAAAAATGTGTAGACCTCCACAAGTCTGGTTCATCCTTGGGAGCAATTTCCAAACGCCTGAAGGTACTACGTTCATCTGTACAAACAATAGTACGCAAGTATAAACACCATGGGATCATGCAGCCGTCATACTGCTCAGGAAGGGTTGTACGAGATCTTCAGTTTCTTGGCAATTTCTCGCATGGAATAGCCTTCATTTCTCAGAACAACAATAGAATGACGAGTTTCAGAAATAAGTTCTTTGTTTCTGGCCATTTTGAGCCTGTAATCAAACCCACAAATGCTGATGCTTCAGATACTTTACTAGTCTGAAGAATTCCAGTTTTTATTGCTTCTTTAATCAGCACAACAGTTTTCAGCTGTGCTAACATAATTGCAAAAGGGTTTTCTAATGATCAATTAGTCTTTTAAAGTGATAAACTTGGATTAGCTAACACAACGTGCCATTGGAACACAGGAGTAATGGTTGCTGACAATGGGCCTCTTTACGCCTATGTAGAAATTCCATAAAAAATCAGCCATTTCCAGCTACAATAGTCATTTACAACATTAACAATGTCTACACTGTATTTCTGATCAATTTGATGTTATTTAATGGACAAAAAATGTGCTTTTCTTTCAAAAACAAGGACATTTCTAAGTGACCCCAAACTTTTGAACGGTAGTGTACATCATGTCCCTACATCCATCAGCCACCTGGCACACTGACTGACTGCTGTGGGAGGGGAGGAGGTAACCTGAGAAGGGCACACACTGAATTCACTAATTCATTACACACACACCTCTCCATAGACATGGTGCAGACATACTGTCTGAAGCCATTGTTCATTTATTCATATCATGTTCAGTAAAGGCTACGACTAACAGGTATTGCAGGCTTTGTCTGTGCTTAATGTGGTTCCTACTGCACCTTTCACTCAAGATGATTGTTTCTACCGCAGTCTCACTTCCTGTTGTCTCAGCAGTTTCCTGTCATCCTCAGGATTTATTTCCTGGTTGTTGTCCTCTGTGTGTATGCCAGCTGTAACTCAGGTGTAACCTAGGTGTAACACAGGCGTAACCCAGCTGTAACCCAGGGGTCCTGTGCCGTTCTGTTTCAGGTGTGTAGCCACAGTTATGAGAATGCTGCTATCCGAGACATGACACACTCACAGGAGTGTCAACGAGAGTTCATCCAAGCTAAAGAGAATGGCTGCCAGACTAGTCATGCCTGAACACACTTCAACAGGAAGGCTTACAAGTTACTCTCCAATATTGTCTGGCAGCCAGGATGCTTTTATATAGGCTACAGTAGTGCCTGATAGAGCAGAGAGAGAGAAAGAGGTCTGCCAATAAACACACCCAACAGGACCTATTGGAGTGCTTCTGGCTTAACAAATATTGTTTTTCCTTTGGGTTATCCTAAAGCACCTTGCTTGGAGGAGAATCCATATTTGGTTAAAGAGCCAGGAAACTAAACTAAAGCAGGGATTTAATCTGATCATGTATTGCCGATAATGTTCCTGTATTCGCGGCGATCGAATTCACGGTAAACTCTGCATATGTCGGCTCAATTGGAAACTACATTTAAATGGCCAGCGAGCTAGAATTCTGAATCTGAATGATACCTGGCCTAAAGCCATGTAGAGTGAGTGAGTCAGTGTGTGATGGCCTGCATGCTGTTTACAGCTGTGACTTCTCTCATCTCCCTCTGCTGGCTGGCTATGCTGCAACTATATCCAATCAACACAGCAAACATTAGACATCACTTTTAGAAAGGAACCCACAACACATGCCAGTTACAGAGCCACATTAAAATATCATAAGGCTTATCCAAAACCACCACCTCGTTATGTTGTTCTGCCCTTGAGCAAGGCAGTTAACCCACTGTTCCCTGGGCGCTGATGATGTGGATGTTGATTAAGGGAGCCCCCCGCACCTCTCTGATTCAGAGGGGTTGAGTTAAATGCGGAAGACACATTTCAGTTGAATGCATTCAGTTGTGCAACTGACTAGGTATTCCCTTTTCCCTTTCTGTTCCTCAGTGCAGCCTGGTCCCCTGGTGATTTCACTATGTCCCTTTGGACCATGGATGTCTCCCTAATGCTGAAAGCCGACCTAGTCTTTCAAGGGCCTGGCTGTGTGGATAAAATAGAATGTTTATTGGGCCAGGCCAGTCAAAGGCCTTGGTTGTGTGGAAGATCCCTCAAGTGCCAGTCAGGCCCCGGGCCTGGGGCAGGGAGGTGCTAAGTGTAAGGGGCTTACTGCGAGCCTGGGGAGCGGGTGGAAGTGAAGGGGCCGCTAACGCCTCCCTTACTGGGAGAAGAGTCAGGTAGGGTAGTGGAAGGGGCCTGGGCCAGGCAGGCTGGAACCAGGCTGGTCTGTCTGTCTGTGTCGGACCACAGAAACCTGAGCGTCTAGTCCACACAGGACTTCCATTAGAGAGACCCAGGAGAGGAATACACTCAGCACTTCATTTATTAAACACTGAACACATCTATCATCTGGAAACACACACACACACGCATGAGCGCACACACACACACACACACACACACACACACACACACACACACACACACACACACACACACACACACACACACACACACACACACACACACACACACACACACACACACACAGAGAGAGAGAGCTCTGCAAACGTCTGAACGAACCCCACAGTGCCTCACATCTTTCAAGAAAACACAACAATGAGTATTGGAGCTCTAAGAGGCTTTCACTTTCTTCTTCACAGGACTCTGCTTTCATCTATCAACCTTCCAGCACGCCACTATTCTCAGTGGATCGTTCACCAACACATTTCAATCACACCATAAAATAAAGCAATAAACTAAGTCATTATACTGTAGAGGTGACTTCTTGTATTTTTATACTTTTTTATACCTCCGCACTATTTATCATGTATCGTGTATCTGTCTTTTGTGTATTTTCGATTTGGCATTTTTCACCTGCCCTGTGTTTTTTCGTAGCTGCTTGACGAATCTATCTATCTATCTATCTATCTATCTATCTATCTATCTATCTATCTATCTATCTATCTATCTATCTATCTATCTATCTATCTATCTATCTATCTATCTATCTATCTATCTATCTATCTATCTATCTATCTATCTATCTATCTATCTATCTATCTATCTATCTATCATTCATTCATGAGACAAACATTGATCAGAGCTACTGTATGGTGGGGGAAAATAAAGTATTAGTTCTAGTGAAATGGAATCCCCCCAACAGACTAATCCGACTTCCCCCTGGTCAGTTTGCATGATCAGGGATTTCTGCTCTTTCTCTTCCTCTCCTCTCACAACAATGGAGGGGTGAGGAGAAGAGAGGAGGTGAAGGAAGAGCTTCGCTTGTGAAAATAAACATGTGAAATAAACACCCAGCATGTCCGTCTAGAGTTACAGTCGTGTAACAATGAGGAGAGGTGAGAAGGGAACTGCCCGTGGCAACGTGACCAGGGCTTCAAGCAGCTGGGGAGAGAGAGGGTCCACTCAAATCAAATCAAAGTTTATTGTTCGTGTACACAAATTTGCAATGTCATCGCAGGTGCAGCGAAATGCTTGGGTTTTCTAGCTCCAACAGTGCAGTGATACCAAACAATACAAACAAATACACACAAAATCCAAACAGTAAAAAGAAAGAAATTAAGAAATGTCAGAACGAATCCAATTAACAACCCAAACAGCACTGTAACAGTAATACAAATCTATTCGTACTGTATCTACACAGCATGAATTTAAACAAGATACATACTAGGACTGATATGTACAGCAGTAGATACACTGTATATTAAAGAGCAATGTCAAGAATCCAGTATATTAATAATTATGTGGTGTGTATAAACAGTGTAACTATAAGGCAATGTACAGTAGTAGCAATATTAGAATGAGCTATGTCGAGAATACAGTATATAAATACACAGTACAAAACTCCTTAGCAAAATGGAAAGAGTTACAGGAAATGAGTCTGGAATATATAGCGTATACACTCCCGGTCATTTTTTAGTCTTGAAGGAGTTCCCACGTATGCTGAGCACTTGTTGCTGCTTTTCCTTCACTGCGGTCCGACTCATCCCAAACCATCTAAATTTGGTTGAGGTCAGAACCAAATATCTCAAAATGTGACTCCAGACCAAAGGACAAATTTCCACCGGTCTAATGTCCATTGTTCGTGTTTCTTGGCGCAAGCAAGTCTCTTCTTCTTATTGGTGTCCTTTAGTAGTGGTTTCTTTGCAGCAATTCAACCATGAATCACACAGTCTCCTCTGAACAGTTGATGTTGAGATGGGTCTGTTACTTGAACTCTGTGAAGCATTTATTTGGGCTGCAATCTGAGGCTGGTAACTCTAATGAACTTATCCTCTGAAGCAGAGGTATTTCTGTGACGGTCCTCATGAAGCTGGTTGAGAGAATGCCATGAGTGTGCAAAGCAGTCACCAAGGCAAAGGGTGGCTACTTTGAAGAATCTCAAATATAAAATATATTTTGATTTGTTTAACGCTTTTTTGGTTACTACATGATTCCATATGTGTTATGTCATAGTTTTGATGTCTTTTATTCTACAATGTAAAAAATAGTCCAAATAAAGACAACTTTTGACCGGTGTTGTATATGTACTCTATGTGAATGGTGTGTATAGACAGTATATCAATAAAAAGGTGTGTGTAGAAGTAGTTGTATAGGATGAGCCATGACTAGAATGCAGTACATACAATGAGTGTACAAAACATTAGGAACACCTTCCTAATACTGAGTTGCACCCCCTTTTGCCCTGAGAATAGCTTCAATTTATCGGGGCATGGACTACAAAGTGTCGAAAGCGTTTCACAGGGATGCAGGCCCATGTTGACTCCAATGCTTCCCACAATCCATGTCTCAATTGTCTCAAGGCTTAAAAATCCTTCTTTAACCTGTCTCCTCCCCTCCATCTACACTGATTGAAGTGGATTTAACAAGTGACATCAATAAGGGATTATAGCTTTCACCTGGTCAGTCTATGTCATGGAAAGAGCAGGTGCTCCTAATGTTTTGTACACTCAGTGTACTTATAAAGTAGGTAAAACAGTATATAAACATTATTAAAGTGACCAGTGTTCAATGACTCTATTTACATAGGGCATCAGTCTCTAAGGTGCAGGGTAGCCAGCTAGAGACAGTATCTGGGATTCAGGGCAGGGTAATGGCTGGAGGCCGGCTAGTGGAGATCGAAGCTGGATGTGCTGTCCTTGCCCTCTCCATTGGAGGTGACTTTGCATTCATGCCAAGTGTGTATATGTCTTGATATGGAGAGAGCAAAGTGTCAGTGTAAATCTATGAGGATATTATCACTGAAGGGACAGACGTGTTGTGGTCATGGCCTGTTGTTACTGGGATACGCAGACACGCATGCACGCACGCACGCACGCACGCACGCACGCACACACACACACGCACACACACACACACACACACACACACACACACACACACACACCTGGGTAACTGGATCTGGCTATGAGCTCCAGTAGCAAGCCCCAATGGGACAGCCACAGACATTAGTGGGAAAAAATGACACTGCCAATGCTCTTCTGGGAAACCCCCACTCAGCAGTACAAAAACACACACACACCCAAATAAGCCCAGATACATTTTCATCTAATAAAGATCATACTACTCATTTCTTTATCCCACTTCCTCTCTCCAGCCCCCACAAATCCATACCACAGTCCCGGAACAATGGAAAGCATATCCCGCCCCAGGTTGTTCAAATAATAGTCATATTTTGAGTCTATCAGTGAAGTTTGTGTTGGGCTTCACCATCTATGCATTTGCATCTAACTTCTTAATTTGATGGAGTGCAACCCTACTGTCAATTTCTGACCGTGTTTTTCTGAAGGTCTTTGCTTGTGTACTGACTGGTAAGTGGTATTCATGTTTTGGTGAAGGTGATGTGAAATGAGGTGAGGAGCTGAAAGGAAGGATGTATCAGATATCAGCTTATGTGAGGATGCTCTCTCTCCTTCTCTCTCTCTCCCACTCTCCCTCCTTACCTGAGAGGGCCTGGGAACAGCAGCCCTGCAGTACCTGTGAGTGACAGATCATCGCTCTGGGCAACCACCCCGCCTCCAGGTCAGGTCTAGGCATCTCAGGTTCCCCCTCCCCTCTCCTCCCTCCTCCAGGCTTCGTAATCCACCTGCTGTACTGCCCCTCTCCCCCTACTCTGTGGGACAATGGCAGGCAGGGCTGCAGCTACCCCCTGGGGGCAGTTAGATTCACACTCTCTCTCCTGGGAAAGGAAGCACTGCTGTAACACTAACCTCCTACCTGAGGGCAACACTGCCACTCACAGCCCTCTTAACTGCCCCCCTGTCTCTGTGACAACAGGCCCAGCTCTCCTCTCTCAGCATCAGGCAGCACCTAACAGTAGAAAGAGAGAGAACAAACAGAGTCGTACCTTCCCCTACTGTTTAAATTCAAAGGCCCAAAAAAAGAACCCTAAATGTGTAAATTGAAACGGCCGCTTTGTAAGCCATTCATTTCCTGCAGTATTTGAGTAAATATTATGAATATACTATTCAACATTGTGCACACAATCCATCATGTTTCACAAAGGCCAAGTTTGAGCTCACTTTTACTCACACTGTCATAATTAGTCGTTGCAGGTTTTTTCCTCTGGCAGGCAGCTGGGTCCTGAGGTAAAGAAATACATTGCCTCATTCCAGGACGCACAGCCACAGTTCCTCTAGCTTCTCTGGCCCGAGGCAGCACGCCAACAGGCTGCTCAAACACCTCTACAGCAAGGCAGGTGGACCAGTCTGAGCTTAGTACTACTTAGAAAGGTGTCAGGGTCACAGCCTTCAACTCCACAGGTGTGTGACAGCTACCACTGTTCAGCTGTGTTATTTACCCAATCTGCAGAGGCAGCTGGGTGGTTATGAACCTAAACATCAGATGTGATCTAATCACAGCAGACAGAGATAGTATATCATGTATTTACAGTGGCAAGAAAAAGTATGTGAAACCTTTTGAAGTCACAACAATAGACAAACACAGTGTGATAAAAATTATAACACAAACATGATTGTATTTTTCTTGTCTATATTGAATACATATTTTAAACATTCACAGTGTAGGTTGGAAAAAGTATGTGAACCCCTAGGCTAATGACTTCTCCAAAAGCTTATTGGAGTCAGGAGTCAGCTAACCTGGAGTTCAATCAATGAGACGAGATTGAAGATGTTGGTTAGAGCTGCCCTGCCCTATAAAAAAACACTCACAAAATGTAAGTTTGCTATCCACAAGAAGCATTGCCTGATGTGAACCATGCCTCAAACAAAAGAGATCGCAGAAGACCTAAGATTAAGAATTGTTGACTGGCTGGAAAGGGTTACAAAAGTATCTCTAAAAGCTTTGATGTGTATCAGTCCACTGTAAGACAAATTGTCTATAAATGGAGAAAGTTCAGCACTGTTGCTACTCTCCTTAGGAGTGGCAGTCCTGCAAAGATGACTGCAAGAGCACAGCGCAGAATGCTCAATGAGGTTAAGAAAAATCTTAGTGTCAGCTAAAGACTTACATAAATCTCTGGAACATGCTAATATCTCTGTTGACGAGTCTACGATACATAAAACACGAATGGTGTGGGAGGACACCACAGAAGAAGCCAATGCTGTCCAAAGAAAACATTGCTGCACGTCTGAAGTTCGCAAAAGAGCACTTGGATGTTCCACAGCACTACTGGCAAAATATTCTGTTGACAGATGAAACTAAAGTTGAGTTGTTTGGAAGGAAGGAACACACAAAACTATGTGTGCAGAAAAAAAGGCACAGCACAACAACATCAAAACCTCATCCCAACTGTAAAGTATGGTGGAGGGAGCATCATGGTTTGTGGCTGCTTTGCTGCCTCAGGGCTTGGAATTATCAATACATTTTGTAGGAGAATGTAAGGCTATCTGCCTGCCAATTGAAGCTCAACAGAAGTTGGGTGATGCAACAGGACAACAACCCAAAACACAGAAGTAAATCAACAATAGAATGGCTTCAACAGAAGAAAATACACCTTCTGGAGTCCTGACCTCAACTCGATTGAGATGCTGTGGCATGACCTCAAGAGAGTGGCTCACACCAGACATCCCAAGAATATTGCTGAACTGAAACAGTTTTGTAAAGAGGAATGGTCCAAAATTTCTCCTAACTGTTGTGCAGGTCTGATCCGCAACTACAGAAAATGTTTGGTTGAGGTTATTGCTGCCAAAGGAGGGTTAACCAGTTATTAAATCCAAGGGTTCACATACTTTTTCCACACTGCATTGGGAATGTTTAATAAAGACATGAAGACTTAGAATTGTTTGTGTTATTAGTTTAAGCAGACTGTGTTAGTCTATTGTTGTGACTTAGATGAAGATCAAATCAAATTGTATGACCAATTTATGCAGAAATGGTTCACATACTTTTTCTTGCCACTGCATTCTGGGAACTGAGATACTACCAGGTATTTACTCTGCTGAGAGCAAACTTGAACCTTGTGAAAATGTGCGTTTACTGTGAACACTGAGGCTGTACCCACTTTAAATTACCAAGTAGGCTACTGTGGCTATTTGATCATAATGTAGGCCTACCAAAGTGGCATACCATTAAAATCAATGGAGAAAAGGCATCCCATAACATTTTAACATGGAAATAGCTGTTCATTCAGCCTACAGTAGCAGCCAATGTGTAGTGTTCAATGTGTTCAATATAAACCTGTACATTCCATGAGATTTTTGAAACATGCAGGCCTTGCCATTGAACACTACACATTGGTCTGTATCCACTGCCTATGCAACAATAATCAATTAAAAACAGTACTGTAGCAATGAGATTTGTGCAGTAAGCTATAGGCCCAATACATTATATATACACCGTATATTGCCAAACCGGAAATACTGTAGATCAGTTGTTGAATTACCTGTGAGGCACAGCTGAGCATACATTTAAATAATTAGCTTTGTATTTTACTGGGCTGATGGTGCCTGCATCTGATGGTCAGTCTCAGCAGAGGGAGAGAGGAGCAAACTGAGGGTCCGCCTCTCAACATCCCTCCGTTCTCCCTTTCCTCCACTCTCACTGACCAAAAAGAGACACCGTCTTCCAGCTGATGGCGAAACTCGAGTCGCACCACATTATTTCTGTCATATTTCTGTTCATGTTGTTACTCCTATGAACAGAGAAAGTGAAATATTCCTTGATAGAACTTAAGCATGAAGTCACTCATACAAACAGCAGCTCTTTGATGTATTCGTTGACAGTCTCTTTCTAGTCATGGTTTTAAACATTTTAAAATCTCACAGTATCAACTTTTCTGTAGCTTTCTTTTATGCCTGCAACGTTACTACAGACATGGTAATCTGAGCCATTCGATTGGCCAATGGAAGGCCTATAAAGCACTTGATTTGTCTCTCCGGGCCCGCCGGGAAGGCAGAGTTTGTACCTTCAGACACATGAAATGGTTCAAAATGGCAACAGTTTGCCTACCCGGCGCACAGGGCAGCTGAATCAGGTGCACCTTCAACTAACAGCCTGAGAATACAAAAATGTATAGGAACACAAATGTTTGGCGATCGACTAGGAATACCTTGGAGATCGACTAGGAATGCCTTGGGGATCGACTAGGAATGCCTTGGAGATCGACTAGGAATGCCTTAGAGATTGACTAGGAATGCCTTGGAGATCGACTAGGAATGCCTTGGAGATCGACTAGGAATGCCTTGGAGATCGACCAGTCGATCACGATCGACCAGTTGGTGACTGCTCTAGAAAGTTGAGGGAAGTTCAATCTCCTGCTTCTCTCAGTGGGCTGATATTTCTGTGCGGCAGCTCCACCACGGCAGTCTACTGCGTTCCCACCTACAGCTTAGAGGGAACATACTATTATTTTCTGTGTCACTCTCAACCCAGACTATGACATTTGACTGTAAGACAGAGTCATTTTCATATCTGTCTAATGGACAAGGTAATTTACGCTAGGCTAGGTTAATGGTGCGTAAACATAGGAACAGATACAGTCATTGGCAACAATGTGGCGAGTTACAATAATGGACAATGCAGACCTGTCTCTGAGCCTCAAGGTACCACTAATACACTCTAACTATTGTGTAATATCACAAATCTGGAGCAGTTGATATATGAAATAGAGAGGGTGAAATAATGTCCTTCACCTTTTAACTATAAGTCAGTGTGGATGCTTTGGAGCTGGCATTAACATCCGGTTAAGACAAGAAAAACCTACGCTCATCTCCGAGAGGGTTTTATTGAGCTGCGAGCATCGAGCAGGGCGAGAGAGATAATTGGCCAATGGATATTTCAGACACTCCGCTCTGGTTGTTTCCAGGTTTCAAGGCCCCGGCTGGGCGGAAGTAGAGGCTTCTGGGATAGATTTATACCGGGCTCTGGCCTAAACTGTACGTCAGGGTCACCTCTCTCTAATATTAATATTAATTCCTTTTGGACTTGGCGCAGATTCTGGCAAGCGTTAGCCGTCTGGAGTTCACTAAGTAGTTTTCCATGAACCTACCACAGCACAGGGGCTTTGGAGATATGATGGTTCTTTCTCTCTTAAATACCAGCGGTGCAAGAAAATATATTTCCTCCGTTTCATCACGTCTTTCTAAAATCCAATCATTTGATGTCACACTGAAGTGTGCAAAGTGGGATGAGCTCAGTTCCATTCTTTACTGTGAAAGTGTATCTCGTTCAGCAGCATAGAATATTTTAGATGACTCGAGGTAAGCATTACAGTGCAGTTCTGAAAAACGTAGCTTCAAAACAATCTGGAAAAACAGACATAGCCTGTAGGGCCACAGTCTTAATAAACAGACCAGCCTAGTTGGCCAAAATCCTACAGCTCCTATGCACAACAAGTGCCAAGCTCTAAGTCTGGGTCTGATGTGTCCCCGGACAGCCCAATACCCCATAAACACAGGCTTTGAGTTCACTGTGAGCCAAAGACAACATGATACCCTTCCCTCGCCTCTCCACCGCTGGCTGTCTGTAGCCTCTACCATTACACAGGACCAGGGGTCTGCTCCATCACAGAGAGAAGGACCCCACAGAGCTTTCACTAAGATCATTACAGAACAATTAACAGCTTCACCTTAATCAAACCCCTGTTTGGATTGGAAATCGTGGATAAAAATGTGATCTTCGGTTACTTGCTTTGGCCAAAACCTGATTGGAAGTCATGGGTAAAATGTTACTTAGGATATCCAAAACCTGGCAATCAGCGGCGTCATTGAGTTCCTCTGGTGTCTTAGGCCTTTTTAGAAAGACCATAAATGTCGGTTGGTAAAGGTAAAATTGCACAAACACGGATAAAAGGGCATGTAACAAATCTACTCCTGTACATTGCAACACTCACATAGGCACACTCATGCAATGGATGTTAAACAGGGCTGTAAAGTTATTTCCATAGAGTAAGCTTGCCGAGAGAGTAGACAGGTCATTATGTATTTAGCCCTGGGTAAAAAATGTGGTGCCCGCTGTCTCTGCTTTTAACTCAACTGGTCACATGACCACTAGAAGCCCCTACGGGTGTGTAATAGCAAGAACTGAGCAATTGATTGGGCTGGATGTAGAATTATGCATGCAGCCCGTGGAACCTTACCAAACCGCAACATATTTCCAGACAGGTGAGACAGACACACACGGAGGCCTCTAACAAGGCAGATTCCTGTTCCAAAGCTGGGTCTCCATTGCATCTAAAGAATTTTAACAGCCGTCTTCATTTAAGAAAATGTTCATGCCTACTTTTATTCAGTATATATCTTCATTAGGCTTCATTACGCTCTCATGTTCCCCCAAAAATAAAACCTCAAACCGGGGCACATTTTTGTGTTGCAGTTTGATTTCCTCTCTGGCCAGGATGAGAGTTCAGTTGAGATCTGAACCCTACTAAGGAACAATGCCCGAGTCGAGCAAAACACATCACAACCGACCTGCTGGATCTATACAGCATAACACTAACCGACCAACAGGAACTTCCAGCCTCCCGAACCCAAAGCAGACACAAGGCTGTGTTGTATTCCTCCTCAACCCAAAGCAGACACAAGGCTGTGTTGTATTCCGGCCTGCTCCCAGATCTGATTGCAGCAGCAGACCATAGCAGAGTGAGACACTGAGGGGGTTAACATCATCCCCCGCTCTCTCTCTCCCTCCCTCCCTCTCCTCCTCCTCCTCTCCCCTGTATCACATTTCCCTACCCAAACACAGCCGCACCCTGCTAGATCTCCCTCGTTTTAATTCATTCGTTCACCTATTTATTTTAAATCAGGATGAAATTACGTTTCATGCCGGTCATTGGGCCTATCCCCATTGAGGGCCCAAGGAGGAGGGTAGTTGTGGGTACGGGGGAAAGAGAGGGAGGGGATCTGCGGGTGCCTGTGTGGTCGGGACGTGGTGCTGAGCAGACGTGGAATGACATCAGAGGGGCAGTGGTGCTGCTGCAGTGTACTCTGGGTAACCTGAGAGAGGGTGTTGAGGATCGGGTGGACGTGGGAAGATGTTTGTGATTACAGTGTTGCCGTACTATTGCGTGTTTACACCGTTCCAACTGCCGGCCGCGTGTCTATTGCCCTGCTTCATGTCTCTCTCCCCTCTGACTGGTCAAGTGTTGGGCCATGCGCTATGCTATGGTAAAGTGATCCATTCAGGTTCCATCACGAGCATGGAGAATGTGTCTCAGCCCCATGGTATTGGAGAGTCAGGCTTGATGAGGGCAGAGGCCTGGGAATGTCACTGGAGGGGGATACTGTAGCCCCCAGGGCAATGTGCTGTTCTAAATCTCCCTAATCTACATGTTCCTACAGTAGTCGACCCATCAACAGGTAGCCTAGCAGTTAAGAGCAATGAGCCAGTAACCGAAAGGTCGCTGGTTCAAATCCCTGAGGATTTGAACCAGCAACCTTTTTCCAAAGGTGGAAAAATCTGTCGTTCTGCCCTTGAGCAAGGCAGTTAACACCCAACAATAACTGTTCCCAAAGCTCCTCTCTGATTCAGAGGGGTTGGGTTAAATGCGGAAGGCATTTCGGTTGAATGCATTCAGTTGTGCAACTGACTAGGTATCCCCTTTCCCAACAGGCAAAATGATCTCTATCAGACCCTTTCTCTAGTCTAGCCCCTGAGAAGTATTATGGGACACTATGTTCATGCCACGATGGGAACTTTTCTCTGAGATGGCAGCCCATGTATTTGTTTATGAACAGAAACTTCTTGAAATAGTAATTTATTTTTTTTGTCCAGGAACTGTTTAGTATACATTTCACTATTTGTTTGAACAAAGCCCGTCGAGTTTCTCCTCTTGATTGCTGAACAATGAGTTTTTTTCCTAGTGAAAATAAATTGTTCAATATTTCTCTACAATTTCACAGAAATCAATAGCACAAAAACAACAACAACTGTAAATAGCCCCTGGGCAAGCAGCTAAACAAACTCTGAATATTAGCTATGTCCTCTGATACAGTATTTGTTTTCTTCTTGAACAAGGTTGTCTCAGTGCATGCTAAGGGAATCTACAGGGCATCACACATCTCATATAAAAATCACACAAAGTGCTTTCTCATATGTAACAAAAGGCTTGTAAGTCAGAATGAATTTGTAGCACACTACAGGTCCTATGAACAAGTCCTGTGAGTTATTTTCAGAATAACCAGAGTATATAACCAACACTCTATTATAGTCAGTAAAAATGTCAATTGGCTCTAATGTTGGAGCGTATGTACAGTACTAGTTGTTAGAATCAGAGGATGTATTGTAAGAGCTCATCTGCTACTGCCTACTATGGCAGGCATGGGCTGTAACACACATGGCTAAAATCCCATTCTTAACATGAAACGTTCTTTGCCTCCTTCCCTCCGTGCTCCATTGGAAGATCCAGCAAACCAACGTTAGTAGAACACCAGAACACAGGTCCCAGCCTGCCTTCGGGAGAGGACTTCTCTGCCATAGTAGTCTGGAGCCTCCACGGCCATCTCTTAAAATAGGCCTCCTCGCCCCTGGAAAGAGATCCCCTGAGCCAGACTGGTGCTCTGTGGTCATATGAACCGGTCATGGGCTTTAAGGTATTAAACAGAACAGTGTTGTGTTTGGCCTACAGCAGGATTCAGAGTAATCACTCAGCGGGAAACTCTGGCTCTTTCTGATGAGGCTTGAAACAAGTGCTCTGGCTTCGAAGATCAGGGAAATATGCTTTTATGATTTTCTTGTGTCCAGGGGGCAAGAGTAACAGTGTTATAGTGATCCAAGGTGAGGTGGTGTTGGCTTTGAACATGTGGCTATAGCATGAGTAGTAGCTACATTATAAAGCGAGAGTAATCAGAATGAATCCACTCTACAAGGTCGCTCAAACCCAATGTCCTCAAAAACACACTTACAATTCTCTAGTATAATATGGTCTCTGTGCCAAAACAAGACAAGACAAACAGCTATAAATAACATTGTCCCTTCCCTGAGTATTCCCTCCACTATAATTTTCCCATAGGAAGTTACTGTATATCCAGTTCCCTGTCAGTAGTGTCCCTCTGGCCCTGCCCTCTAACCCAAGTCATTAGTAACCCTGCCTCCACTCCTGATGACAACAGAAATAACTAGGACAATGGTGAACGGCTGGAGGATTACTACAGTACATGAATGAGCAGGCTACTGAATCAGTGACCATAGCTTTTCATGGATACTCCCTATACCTGGAAAGACCTCCCGAAACGATCCCAGCTGTGCTTGATGATGTATATGTCTATGGCTGTGCCAGATAGCATCTGTGTTAATGCTAACCACTGACAGCTATTCGGGCTGCTGTGGCTAAAACATAACTTGGTTAATAGCATTTCTATGTTAGCCTCAGCGTTAATGGCTAGCTGAAATTGTGACTAAACAAACAGTTGCGCTGGCTGGCTGTGCCCAGACGGCTGCGGATGTGTTAGCAGCTGTGCTAACAGTTGTGCTGGTGGCAGGCCTAATGGAGGGCTGGGCTAATCGGGCCAGTGATTGTAGGGAATGATGACAGGCAAAGCTCTTCCTGTTCTTGAGCCGTTTGGCCATCAGGAAAAATAGATCATCATTAGCTGTCTGGGAGGCACAGGGCTCAGCGGTACTCCAGCTAAATAGACTGCCCTCTTCCTTCCTCCCTCTAACAGCTCACAGAGTAGTACCACACGGGTGGTGACCACCACCAACACCTCCACCACCATGGCTGCCACCGCAGTACAAGGAGTGGTATGTAATAGCTGAACAGATACTGGCAACCAGTGTTGTAGTACTCAAAATCGGCCTCGAGCCCACATGGAGTGTCTAGGTTTTGTCTCAGTCTCGGATACATTTTTACTCAGTCTTGGTCTCGGATACCTTTTACTCGGTCTAGACTCGGACAATGAGGACTCATCATTTTTTCCAGAGACCAGCGGAGTAAAAAAAAAACTCTTAGCCCCCATTCAGCCAACACATAAAACTGCTTTTGCCAGGCAAATATCCACACTGCTTTCATGACACATTTGTCCCATAGCATATTTTTTTTTACCATTCTGAATGGCTAAAGAATCCATATGTTCTTCTGAATTAACAGAAATACTGGACATTTTTATCTCTAATTATGGTGGCAATCTGACACAATTACAATCATGGTCTTGAATTGGACTCGCATTGGTCTGGTACCGGTCTTGACTCGGTCTCTGACCCCTCGTCCCCCTGCCGGTCTCGGTCTTGACTCGGTCTCGCCCCCTCTCCTACTATTACAAATTTCAAGAGTAAGTTTAAAACGGGACTGAGTCCCCCCCCCCACAGTTTGGGAACCGCTGTACTACGACACCATCACCCAGTGAACCTGTACTGGGATCCTGCAACACAGACTAGCCATACTGCGCCTCAGAAGAAGGTTTCCCAGTGTATTAGGCTGATTTCCCCCTAAACCCCCTTCCTTCCTCTTGCCGGCCCAGTGTTGGTCCCAGCTCCTGCTGTGATCCCTGTGGGATGAACATGAGATATGGACAGGAGATATGAATATGAATCAGTGTGTGAAAGTTGGCTGGCGTCCTGTAAGGGGCTCCTAGATAAAGGCCTTCCCTATACTGAGGCCCTCACCAAACCAAAACACTACTCTCCTGTCTCAGCTGTCAATCACCATCAGCCACCAACGGCGGCCACGACCCGGGGACAGGAAGTGGCCTGGCGTGTCCCAAAACACATCTCACTGGGCAGCACTGGAGGGGGTGTGTGTGTTGTGTTGTGTGTGTGTGGGTGTGTGGTGGTGGAGGGGTGTAGGCCTAATTTGGGAGAAGACAAAATGTCTGATACTCAGCAGTGGTTGAGCGCAAGATGAATAAACATTCTCCTGTCCACTATCCTTTTCCACTAAAGATACTTTTGTAAGCAATAGTCTGAAAGTAAGCTATAGGGTGTGTGGGTGTGTGTGTATCCTCCCATGCTGAGGTGAATCAACATCTGCAATTCTAAACACAACAAGGTATCCATTACATCCACGTACACACAGCATTCTAAGAGCCGTACCCCTTAAAGACAAGAATGTTACCCATTCTCCCTTCCCTCTCTGTCTCTCTCCCCCCAGTCCCTTCTGTCTTTGTGGGGCCTAGAACACCTGGGCTGCTGTGAAAATATTTACCCAGAGAGGGCTAACTGCTGGAGGGGCTGCTCACCCCCCTCCACACTCATAATCAGTCTAAAGACATTATCCACTTATTGAAGATGAGCAGCGAGGCTGGAGGGGATGTGCAGGCTGGGTAACGTAGTTACAGTAATGGCCGCCGGTGCGGTGGGGTAATGAATTTCAGCTCTGTGCGCCCGGAGAGGAGGACTGGCTCCCAAAAGGAAGGGCCGCTAATCAGACGCTCGCGCGCCACAGTTAATATTCCCCCTCGTTTGGGGACACGGGCCTTTATAAGCTCTGCTGATGAGGAGCGGAGAAAATGCAAAACAGCCAGCCAGTCACCTGCCCCCAGGCATTGCCATTGAGTGTATTAGAGAGAACAGTATCTGAATGAGTATATGCTGTAGGTATACAGGGGGTTAGCAGATCTCGGTTTTATCACTTTTGATTTGCCTTTCATTATATTGAAGCCCCAGTACAGAGCTGATTCATAGGAGATAACTACTCATTCTTTGTATGAACTTAGTTACTTTGATCTGAGCTGAGAGTGTGGTGTGTGTGCGGTGTGTGTGCGCGGTGTGTGGTGTGTGTGTGCGGTGTGTGTGCGGTGTGTGTGTGTGCGTGCGTCTGTGTGGTAAATGATGTGCATGGTGTAAGGAGTTCATAAAACCTACGATCATACTGATGAGGTCAGAGAGAAGAAACCAGAGAAAGTCTTTCATTTCCTGTGTCATTCCATCCCTCTCTCCTCCCTCATCCACGCCTCACTCCTCACTGTCAACATGGCCACAAAAAGCCAGACACACCAACTTGCTGTAATAAGCCATCTCTAGCAGCTAGCTGAACCTCTGGTACTGTACAGCCACATGCAGTTGGGACAGGATCATACAGTCCTGTACATTATTACTCTCTGTGCTTTGCAGAGGAGCATGTTAGTGACTCATCGTAGGTGTGAGGGATATGGGTGACAGGTGCTGCTGGGAAGAGTTCAGACAACTAGGGTATAAACTAAGGCAGTGTTTCCAGGGCTGCACGTTTAGGTTTTTGCTCTAGCACTACACAGCTGATTCAAATCATCAAAGCCTGATGACTATTTGATTATTTGAATCAGCTCTGTAGTGCTAGGGCTAAAACGTGCACTCCTTGGGGTCCCAAGGACAGAGTTTGGAAAACCCTGAACTAGGGAATGACTGAACTAGTCTATGACTGAACTAGGATATGACTTTAGCTTAATATCAGCTATGAATACACTCCCCACGCTATTGCTAAAAGACCACAATGTTAATATCTCAACTCTGTGAAAATTACACATTTGTCATTTGTATTATTTTTATTTGTTTTACTTACTTTCATTCTTATTGTCACATTGCTGAGAGGTGAATCTGCAAGTTACCGTTTTATTGTACTGTCTGCATATGACAAATATACTTGACATTGAATAGACATGTTCCATGCCATGGCCCAATTAATTTCTTCATTTAGCTAATGAAGCATTATGTCATGTTGGGGAGATGACTCAGAGCCCAACAGGGCTGGAGGATACAATCTATTACAAACCCTTCATAAATTGACCTCACACCAGGTCTCACTCTCACTCTCACACTCACACTCACACACACACACAGAGAGAGACTCAACATGGTGAACAAACACATGGCCAGCTGGGAGATCCCTTTCCTTTCAGCACACCATGGATGATGTTTCCATTGGCCACTGCAGGCTTCTCTGAGCTCATCTACCAATGGAATCTGACATGTGTCATTAAGATATAGAGACGTTTATCCCCCCCGCGCGTGGACAAACGTTGAATACTGAAGACTTTGTTGGGCAGTGAGCCGACCTCTATGGGACAGAGATGGGAGAGATGGATGAATGGTCATAGAACACAGCAGAGACCCCAGAGAAGGTAGGATCCCTCCCATCCTCACCGTTAGTCATTTGAATCATCCTCTGTCGAGACTGGCTGCAGCCTGCCTTCTGTAGTAATAATAACCACTTGTATGGGGGGGCTCCACCAGTGTGTTTGGTAGACATACACGACAGTAGCTGCCAGTCAAATTGCCTCTCGTATCCGCGTGGTCACGTTCAGAGGGGAGAGGGAGCTGTGCTCCTGAAGAAAGGGTTGTAATGACACTGGTCTCCCCTTGTGACGTGGCTCTCAGGCTGGACGGCAGGACAGGACCATGTGGGGAGAGACCGTGGACAGCTCTGTGTGTGCCTAGGGGCCCAAGTGAGAGGGAAAGGATTGAACACACTCCTGTAAGAACATACTTCTCTCTCTCACACACACACACACACACACACACACACACACACACACACACACACACACACACACACACACACACACACACACACACACACACACACACACACACACACACACACACACACACACACCAACCAGATGGAGAGAATAGGAGAACATGAAAAATGACAAAGCCACTCAAGTGCTAAACAATAACACTGATTTGGAAACTAAAGACACAACACAATGGAGCGTACAAGCCAATTGGCATGTATAGTCTTTCATCACCACACAGCACTGCCACTGTCGGTCAGTCTTGATAAAACATCTCTGTAACACAATGCCAGTGTTAGATGCACTATGCTGGAGGAAAACTAGTTGGGTATTCTCCAAGGTTTACACAGGGGACCCGAGCAGGCTTGTGTGTGCTTTATTGATGTATTTTGCAATTTGTGCCACATAAACACAAACAGATTGGATAATGCAGAGGGGAACATGGGATTAATTTTGAAGCGTATGATTAACGCGGCACAGAGGCTCTGTCTGGATAATTGTGTCTGGGCTCTTTTCTCTGTCACTTTGGCTGATAATTAATTATGTATTAATACATTTCTCAAAACAATTTATTTTTATACAAACTTAGGCACAAAGAGTTGGTCCAACATAGTGAAAAGTACTTGAACCAAACATGTCAACAATGAATAACGAAAACTGTTTAATGAAAACAACATCAATGTCAGTCTCTTTTGTCACAGAGATGCTCTAGAGTGGCTTCACAGAAGGGTCGTGTTCAGTTAGTACTTTACTATTTTAAAACGTTTTCGCCCTACTGAACATGACCCAAGTGCCCAGCCATGGTCCGGTCCAGTCCAGACTGGTCTATCTGAGGACCCGTATGAGGTCCAGTCCAATGCGGCCCCGCTGAGGGTCCACGTTGAGCACCCTGACTTCCACCTTCTCCCCGGGGCCCAGGGCCAGGCTGCGTCTCCTCTGGTCAGCTGGCAGCTTGTCTGGGGTGATGTACTTCTTATGGATCAGCCCGTTTCGGCCCACTCCGATGTCCACGAAGGCCCCGAACAGAGTGGCGTTTTCCACGCGGCCCGTCAGTACCACCCCCTCTCTCAGGTCACTCATAGACACAATGCCACGCTTGAAGTCTGCCTGCTCAAAGTCTTGGGGGGTGGGGGGTGAGGAAGAGTAGGAGTGAAAGGGAAGGAGGGAGGTTAAACAGTGAAATGAAGACCAGATATCATATTCCTGATACTTCCACATTCCTTGCAGGCTTTGCTTTTTCAGTTTTCCATTTTGTCTGTTAGGAGAGATTGTTGCCTTTTTCTGGAGCATTAACATAAACACGAGCTCGCGGTCCAGGAAACACTCATCTACAATTATCCTCCTATAACACCCCAATCAAATGCTATCTGTTCATACAGCTGAGTATGCACTGAGACACATCACAACAGAACCTGAGCGCCTCAACCTGCTGCTGAACCCATGACCTCCAGACGCTAACACCCACCTACCTACACACCCCTCCATGTCCCTCTCTCATTCAATATGATTGACAGCTGCCCATGACTCTGATCTGAACTCACTGCACCAGTGCTGCTACCAGCATGCCCTTTAGAGACAGAACAAGACAATGGAACATTTCTGTTCAGGATTTAAGCCAATTAAACACTTGAGGCTTTGGATCGCTCCATTGCACTACTGCACTTCATACTTGTCAGCAATGACCAGCCAGTCTACAATCCCTCTGAAGTGAGACTAACTGATACAGTACACTTAGGACTCAAGGACAGACAGAGAGACAGAGTGCCGGTGGTCTGGGTTGTGATTCTGGCGTCGCTCCTCTCATATCATCTCGCACTCTCTCTCTCTCGTCTACCTCCCCTTCATACTGTAAATCCAACCCCCTCCCCAGTTCCCCAGAGCCTGTGTGTTTGAGGGGCCTGGGCTGGGCTGGGCTGGGCGGTGCCCCAGGCTTTGATGTCCTCTGTCATCATTTGGAGGGGGAAGACCCAGGTTGTTACTGAGAGCCTGTCCTGCCTGCCGACAGATATATCATTAATGAGAAAGAGGCTTTTCTCTTTAAGGAGAAATCCAGAACTACACCGCTGCGTCCTCCATGGTGACCTCCCCCCTGGCGTCTAATTGAGAAAGACCAAGATAATCTAGAAAACAACGAACACCTCCTCTGCTAGAACCATTGGGTGAGAGAAGCACGGCATTGTTTTCCTGCAGGGACGGGATAACAGCATATCATGTTTCATTACGAGGAGGGACCTTGCTTATTGAGATGACTGGATCACTTTTGAACTGTTTGACAATAGGAACCAGCTGACCAATTAACCAGCTAACCAAGAGCCACAAACAGACAGACAGAGAGACAGACAGAGAGACAGACAGACAGAGAGAGAGAGAGAACGAGAGAGAGAGAGAGAGAACGAGAGAGAGAGAGAGAGAGAGAGAGAGAGAGAGAGAGAACGAGAGAGAGAGAGAGAGAGAGAGAGAGAGAGAGAGAGAGAGAGAGAGAGAGAGAGAGAGAGAGAGAGAGAGAGAGAGAGAGAGAGAAAGAAAGAGAGACCTAGTCTTATTAAATGACAGGTTGGGTCAGTGCCTGGGCTGGGCGGAGTAGGATAACATTCATAACAGGCCTGTTGATATGGGTGAGTGGTGAGCTGTAGTAATGGTCCTTAGGAGAGGCGTCCAGTAAAGGGTGAATGGCTTTAGATACGGCCCAGGACAAGGCTCTGAAACCAGACTCCTGTAATAGGACTATATTGACAGTGGGTCTGGGACAGAGGTGAGGTGTGGTCTTACCTTGGCGGATGTCAAAGCCAGGAGGCTGGATGAGTCCGTCTATGATGAGCTGCAGTGTGTCTGGGGTGGTGTTGAGGGTTTTAGCCAGGGCCTCCAGACCTTGACGTTTCACACTGGCTTCCACACACTGTCTGAGCTCTGGCCGGCCCATCTGGTCCATACTACCCCCAACCAGGGACAGGAAACTAAGGAGGAGAGGAGAGACAGGGGAGTCAGACACATGGACAGGAAACTAAGGAGGAGAGACAGGCATCATAATAAGGATAATAATATTAAACATTATTATAATAATACATGGTATTTATATTAGTATAATAATACATGGTATTTATATTAGTATAATAATACATGGTATTTATATTAGTATAATAATACATGGTATTTATATTAGTATAATAATACATGGTGTTTATATTAGTATAATAATACATGGTATTTATATTAGTATAATAATACATGCTATTTATATAGCGCTTTTTAAAGAACCCAAAGTCGCTTATTACATGGACTGATACATCAACTACAAACACAGAGAAACAAAAGAGACCTAAGTAATGATCTGGTGTCCTGCCAGCCTGCTGATGTGAGAAGCCTGCCTGAGGAGCTGGACTTACCGAGGGAGACAGGCAGCCCCCCCCACCCCTAACCCATCTCCATCCATCCTCTCTCCTGCTCGCTCTCCGTCCCTGCAGGCCAGTTCCCACACAGGTGGGGTAGGCAGTCTTAATTAATGACTTTTTAACAGCGCTCCATGGTGGGCCGCAGCACGTGTGCCAGGTCCCCTGGCAGACCAACTGAGAGGCCTCAGGGTGAATGGGAGGAGGAGAGGGAGGGAGGGGGATTGAGGTGTGAGAATAATTATGCCCTAAATCTCTGGTTTCAGAGTCCCAGCTCATGCTCTCTCTGTTCATAAGTGCACACTGCAGGGACGTCACCCCTCACCTCTTCATAAATCACCTCTGTCTACGGGGGATGGTAAACACCATCGCCACATAGACCTGGAAGCCCGCCCCTGCTCAACCTGGACTGGAGCACTCAGCCGCCAGTCATCTGACTGGGTAGGCCTCCTCCAATCACCAGCAAGTATGATGGAGGCCCATCCCACTTTCTGAACAATGACTCATCAGTCCAGGAATGAGCAGCCATTCAAACTGAGCATCACATAACATGATAGGAACCATCCTAGACACAATCAGAATGACTCAAATATGTGTAAAGAAAATGACTAACAGGTGCAAAAACAGAACTCTGAATCTAGATTCTCAATTATTGTAATCTCACACGGTGCACTGTATAGAGCAGACAGCCAACAGACAGTACACTCTTAGAAAAAAGGTGGTATCTAGAACCTAAAAGGGATCTTTGGCTGTCCCCATAGGAGAACCCTTTAAATAACCCTTTTTGGAACCCTTTCCAGGTAGAACCCTTTTGGGTTCATGTATAACCGTTTCCACAGAGGGTTCTACATGGAACCCAGAAGAGCTCTACCTGGAACCAAAAAGGGTTATACATGGAAACAAAAAGGGTTATCCTATGGGGACAGCCGAAGAACCCTTTTTTCTAAGAGTGTAGGACCAAGGGATGGGGTCAGACTGGCCAGAGGTGCCTGTAGGAATGCAGGGCATCTGAAGGTCTATAGGGGGTTTGTGGAGGGGGCAGTAGGAATCCAGGAGGAACCAATGGGCAGATATCGTTGGTGATGGATGTCCGTCTGTCGCCGTGGCATCCAGACGCCAGCCACTCAGCAGCAGCTGTCCTCCCTGTGACTGACAGAGCAGGTGGGTCCAGGCCACACCCACTTCCTGTAGCTGCCCCAGAAGACAACTGCTGCTGGAAACACACATTCATACTGTACACACACAGAATCTACTCTTATTAATACACACAGACACATGCACAACCACACACATCTCGTTGACAAATGCAGTTGGCTGTGGAGATAACTCTACACTGGCTGTGTACAAACTGTACAGTGCAGCTGTGGGGGTCTCTGCCCAGCCACCCCCACCACTTGCCGCTCGCCCTCTGGCCCGAGCTTGTCTCTGCACTGAGATGAATGGTGCCCTTAAACTGTGGCGTCTACCTATCCAGACCCTCCAGTGTCCTTAAGAACTAACCCACAGACCTGCTAGGATCCTCTGGCACTGAGAAGGTCAGACACAGGGATAGAATGACTACATTGGAGAAACACTCCTTAATACATATGGAGTTCACACAGTCAGTCAGTCAGTAAGAATCCGGCTCAGCTCACCAACACACCAAGGTAAAGCAAAAAAGAAAAAGAGGAAAGTGACCTGAATGAATTATGAGGTTGTGAAAATAGTGAAAAGTACACATGGAGCACATAGTAACAGACTGGCTGGGTCGCCATGTTGGCTTTCCTGGCCGGCTGATGACTTCCAGCCTGGCTCAGTTAGAATCACGCGGCAGGCAGGCAGCTCACATCACTCCAGATCACTTTACCTCTCCAGCTACACAACACGGAGTGTGCATGTGGGTCCGTGTAGCCCGATCAATACACACTATGGTCAAGGAAAACACAACATACTGAACCAAAGCATACACAGCCCCACAATTTAATATATACACCCACCACACACACAAAGCTATCATGGAACTCAACCAATGGCCCCAGCTATCATCTATCTAGATCAGGCAACAAACCAGAGAAAACAAAACAGAGTAAAATAAGAAGCCTTTCTTCAGAAACACCCCTCTCCCTCTCTCCCCCTCTCCCTCTCTCTCCCTCTCCCTCTCTCTCCCTTTCTCTCTCTCTCCCTCTCTCCCTCTCTCTTTCTCCCTCCCCCTTTCTCTCTCTCTCCCTCTCTCTCTCTCTCCCTCTCACCATATCTCCATCTCTCACCCTAACCATCTCTCCATCTCTCCCCCTCACCATCTCTCCCCCTCACCATCTCTCCCCCTCTCCCTTCCTCCCTGATTTCTGTGCTGGTCATCAGAGCCACAGAGGTAGTGTGTCTCTCCTGGAAGGGGTGGTTAGGGGGAACACAGGGTTGATTTATGAACAGGCGCAGCGCAGGCCCTGGCGGTGGTTGTGGCGGGTGGGAGGTAGGGTGGCGTCTTTGGTTTCGGCGGGGGGTTCTGCAGGGCTCAGGTTTCAGCCTGGTGTGTTTGTGTTTAAGGGGTACCAGGGAGGAAGCACAGCCATGGGCCTCTGCCTCTCTGCCTCTCGCTTGAGGCCCAGTGAGTACCCTCTCCACCTCTCCTCTCCCTCTGGGTGGTGGTAATGAGAACCAGTGGTGAGGGGGCCAGAGCACTGGACAAGGCCCAGGGCTACACACCGAGAGAGGCTGGGTGGGCCTTAGCACAGAGCCTGTCCAGATCCACCTTGAGGGAGTTAAGAGAGAGCTGACCCAGTCTATTACACAGCAAGCCAGCCAGCCAGACAAGTGGGCTCTCTATCATCACTTCTTTACTGCATGCCGTAGGTTAATATTTTTTATAATATTTATATTTTAGTCATTTAGCAGGCTCTCTTTTCCAGAGTGACATACAGGAGCAATTAGGGTTAAGTGCCTTGCTCAAGGGCATATCGCAATAATTTTCACCTAGTTGGCTTGGGGATTCAAACCAGCAACTTTAGGTTACTGGTCCAACACTCTTAACCGCTAGGCTACCTGCTTCCCCAATTGATAAAGTGTACTGCACTGTTGAGGAGAGCCTGCAAGTAAGCATTACATTGTGCCGTTTATACCTTGTATCCTGTGCAACTTTGATTTGATTTGTGGACTGAAGATCTGACACTAACCCTGAAACTTCTAAACATCTATGACTGTCACTATACCATTGACATACACCTAGGATTGCAAAGGGTCAGAAACCTTCCGTTATATTTCCAGAATTTTTTGCTAATTTTCCATGGGAAGTTAAGTGAAACTTTTTTGTAGGATACACATAAGGCAATTCTAGGTGGATTTTAGCTTGCTTGAGCCTGCTAACTGAGGAGTATTAATTCACCTGTTTACATACATATTTAATTTTAAAACATTTATCTTTCAAAGTTGTTTAATCTAACTGCTTAACTATTTATCTGTACATGGAATTGTATATTTTCTAATCTTTACAAGAAAATGCCACAGGCACTATCTGATGTGTGGAGACATTTCACTGCAGCTAATGTAGAAGGAAAAGCTGTGTACATTTGCAAATACTGTGCCAAATCCTATGTGAAGAATGCAACAAAGATGCAGAATCATCTGGCCCTGGTTCCCTCAGCGCTCACAACAAGCAACCTCTGACAAAAGTACCTCTACTTCTATTCAAGGTGAAAATGATGAATCAGACACCTTATCGATAGCAACAGCTCATGGTCCTCCTGGAATCAGAATTTTTTTTGACTCAATGGAGGAACGTAGTCAGAGAAATGCTGATGAATGTCTTGCTCGAGCTGTGTATGCAACTGGTTCATCTCTGATGCTCACAGGCAATGTGCATTGGAAGAGACTTCTGAATGTTCTTTGCCCAGCATAGATCCCTCCAACCAGACTTGCTTTATCTACTTATTTGCTGGATGTAGAGTTCAACAGAGTTCAAGTGAAGGTCAAGCAAATCATAAAGCAAACTGTATTTCAATCATCTCTGATGGGTGGTTGAATGTTTGTGGGCAAGGAAAAATTAACTACATCAACACTCTACTCAGCAAATTTGATGTAGTCTATCACAGTGCCATCCGTTTTGTTACCAAAGCCCCATATACTACCCACCACTGCGACCTGTATTCTCTCGTCGGCTGGCCCTCACTACATATTCGTTGCCAAACCCACTGGCTCCAGGTCATCTATAAGTCTTTATTAGGTAAATCCCCGCCTTATCTCAGCTCACTGGTCACCATAGCAACACCTACCCGTAGCTCGCACTGCCTTGCTTTGTCTTGGCCAGGTCGCAGTTGCAAATGAGAACTTGTTCTCAACTGACCTACCTGGTTAAATAAAGGTGAAATTAAAAATAAAATAAAAAATCTCCACCCCTCAACCAGTATTCTGCAAGAGCACAGACACAAGGGACAACAGACACACCGGTCTCTACATTGCAGATGAGCTGAAGGCATTCATCAATGACCTTGGACCACAAAAGGTATTTGCACTGGTGACAGACAATGCTGCGAACATGAAGGCTGCTTGGTCTAAAGTGAAGGTGTCCTACCTTCACATCACACCCATTGGCTGTGCTGCTCATGCATTGAATCTGCTCCTCAAGGACATCATGGCACTGAAAACAATGGATACACTCTACAAGAGAGCCAAGGAAATGGTTAGGTATGTGAAGGGTCATCAAGTTATAGCAGCAATCTACCTCTCCAAGCAAAGTGAGAAGAGCACCACATTGAAGCTGCCCAGCAACACCCGTTGGGGTGGTGTTTTCATCATGTTTGACAGTTTCCTGGAGGAGAATTTGTCTCTCCAAGAAATGGCCATATCACAGTCTGGCGATATGGACAGCCCCATCAAGAGGATCCTCCTGGATTATGTATTTTGTGAGAGAGTGGTAAGCAGCCTGAAACTCCTGAAACCTATAGCAGTATTCATTGCATGGATTGAGGGAGACAATGTCATCCGGTCTGATGTTCAGACTCTGCATGCAGATGTAAGAGAAGAAATCCGTACTGCCCTGCCCACTTCACTGTTGCTCCAAGCAGAGGAAACTATAGTTCTGAAATACATCAAAAAGCGTGAAGACTTCTGCCTGAAGCCCATACACACCGCAGCGTACATGTTGGACCCCAAGTATGCTGGCATCCAAGAGCATCCTGTCTGGTGCAGAGATCAACAAGGCCTATGGTGTCATCACTACCGTGTCTCACCACCTTGGCCTGGATGAGAGCAAGGTTCTTGGCAGTCTGGCGAAGTACACTGCCAAGCAAGGGCTTTGAGATGGAGATTTAATATGGCAGTCGTGCCAACATATCTTATCAGCCACCTGGTGGAAGAGACTTTGTGGATCTGAGGCTCTTTCCCCTGTTGCCTCCATCATCCTCCAAATCCCACCAACATCAGCCGCCTCAGAGCGCAACTGGTCCTTGTTTGGGAACACACACACCAAAGCACAAACAGGCTGACCAATATAAGGGTTGAAATATTGGTGGCCATCCGGGCAAATTTGAGGCTTTTTGAGACTGACAACGAGCCATCCTCGAAAAGGTTGGAAAGTGACAGTGAAGATGAGGCCTCAAAGTCTGATGTTCAAGAGGTGGACATTGAGGAGGTCCAGGGAGAAGACAATGGAAGCCTGAGGGGAAGACAACCAAAGCTTTAGTTTCTAGACTATCATTTTACAGAGGTATGTTGAAAACGTTTTAGGGAGATATGATGGATCATTGGGGATCATTCATTCTTTTGTTGTTCAGTGAAATCATCCCATGTGAAGAGTCAACTCATTTAATTAAAAAGCTCAATTCGTAACAACATTATTTTTTTCTATTGGAAGAATTTAATAATTTGCAATTATTTCTACTTATGATAAGGTAAAAGGTTTATGTTTCTGTCTCCATATGATATGGTAAATATATCCAATGCAAAAAACATCTACATTTAAATGGTATTAATTTGCATATATTTCCGTTAATTCCCATATATTCCTGTTAATTCCCATATATTCCCGTTAATTCCCATGGAAGGTTTCCACCTCTGCATGACTTTTACTGGGGTAGATGATTCACCGTAATTGTCTCATTATGTTCAGTGCCACTCTAAAGTACTGTATGTACCGCAAATAGTCTACTTTAAAATCCAGTTTTATGCATCCACACTATTCGATGCAGACAACAGGCCATTGTGGATGGATGACTGTGTGTGAGTTTGTCCGTGTGTGTTAACTGTGGTTATATCTATGTGTATGCTTGTGTGAGTGTGTGCGTTTGTGTGTGTGTTCCCAGTTCCCAGCTGTGTGGCTGAGGGTATCGGGTTCATCACATTAGAGCAACAGGATCCTCCATTACTGCCTGCTGGCCCACGCCTCACACATCAGCTGTAATGCAACAGTATCAGCCCCCAAAACCCAATAAAGGCCACACGCCCGCTAGGATCAAATGTGGGATTGATTTAAGCCTTTGTCCTCCCACATACACTGTACCGGGATCTGTGATATGTGTTAAAGGGGGGCACTGGGTAGCTTTTAAATATAACGCTCGAAGTCACTGGGAGATTTACCTTAAAACCTGTTTTCTTTTACAGTAACGGCTGAGCAGATAAGATTTCACTAACATCCAACAATGAGGAACTGTTAAAAGGAGGATCCCTCTATTTGCTTATCTGGCCTCTGAATTGTACTGCCAGTATTTGTGTGAGAGAGAGGGGTAGAGGGAGAGATCGGGGAAGAGGGGAAGAGAGGGGAGGGTGCCAGAGAGGAAAACAGGGATGTGTCTGTGAGCTGTGTCCAAATGGGTTACAGATTGTTGGGAATCTCTCATGCTTGTCAGTGTCATTATAAAGCCATCGTTCAGACAGACGCCGTGTTCGCTTCATTAGTCTCAAGCCATTCCTCCAGCTCTGGACACAACCACGGCTCTGGGGCTGGCCAACCCACATACTGCAACACACTATATTAGGAATACCCCAAATTCCCCAATTCATGACTTACATTCTTCTAGTATTGAACAGCTGCACAGATTTGTCTGAGAAGAGACATACATTGTTGCAGAGAGAGAGAGAGAGAGAGAGAGAGAGAGAGAGAGAGAGAGAGAGATTGAGCGAGCGAGATTGCTGGTGGTCATGCATGGTCTAGTCAACCCATGCTGGCTGTATAATGACTATTGGCATTAAGACCAGCAGTTAGGACCAGCAGCATTAAGAGGACCACCTCCATTAGGACCAGCAGCATTAAGAGAACCTCCTCCATTAGGACCAGCAGCATTAAGAGGACCTCCTCCATTAGGACCAACAGCATTAAGAGGACCTCCTCCATTAGGACCAGCAGCATTAAGAGAACCTCCTCCATTAGGACCATAAGCATTAAGAGAACCACCTCCATTAGGACCAGCAGCATTAAGAGAACCTCCTCCATTAGGACCAGCAGCATTAAGAGGACCTCCTCCATTAGGACCAGCAGCATTAAGAGGACCTCCTCCATTAGGACCATCAGCATTAAGAGAACCTCCTCCATTAGGACCAGCAGCATTAAGAGAACCTCCTCCATTAGGACCAGCAGCATTAAGAAAACCACCTCCATTAGGACCAGCAGCATTAAGAAAACCACCTCCATTAAGACCAGCAGAATTTGGTAACGATATAGAGCTGTGATAATAGACAGGACTGAAAGGGAGAGAGTGAGGCTTTTCCATATAGTTCAGTAGGAAATGAGGCTGAACGGAGAGAAAAGAAAACAAACAGAGTGGGGGAAAGGTGTATGAGAGGGGGAATGAGGGAGAAAGAAAGTAAAGAAGGGAAGGGGAGGGGGTTTGTGAGAACATGACAGGGTGATTATTTGCCCTCTCCTAGTTGTAAGTGGTTTTGTTAAACCTCTAACCCCTATGGGCCCCTTTAATGATAGATCACTGAGACAGAGAGACAACCCTATCTGTGCACACACACAACACACGCACACCCACAATACACACATTTGAATGAAACACACACAAATGACAGAGAATGTTTCCGACTGTGGAATGTTGGGAATAATCCATTTGGAGCAAAATGAGTCCTATCTGATGTAAAAATACATTCACGCTAGCAGTGAAAGGCACATCTACATGCTAAGAGCCAATGCTAAGTGTCAGGTTGATGTAGTCTAAACAGATTTGAGTGACTGCAGCTGCAGGGTCCAGCCCCATTCAGATACACAACCACCCAGCCACAGAGCTACAGAGCTGAAAAGCCCAGGGCAGATGCTCAATGTGCTTTTGATATCAGCACCAGCAGCGCTAACAATCACTTCTCACACAGCGCCACAGGACCAGATGCTACCAAGATCCCCGTCACACACAACTACGAGCAGTACACACACACACACACATACATAGAACACGCACGCACGCACACGCACACACACACAGAACACACATTTGGCTCCCATGTCTAGCTAAATCAAAACCCCAAAAGTGTAAGCAACCATCCCCCATTGCCCCTAGAAGTAGCCTACAAGCTGGGGTAAAATTGAAGCTCATGTTAGTTGGAACATGCTTTGGGGTGGGGACGGTGGTCGTAAGTAGTGCTCACCTCCTGGCCACAGCGTAGGACTCTGGGTGTATGCAGGTCTGATCCAGAGGGTTGGGCAGGGTAGGTACAGCAGCCGAGGCTTTGGCCTTTCCCTTCCCCTTGGCTGCAGGCTTCTCCTGGGCTGCTTGGGCTGAGTTACCCCTTGCTGCATCCCTACCAAGACAACACCACACTGAGTAGAAGAGGGGAGCGCACCAACTGAACTCTTATGGGAGATTCTGGTGTGGTGCCTGAGACAGCGGTTTGCACCACCATCAACAAAACAAGTACATTTTGGAATTTTTGGTGCGCGTTTCTGTTTAAACTGATAACATTAGTTATGATCACTGATTTCCAAATGACTGTATTACGGGTGATTGGTGTTGTCTGTCCACAGACATTGGATAAGAATATAGCCAACAATATGTTAATGCTGCAGACCTGCCAACCTTGAAGAAGAGTACCACTTCAGCGCGGCGGCGGCATCCTCTGGCCCTGCGGACCCCACGACGGTGAGCAATCATAGGCAAATGCACCCTCAACCTTAAACTGCCATTTCCTGAAACCTAGAGTCTTAAATTATATCAAACAATGTAGCCAACATAGAAGTCTTGTGTTTGATGCTAAATTAAATTGAGGTGGATTATTCTAATTAATAGGTGTCTTTATGTGGATAGTCTAGTGAAAATGTTAAGTAGGCTTCTTAATTTATTTTGGAGAGAAAATTCAGAATAATTCAATTAATGGATTCAATGTAGCAGCCTAGCTTACAGCAGGCTATTCGGAATATGAAACAACTGAACTAGGCCTATATGAGCTTGTTTCAGATCTCCATCCCTGATCTAATCCATCAAGTTAGGTCTGACTACTAGGCTACCATTCTTTCAACATGTCTTGTTGTCATTGGTGGACTGACTATTATGACATCATTAGCAGCCCACTGTTGACATACAGCAATATCAAGAGGACAGATCAAACACTGATTAATTAACATAGGTCTACTAATCTTTAACAGTCCAATATACATTTCTGTTAAGGACGGTATTAGCGGAACAGCTCTCTGCCATGTCTGTTTCCATCCACGCAGGGGAACTTAACTACTGCAACAACGCATGTGTCCTTGCTCGTCAATGCGCACACGCCTACTACCATTGCGGAGATCAAAGTATGTGCAGGTAAGAAAGTGTTATTGCTTAGTTGACACTGTAGCTAACTACCTTCGCCATAATGTCATCTTAGCTAAGGAGCTAACTACGAAATAATAGTGGTTATATGCGTGACTAAGACATACCATTTTGGAAAATGTATTTGGTAAACCGTTAGTTCTCCATTTTTCCCTACCCTTTTTCCTCACACATTAGTGGTGTCTACGGACAAAGTGGCGAGCTGCCATCCAGCTCGAGGGAGGTGGAGGGAGGAAGGAAACAAGTCCTCTGATTGGCTCCAACTTCAGACGGTTGAGTTTTTCGTACCAGTGTACTTTGACCTCAAATTGCAAGCATGGTACGCAAAATGCGTGCAGGTTGGCAGGTTGGATGCTGCTGTACCTGTGGTTGGTGGATTGTGTGTACCTGTGGTTGGTGGATTGTGTGTACCTGTGGTTGGTGGATTGTGTGTACCTGTGGTTGTTGAGCAGGTTTTGAGGGTTGATTCTGATGAAGCCGGCACATTGCTGGTAGCTCTTAGGGCCCAGGCCCTTCACCAGTCTCAGCTGTTCTCTGTTCATGAAGGGCCCGTTGGTCTCCCTCCACTCTGCTATGTTCTTTGCACGCCCTGTATTCAGACCTGCCACATGTCTGACACACACAGACAGACACACAAACACAGAACAACAGTAACACTATAGTTGTTAATTACACATCTCTCCATTAAGGACAAGGAGGAAGGGCAGTATAGTATTACTAGTAGGGAACATCATCAGGAGACTGTTGTTGTTACCCTTGCTTTGCCATCTGCTCACCTATTAGAGCCTGTGACCTGGAAAACCACACCCTGTTTTTCTTGGAAATCCCAGCAATGTTTAGGAATAAATCTCCCCAGGTTTCCCTAAGACATACATGTTATGTGTGTGTGTGTCGGTGACCTCCAGTGTGCAGACAGACAGACAGACAGACAGGCAGGCAGGCAAACATACAACAGTATGTCATCCTTCCTAAATAAAGGGCTAGTAATATTGAACACGTCCAGTGTGTCTGGGGCTCTGGAGCGTTGGGCAGGCCTGTCTGGGGCCCCTGTATAAACCTCATTAACACCCAGGTAAATAGATGACCTGATCACCGCCTGCTGCCTACAGCCTGTTCCTGAACCTTCATCTCATAAAAGGCTTTCCCTTAGAAAAAGGTGTAATGGTGTGCTGTGTGTTTGTGTGTATAAAGAGAGAGAAGGGGGTCACTAGGAGATTTTGGAATGTAGTAATGACACCTTGAACACTAGTTTGCTGTTTTGTTGGTTGAGGAGTAAAACAAACATGTTGTAACTCTCTCCAAGCCTTTACAGAGGCAGACAAGGGGGGGTGAGGGAGTGACTGTGTGTGTGTGTGTGTGTGTGTGTGTGTGTGTGTGTGTGTGTGTGTGTTAATGCTTTTTGGGAGTGTGAGTCTGCCTGTCAGCCAAGCACTGGGCGGCAGGTAGCCTAGCGGTTAAGCGCGTTGGGCCAGTAACTGAAAGGTCGCTGCGGCGAATCCCAAGCCAACTAGGGGAAAAATCGTCCGATGTGCTCTTGAGCAAGGCACGTAACCATAATTGCTCCTGTAAGTCGCTCCGGAAAAGAGCGTCTGCTAAGACAAAAATGTAAGGCCTGCCCATCCTAGTCGGGCCAGAGTGGGAGACAGAGTGGGGCGTCAGACTAAACAGCACACTGGCGGCCAGCTTGTGTGTGAAGGCCATGTTGTGACTGCTGAGGGAAAGTATTCGGCCCTACCTCATCAGGGTCTCTGAGCAGATGTTGATGTCCACTCCCACGAAGCTCACACACTCCTGCACCACCCCGTCCAGGGCTGCCTTCAGAGAGTTCTGGGACACATCATGCTGGAAAGAGTGATGGCAGCTATTACAACATGTGTCTCTCAACAACTAAAGCTATGCTAGCCCCCAACCCGCTACCCAGCCTAAACTATTCCTCTACCCAGCCCAAACTATTCCCTTACCCAGTCAAAACTATCCCTCTACCCAGCCTAAACTATCCCTCTACCCAGCCCAAACTATCCCTCTACCCAGCCCAAACTATCCCTCTACCCAGCCCAAACTATCCCTCTACCCAGCCCAAACTATCCCTCTACCCAGCCCAAACTATCCCTCTACCCAGCCCAAACTATCCCTCTACCCAGCCCAAACTATCCCTCTACCCAGCCCAAACTATCCCTCTACCCAGCCCAAACTATCCCTCTACCCAGCCCAAACTATCCCTCTACCCAGCCTAAACTATCCTTCTACCCAGCCTAAACTATCCCTCTACCCAGCCTAAACTATCCCTCTACCCAGCCTAAACTATCCCCCTACCCAGCCTAAACTATCCCCCTACCCAGCCTAAACTATCCCTCTACCCAGACAAACTATCCCTCTACCCAGCCTAAACTATCCCTCTACCCAGCCTAAACAATCCCTTAACCAACAATGCAGTTTTTAGAAAATAGTGTTAAGAAAGTATTTACTAAGTAAATTAAAGTAAAACATCTAAATAATAAAAAAAGTTACAATAAAATAACAATAACGGGGCTATATACAGGGGGTACCGGTAGTGAGTCCATATGCGGGGGTACAGGTTAGTCAAGGTAATATGTACATGTAGGTAGGGGTAAAGTGACTATGCATAGATAATAAACATTGAGTAGCTACAGTGTAAAAACAAAAGGCGGGGGGTCAATGCAAATAGATCTTTGAATAATTGTTCAGCAGTCTTATTGCTTGGGGGTAGAAGCTGTTAAGGAGCCTTTTGGACGTAGACTTGGCGCTCTGGAGAGAACAGTCTATCACTTGGGTGACTGGAGTCGTTTACAATTTTTTGGGCTTCCTTTGACACCGCCTAGTATATACAGTACCAGTCAAAAAATTACGACACACCTACTCATTCAAGGGGTTTTCTTCATTTTTACTATTTTCTACATTGAATAATAACAGTGTAGACATCACAAATATGAAATAACACATATGGAATCATGTAGTAAGCAAAAAAGTGTTAAACAAATTAAAATATATTTTAGATTCTTCAAAGTAGCCATCCTTTGCCTTGATGAAAGCTTTACACACTCTTGGCATTCTCTCAACTAGCTTCTCCTGGAGTACCTTTCCAACAGTCTTGAAGGAGTTCCCCCATATACTGAGCACTTGTTGGCTGCTTTTCCTTAACTCTGCGGTCCAACTCATCCCATACCAAATTGTGTTGAGGTCGGGTGATTGTGGAGGCCAGGTCATCTGATGCAGCACTCAATCACTCTCCTTCTTGGTCATATAGCCCTTACACAGCCTGGAGGTGTGTTGGGTAATTTTCCAGTTGAAAAACAAATGATAGTCCAACTAAGCGCAAACCAGATGGGATGGTGTATCGCTGCAGAGTGCTGTTGTAGCCATGCTGGTTAAGTGTGCCTTGAATTCTAAATAAATCACTGACAGTGTCACCAGCAAAGCACCCCCACACCATCACACCTCCTCCTCCATTCTTCACGGTGGGAACCACACATGGGGAGATCATCCGTTCACCTACTCTGTGTCTCACAAAGACATGCCAATTGGAACCAAAAATCGCACATTTGGACTCATCAGACCTATCCTTCTACCCAGCCCAAACTATCCTTCTACCTAGTCCAAACTATCCTTCTACCCAGCCCAAACTATCCCTCTACCTAGCCCAAACTATCCTTCTACCCAGCCTAAACTATACTTCTACCCAGCCTAAACTATCCTTCTACCCAGCCTAAACTATCCTTCTACCCAGTTCAAACTATCCTTCTAACCAGCCTAAACTATCCGTCTACCCAGCCTAAACTATCCTTCTACCCAGCCTAAACTATATTTCTACCCAGCCTAAACTACACCCCAAACTATCCTTCCAGACCTAAATCAAACCAGCCATACTCTGCCTTATAAACCAGCTCTGTGACCCTTTGTAAAAACTCTCAAACATACACAAATCCCCTTTCCAAAACAGCTATCTATTCATCACCACAACTATCCCAAACCCTCCCAGCCAGCCACAAACACCTCATTAAACTCTACATTACATTTCTCACACTCTCTGACCACTGGTTTAAGAGGTTACCACGACTTTGTGACATCAATGACATCAGTGCACTCAACATAATTAAATCTTTCTCAGTGAGCCGTGACTGTAATCCCCTGAATATGGCAGTTCATATTGGATGTCATGGTTATCCCTCCTATCCACCAATGAGACTCAACACAGACACGATAACAAAAACCTGAGACATGAGGCTGTTTGGTAAGTGACATGCTCTGTACTGTACAGTGCTCAATTTTAATTAGGCTACAATCCAGAAAGGATTTAGGCACACAATATCAGCAGCCGTTTATCGCAAAATATCTTCCTGTATATCTGCCGACGTGGGGCCATGAAATGAAGGAGTTGAGTGGCAGAGAGAGAGAGAGAGAGAAAGAGAGAGAGAGAGAGAGAGAGAGAGAGAGAGAGAGAGAGAGAGAGAGAGAGGCAGAGAGGCAGAGAGGCAGAGAGATGAGGAGACATGCAGAGAGAGAGAGAGTGGGGAGAGATGAGAAGACAGGCAGAGAGAGAGAGATGAAGAGAGGTGCAGAGAGGCAGAGAGAGAGATGTAGAGAGGTGCTGAGGCAGAGAGAGAGAGATGAAGAGAGGTGCAGAGAGGCAGAGAGTGAGATGAAGAGACGTGCAGAGAGAGAGAGATGAGGAGACGTGCAGAGGCAGAGAGAGAGATGAGACGTGCAGAGACAGAGATGAGGAAACGTGCACAGAGGCAGAGAGAGAGAGATGAGACGTGCAGAGAGAGATGAGGAGACGTGCAGAGGCAGAGAGAGAGATGAGGAGACGTGCAGAGAGGCAGAGAGAGAGAGATGAGGAGACGTGCAGAGAGGCAGAGAGAGAGAGATGAGGAGACGTGCAGATAGGCAGAGAGAGAGAGATGAGGAGATGTGCAGAGAGAGAGATGAGGAGACGTGCAGAGAGGGAGAGAGATGAGGAGACGTGCAGAGAGAGAGATGAGGAGATGTGCAGATAGGCAGAGAGAGAGAGATGAGGAGAGAGGCAGAGAGAGAGAGAGAGAGATGAGGAGACGTGCAGAGAGAGAGATGAGGAGACGTGTAGAGGCAGAGCCTGTTTTGGTTGGTCTTCAAAGCTCTCCCACTGAGGTTTTAGATTTTAGATTTTTAAAATCAATGACAGTAAAAAATAAATAATAACAGTATAAAATAAATAATGACATTTTCAAATCAATAATGACAGTATAAAATCAATAATGACAGTTTAAATAAATAATGACAGTATAAAATCAATGACAGTAAAAAATCAATGACAGGATAAAATAAATAATGACAGGATAAAATAAATAATGACAGTATAAAATCAATAATGACAGTATAAAATCAATAATGACAGTATAAAATAAATATTGACAGTTTCAAATAAATAATACAGTTTATAAGCATTGATCATCCTTGAGATGTTTCTAGAACTTGATTGGAGTCCACTTGTGGTAAATTCAATTGATTGGACATGATTTGGAAAGGCACACACCTGTCTATATAAGGTCCCACAGTTGACAGTGCATGTCAGAGCATAAACCAAGCCATGAGGTCGAAGGAATTGTCCGTAAAGAGCCAAGAAAGGATTCTGTTGAGGCAGAGATCTGGGGAAGGGTACCAAGAACACAGTGGCCTCCATCATTCTTAAATGGAAGAAGTTTGGAACCACCAAGACTCTTCTTATGGGCGGCAGGTAGCCTAACAGTTAGAGCAACGAAAGGTCGCTTTATGGGAAAATCAAAAGAAATCAGCCAAGACCTCAGAAAATAAATTGTAGACCTCCACAAGTCTGGTTCATTCTTGGGAGCAATTTCCAAAAGCCTGAAGGTACCACGTTCATCTGTATAAACAATAGTACGCAAGTATAAACACCATGAGACCACACAGCCGTCATACCGCTCAGGAAGGAGATGCGTTCTGTCTCCTAGAGATGAACGTACTTTGGTGCGAACAGTCAACTTAGTGTATGTAAACTCCTGACCCACTGGAATTGTAATATAGTGAATTATAAGTGAAATAATCTGTCTGTAAACAATTATTGGAAGAATTACTTGCACAAAGTAGATGTCCTAACCGACTTGCCAAAACTATAGTTTGTTAACTTGGAATCTGTGGAGTAGTTGAAAATTAGTTTGAATGACTTCAACCTAAGTGTATGTAAACTTCCGACGTCAACTGTATATACAGGGAGTACCAGTACCAGATCAATGTGCGGGGGTACGAGGTATTTGAGGTAGATATGTACATGAAGGCAGGGTTAAGTGACTAGGTATCAGGATAGATAATAATAATAAGAGTCAAATAAAGAACAGAGTAGCAGCAGCAAATGATGAGTCTAAAAGTGTGTACGTATGTGTGATTGTGTTGTGTCGGGTTGTGTTGTCTGTGTTTGCGTATGTAGTGTGTGTGAATGTGTGTGGGTTTTGTGTGGGAGTGCCAATGTAGTGTGTGTGTGAGTGAGTGTGTATACGGTGTGTATATAAAGTCTAGTGAATGTGCATAGGGTCAGTGCAAGTTTGGGTACCATTAACTGACTATTTAGCAGTCTTACGGATTGGGGGTAGAAGCTGTCTCGGAGCCGATTGGTCCGAGAGCCGGTACTGTTTGCCGTATGGTAGCAGAGTGAACAGTCTCACATCGTCATGCAACGAGAAACACATCACTTTCAGAATGGATGAGCGGTAGAATGCAAGGCCACACTTTGAAAGGAGGAAAATGTCCTCTGTATCTCTACTGGACAATACAATGAAACTAATTTCGTAATATGTCCCCCAACTCTCCATGCCCTCACAGAGGTTCTTAGGCTGTTGTGCAACCCATCTTCAATCACACGTAACACACACACATAACATGTTGTCACCAGATCTGTTGGCTGCAGCCAATCTCCCCCTGCATCTGCTAGTCATTGGCTGTCTCTTAACCGATCCCCCTCTGTATCACACACCCAGACATCCATCACAGCCTGCTGCTGCCGCTCTGGTAATCGTTAGATGGGGAGAGGAGAGGAGGTAGGGGGCCCATGTGGGTAACTGACTGATACAAAAAATAAAAAATAAACAACATAATAAATAAATGTGACTGGTCAATCGTGTGAGTCAGGGGCTGGGCCCAAGCCCAACCACAGGAGCCCACTCTAAATGTCCAAATACACCAGAGAGCATCATTTAGGGATCAATAGTTACACAAACATTACTGTGGACAAAATTGTATCACAAGCGCATATAGGTAACTGCCTAAATAAAGTGTCTTAAAAGGGTGTTGGGCCACAACGAGCTGCCAGAACAGCTTCAATGCACCTTGGCATAGATTCTACAAGTGTACTAAACCATGCCAGGAAAATGCACCCCACACCATAACTTAATGTATACTTTGTATCCCTCATTTAATCAAGTGTTTCCTTTATTTTGACAGTTACCGGTTTCCTACAGTCGGGAAGGCCGCAATTTGGGCAGCATGCGCGCCAAATATACAGTTTGTTGCGTTGTGGCCATAGACATATAATCCATAGAAGGGTTTTCGAACCTTTGACTGTTAAACTCATTGGCAGTAGAGGAGTTTGAAAGTGACTTTCAAAGTTGAACCGTCATAGGATGCCACCTTTCCAACAATCTAGTGGAAAGCTATAAAAAAATACAAAGTCCCGGGGCCTATGATTTCTTAATCCGGCCCTGGGCCCACCTGTGTGTGTGTGTGTGTGTGTGTGAGTTCATTCAGGTATGAATTCACACAGTACGGCCCAGTAGTGGAGCCACAGGAGGCCAGACAGAAGAGACCCAGGGGGAAGGGAGGGAGGTAGGAGCAGGAGGCTCTGATTTAAGGCCCTGTAGCGGAAGCTAGGGTTTAGCAGCACACTGATACCTCCAACAGCTGGTTCAGGATTACCTACTACACTACACTACAGGGCAGGGACAGGATGGAAGATAGTCATGTTGACATGGTTACCATCTACACTACACTACAGGGCAGGGACAGGATGGAAGATAGTCATGTTGACATGGTTACCATCTACACTACACTACAGGATGGAAGATAGTCATGTTGACATGGTTACCATCTACACTACACTACAGGGACAGGATGGAAGATAGTCATGTTGACATGGCTACCTTCTACACTACACTATACTATACTATAGGCCAAGGACAGGATGGAAGCTAGTCATATTGACATGGTTACCATCTACACTAAACTACACTACACTATAGGCCAAAGACCAAGAGTGAGAGACAGAGAGTGAGAGAGAGAGCGAGAGACAGAGAGAGACAGAGAGAGAGAGAGATGGGAAAGGTGATCTCATAGAAATAAGAATGAATAGAATGAACTTGGAAGCTCTAACCCTGGCAATTCACTGGTAAACTCATGGGTACACTGGCAATGGCTGTATGGTATTGTGATGCAATACTTTCCATGGTATTTTGGAATGTTCTGTCAACTGATGCTGGACTGCCATGGTAAAGTACACTGAACAAAAATATAAATGGGAATACAGATATGCATCGATTGGTCACAGATACCTTAAAGAAATGGGCCTCACAATGGGCCTCAGAATCCCGTCACGGTATTTATGTGCATTCAAATTGCAATCGATAAAATGCAATTGTGTTTGTTGTCCATAGCTTATGCCTGCCCATACCATAACCCCACCGCCACCATAGGGCACTCTGTTCACAAAGTTGACATGAGCAAACCACTCGCCCACATGACGCCATACACGTGGTCTGCAGTTGTGAGGCCGGTTGTACGTACTCCCAAATTCTCTAAAACGATGTTGGAGGTGGCTTATGGCAACAGCTCTGGTGGACATTCCTGCAGTCAGCTTGCCAATTACACACTCCCTCAACTTGAGACATCTGTGGCATTGTGTTGTGTGACAAAACTGCACATTTTAGTGGCCTTTTATTGTCCCCAGCACAAGGTGCACCTGTGTAATGATCATGCCGTTTAATCAGCTTCTTGATATGCCACACCTGTCAGGTGGATGAATTATCTTGGCAAATGAGAAATGCTCACTAAGAACAAATGGGATAAATAAGCTTTTTGTGCATATGGAACATTTCTGGGATATTTTAATTCAGGACATAAAACATGCGACCAACACTCTACATGTTGTGTTTATATTTTTGTTCAGTGTAGAATGTTAATTCAAATGATGCTAACTGAAGTGGCTCATGCAATGGAATGTATTTTTTTGTAATGTCAGTTGAGTTGACTCAACAAAATCACAGCACAGATTAAAGGCTACACTTCCTGCTTTTACTTCCTGGCATGGTTACACTCAAAACGGCTGCCAGTACACCCTTTATGCCATCATTGACTTGAATGGAGACGCCCCTTTCTATTCATTCTTATTTCTATGGGTGAGCTAGTATAAACTAATTACACAGGAGAAAACAACCCTACCTATAGATCTGGAGTAAAAGAGATGGCCTAAATAAGGAATAGACATAGAGCTGATACCATTGTTGTAGTAATTGAGTCTGGTCTTGAAACCACATATTGAGTGTCTTGTTCTTGTCTCGAATTCGAATACATTTGTACTGGGTCTTGGCTCTGTCTCGGACAATAAGAACTTATAATATCTTCCTGAGACCAATCGAGACAAAAACTCATAATTATCAGCTTCCATTCATAAAGCTGCTTCACCAGGCCCTTACACTCCTTTCTTGAAACATTAATATCTTAAGTCTTTATATCTATTATAGACATGTTTGTGCAGTGGTGAACCTATAGGCCTTCAGTGTGTGACAGGTTCAGGATTCTGAAAGGACAGCAACCGTAATACCAACACATTCATGTAGGAGAGTGCATTTTTTGTAAAACACAAAGGACCAGTGGTGTAGTGGAGGGTATAGATGGATAGATGGATGGATAGATGGATGGATAGATGGATGGATAGATGGATGGATAGATGGATGGATAGATGGATGGATAGATGGATAGATAGATGGATAGATAGATGGATAGATAGATACTTTATTGATCCCCCGGGGGGGGGGGGAATTTCTTTGTCAAGCAGCTACAACAAAACACAGGGCAGGTGCAAAATGCCACAACGAAAGTACACAAAAGACAGATACACGGTACATGATAAATAGAGCGGCAGTATGAAAAAGTATAGAAATACAAGATATCCTGAGTGCAAAAAAAGCTATAAAAAGACATTGCTTAGTATGGGTGGTTGGCTGAATATGTACACTATACATTGGTGGACGTTGGATGGTTAACTATACTATACAGGTCGATGGCAGAGAAATACTTCAGTAGCTAAAAATGCGTATGATATGAGCGAGGGTAATAATAGTTTACTTAATAGACAGACTGGCTAAAAGAACAGGTAAGTGAAGATTTTGCATGGTTAAATTAGCTGTACAGGTAAGTATACAGTTATATTTACAGATAAGTGAATACTTGCATGGTTACACAAACTGTATAGGTAAATGACAGGAAGAGATACTTTAATAGCTAAATGTGTGTATGATATAATTTGGGGTAATAATAGTAATTCCCTTCAAATACAGTCCTTAGTGCGCAGGGTTTAATTACAGACAACTGCACGTATTGCACATTCGATATACTAAAAGCAATGAGAAAAGGTGCAACTGACAGGATACTAATATGCATTCCTGAGTGAGTGAATGCCTACGTAAGTTAGGTCCAAGAATTACTAGCAATATTGCACGTGATATGATATAACAACTGTACATGAGTATGTATATACAGACCTGCATGATTAAATAGGTCCTGAGTGAATGAGTGCTGACGGACCAGAGTTACTCACGGATGGATGCATAATTGTTAAACTAGGTCCTAGCACCCCAACAGTTCCAGATCTATGTTGCTGACGGCACGGCACCCCGGTGAGGCATTATATAGTCTAATAGCTGCCAGCAGGAAGGACCACCTGTAGCGCTCTCAGGCACACCGTGGTGGGATCAGTCTGTGACTGAAAGTGCTCCTCTGCGTCATAATCATAGCGTGCAGAGGGTGGGTGACGTTGTCCATGATGGCCAGCAGTTTGGCCAGGATCCGTCTCTCCACCACCTCCTCTAGAGTGTCAAGGCTCATCCCCAGAACAGAGCTAGCCTTCCTGATAAGCTTATTTACCCGAGAAGCATCACCGGCTTTGATGTTTGCTCCCCAGCACACCACTGCACACCACTTCTACCACCACAGACTGGTAGAAGGTATGCAGTAGTTTACTGCACACGTTGAAGGACCTGAGCCTCCTCAGAAAGTAGAGTCGGCTCTGGCCTTTTTTGTACAGGGCCCCGGTGTTACCAGCCCATTCCAGCCTGTTGTCCATATGGACTCCCAGGAACTTGTATGACCCAACCATTTCCACATCCATCCCCTGTATAGGGACTGCAGTCAGTTGTGCCTTGGTTCTCCTGAAGTCCACCACCATCTCCTTTGTTTTACTGATGTTGAGCTGAAGGTGGTTCTGCTCACACCACAACACAAAGTCACTGGTTGTGCTCCTGTACTCCTCCTCCTGCCCACTCCTGATGCACCCTACAATAGCAGAGTCATCCGAGAACTTCTGTAGGTGGCATGTTTCAGAGTTATATCTGAAGTCTGAGGTGTAGAGGGTGAACAGGAAGGGGGACAGGACCGTTCCCTGGGGGGCCCCTGTGTTGCTAACTGCCCGTTCTGACACACAGCTCTGTAGTCGCACAAATTGTGGCCTACCGGTCAGGTAGTCCGTGACCCAGGAGACTAAGGGTGCTTCCACTTTCATCCCCCTCATCTTCTCACCCAGTAGCAGGGGCTGAATGGTATTGAAGGCACTGGAGAAGTCAAACAACATAACCCTCACAGTGCAACCTGCGTTGTCCAGGTGAGAGTAGGCCCTCTGCAGAAGGTAGATGATTGCATCATCCACCCCGATGTTGCGCTGGTATGCAAACTGCAGGGGGTCCAGTGATGTACACACCAGGGGTCTGAGGTGAGCGAGGACTAACCTTTCCACGGTCTTCATGATGTGGGATGTTAGCGCTACAGGTCTGAAGTCATTCAGGACAGTGGGGTGTGCCTTCTTGGGCACTGGGACGAGGCAGGATGTTTTCCACTGCACAGGGACCCTTTCTAGGCTCAGGCTAAGGTTGAAGATACGCTGGAGTATTCCACACAGTTGGTCAGCACAGACCCTAAGCACCCTTGGGCTGATGCCAACAGGGCCTGCCGCTTTCCACTGATGTAGTCTCTCCAGCTCTCTCTTCACTTGGTTGGTGGTGAAAGCCAGCCCAGGTGGGGGGGTGGGGGGAAAGGGGGTGTTGAGGATCAGTCCAGGGGGAGCAGGGGCGGGGGTGGGGTCACTGATTGTCTCAGCAGAGGTGTTGTGAGCAAAGTGGGGGTGGGACAGCCGTGAGGGTGTGTGGTCTGGGGAGCTGGAAGGGAGGTGGACAGGGCCAGTATCAAACCTGTTAAAAAATTGGTTCAGCTCATTGGCTCTGTCCTGGGTCCCCTCCGTTTGCCCACTGTTTGACTTTTTGAAGCCAGTGATATTTCTCATACCCTTCCACACCTCTCTCACCTGGCTCTGCCTCAGCTTGTCCTCCATCTTTTCCTTATACACTCTCTTCCCCTCAGCAATCCGCAACTTCAGCTCCCTCTGGACGCATTTCAATTTGTCCTTGTCCTTGTCCTTGTCCCTCTCCTTGAAGGCCCTCTTCTTCTCATTCAGCAGGGCCTTCAGGTCGCTGGTGACCCAGGGTTTATTGTTTGGGAAACAGCGTACCTTCCTGGTACAGTGTTGTTTACACAAAAATTAATATAGTCTATTATGCAGTCAGTAAGTCCATCGATGTCCTCCCCATGAGCCTCACAGAGCACATCCCAGTCTGTTGTTTCAAAACAGTCCTGTAGGGCCTCATTCGCCTCCGGGGACCATCTCCTAATGGTCCTGGTGGTCGCAGGCTGCTGTTGGACCAAAGGCCTGTAGAGTGGGGTGAGGTGGACAAGGTTGTGATCCGATCTACTGAGGGGAGGGAGTGCAGTGGAGTTGTATGCGTCCTTCACAATAGCATATAACAAGTCCAGAGTTTTATTATTCCTGGTTGGGCACTTCACAAACTGTTTGAACGTGGGCAGCGTTGAAGAGAGAGACGCATGGTTAAAATCCCCCGAAATGGCAAAGAAAGCACTGGGATGCGCTGTCTGCAACCTTGCGATAACAGAGTGGATGACGTCACACTCTGTGTTTGCGTCAGCGGAGGGCGGGATGTAAACAATAACAGCAATGGCCGCTGTGATTTCCCTCTGCAAATAGTAGACGCAGGTAAAAGCTGTATACCCACTTTTTTTTCAGTGGGCATTGCTTATACTCACTTCTTAATCCCTAGTGGTGCGTATCAAAGTAGTGTAGTGGAGACATATACGACCTATCAATTATGTAGTACAATAGAGAAATCATACACAAAGTAGCCTACATAAAGCCCATGAAATATATGAACATGCGCGCTGCACTCATAGCCTAGTTTCAGCAGAATATCATCTGCAGGCAGCAAGAGTGTGCAGCTCTCAACTGGTTTTGGCATGGAGCAGCTCACAGTAATGTATGGTAGGAAAGATGTTTCAACTTATGATATCTACCAGTAAATGCTAACTAAGGCAACAATGGGTATGCAAACTAGGTATTAAAAAAGTTTAGTCCGAAGTGTTGGTTAGTAGGCTATTTTGTGATGTGCAATTGTCATCATGCGCTGTTTGCATCAGGGACGTATACATGGATGGGCCTGGGTGGACAGGCCCACCCACAGGGGAGCCAGCCCCTGACAGTTCCACCCAATCAGATTGATCTGGTTTAAGCATTGTTGTGGATTTAGACCATGACATTTTTGTATTGTTTCTATAAAAATGTCACATTTTGAGAGTGAAAATCTAAGGCTGGGAATGTCAATACAATCAAACTAGGGCAATGATTACAAGTCCATCCTAACGTAGCTAATAGACTGTGCATCTATTTACGTAGCAAGCTAAAAACATGGAGCCTAACTTTAGCTAGCTAGGATGATGTCCTTTCATGCCATTGGAGGAGTGGGTGAGTGACTGACTTTTTCCCCTCCTGTAGTTTTTCGGTGGCTATACACAGTTAGAGATGCAGGTGTCATTTGGTTAGCTAGCAAGAACTTGAACGATTGTTATCCAGTTAGCATTCTAATGATCTAATGTCACGCCGTTGCAACTGCCTGTAAACACACAGTCCAGTTCAAAGTGAATGATGGCAGGCCCTTGGGGCAAATGGCTTGTTTGTATAAATGCCTGCTTTAGCTCTGATTGGAAATAACACACCAGTCTGTGTGGACTCTGGTCCTGGACAAGGCAGATTTTTTTATTCGGTTATAATTACTGTCTATTAATTGTCCAAACGCAAGACCTGCTCTACATTATATTGCTATAGAATTTTCACAAATGCGTTAGAATACATAATTCCCAAACAGACAAACAATTTATGAAAATGTGAAAATGACAATTTATAGGTGGTTGCTTCTCAGAAAATGTTTTAAAAGTGTAATTCTTCCTGGGAGTGTATATGAACAGATTTTAATCAGATTTCATGTTGCTAAAATGCTGTCAGTTCCACTTTAAACACAACAATGTTTCACAAACACAAGATAGTTTCAAAGTGATGGCTAACAACAGCCAGCGTGCTGCAATAAAAAACACAGTTCCACTCATCAGATGATAATTTCAAACGTAACCTTTTGTTGAAAGTTATTATTGAAAAGGGAGAAGCTAACAAATTAGCAACAACATCCTCTATGATAACAGCTTCTGCAGCCGCTGCAAACTAGCAGACAATAAAAGCTAGCTAGCTAGTTAGACCATGGGAAAACTACTGCTCACTATTGCGCAGTAACCAGGTTCAATACGTTTTTGTAAAAACAGTTTGGGTTAGTAATAATTTGTAGAGTGGCTCTATTTAGCCTCAGCATGCATTTTTTCACTATTCTGAATGCCTAAATAATAAAATAATCCATATGTTGTTCTGAAATATGAACACAGAAATACTGGACATTTTTAACTCTTATTACGGTGGTGATTTGACAAAATTACAATCATGGTCTTGAATTGGACTCCCGGTCTCGGTCTTGACTCGGTCTCGATTTGCTCCGTTCTTGGTCTTGAATCGGTCTCGCTTTAGGTGGTTTGTGCATTTTCACCATTTGTAAACGTGATCTTACAGTATGTATGGGAGACAGAACAGACAGCAACATACAGAGTTGCCCCCACCCGTACCTTTACCATAACACACAGGCGAGAGGGGGAGCAGGTGGGAGGGGGGAGGAGGGGAGCCGTGTGGTGTCCTACTCCCTCAAGCAGGGGACAAAGAGGAGGATCAGGTGATCTAAAAATATATATTTTTGGTGAAAGGGTCTGCGATTAGCATTTCCCCTTGAAAACGCTTACTGTCTGGCCCTGTTTTCCAAGTAACTTGATCGCTAGCTGAACAAACAGCAGCTTGTAAACCGATAACAACATGTGAGAAAATCGCCCCCTCTGTGTCAGCACTAACATGTTTTCTAAACGGCCAGGGAGCATGGTCTTTCCACTGGTCCTGAGAGGGCAGAAAGAGAAGTAGGGAAAGCTGGGACCGCTCCTCCTGAGGCAGTGTGACAGAGATGGAGCTTGTATGTTACACAACTGGTAACTCTGCACACTGGCTGCAGGCAGGCAGGAAGGGGGACTCTGAGGGCCTCAGTTTTGTTCACCATATGAAGAATCCACCTCAGGACACATGACGAACAAGGTAAACACAGAGTGGGGCTTGGGCATCTAAGAATCATTTTATTTTTTAATGGGGAAATCAAATGCAGAGAGTTCCACTTGCTGTACTACATATGGAGAGGATGTAAATGATATCCTTTGAATAAGTAATATTGAAGTCAATATCTTCTCTGTCACTTCCTCTACATCTTCTACTGAACATTGCCCTACAGTATATTGCAGGACACTGGGTCTGGCTGTGGGAGCTAGGTTGAGTGTTAACACACACAGCTTGTATTTTCTGTCCCCTGTACAAAGCAGGCGTTGATGTTTTAATACGCTGCTCCCAGACCTGTGTTTGTTGGGTGAGGGCAGGCCTGCTAATGACTGCCCAGGGGTTCTGGAGGGTTCCATGGACTCAGAGCCACTGCAGCCTGAAGTGTTAATGGAAGGATGTGTGGTGGTGATGAGAGCCCTGACACACTGGGGCAGGAGAAACGAAAGAAAGAAACATTTAAGAGAGTGGAGAGAAAAAGAGAGCAAAGTGTAGAAATAAGAGAGGAGAAAGAAAGGAAAGGAAGATGGGACAGAGAAAACAGAAAAAGGAGAGTAAGAAAACGTAGGAAGGAGGAGTCCCACTGGGCCATGTGACAGGATGAGTGACAGGTTGATTGACAGGTGCCAGGCGGGGGGTAGGTGACCAGGGCCAGCATGTGTGGAGTGACCTGACCAGGGAGGACAGACAGACAGCAGAGCAGAGTGACTGTCCAGAGAGGCAGGAAGCGTGTGGGATTACAGAGTAAGCTAGCAGCGTCACCGTGTTTGTCTAACTCCACAGTCCCCTGGATAACACCACCAGGGCCACTGTCACTCACTACCATTGGTGCTGGCATTGCCACTGCCCGTAACTCACCACGTCACTCTTGCTCATCCATCATAACCCCACCAACCCCCCTAACGTACTTTGGTTCATATGATGTTTTTCTGTCCTCTGCCGTTCGCACAACATTAGTCATTGTTTTTACACTGCGGCAGTGGTGACATTAAACATTCAGCACGAGGTCCTGGGAGAGAGAAACAAAGAGTGTGTGGAGCACTCAAGCCAAGGTCTTTTTCTCTAGCTTGTCTAAACTCCTACACTTCCCCTAGTGGCTCCATAGGTGAACCACTGCTGTCTAAATAAACTTTTCGGCCACAGGCAGTTTTGGGACAAAAATGTACTGTCCAAACATTAATATTCGGTAGCAAAGCCTGAGAAGACAGATTTACGACACAGCATCATTTCTGGTGAGTATTTCAGGAACACAGAGAGAACAGAGAGAGCTGGGAAGCACCTGTAATGTCACACCGGGTTGAAGAGTCTTTTCACACGAGGCCAGCATCTCCTGTTTGACGCTGCTAAACATTCCTGCTGTAACCTTAGAGAGGTGAGACACGTGAGCACGGTTGTGGAATGCAGGTGTGGAAAAAAAACACTAACAACCCTCACATAATATTATAGTGGAAATGCTACCCAAACAAAATGTGAAAAATAAATACATATTTCTAAAAATATTAATGTTGTGGTATTTTTGAGTTCCTCAAAAAAATATGTCAAAGACATATTGTGTATATGTTGCCCATTAACAAGCCTAACCCTTGGCTTGTGTTGCTTAACCGTGGCTGGAGATGGGCTGAGGTTGAGGCTGAGCAGAGCCTGCAGTGTCAGTGTGTATGGAGTGAAGGTTCTCACAGTCCCAGCGCGGGCGTGGATGAGAGGACACCTTTAAAACGGTCCCCTCCGGCCAGGTTCAGCCTCAGAACAGGAATGCACACTCATTAGGTCCCCATCAATCACAACAGCCTAGGAACTATTTTTAACACTGGCCCAGGGGCACTGGAGGAGTCATTTACAGGGGGCGCGGGCAAATTTATGATGCGGGACGCCCCCACTGTGCGTATTATCGCTCGCATGCCGGGTAAAAAAAAAAACCTCTCCGGGCACGGTGAAGGAGGTAACGGGAGACCCATGAATGATCGGATTCAACCACAAGCCTTCCGCCTCGGAGTCTGGAACACAGTATTGGTGAAACAGGAGAAAGGATGGATGGGAGTGCTACAGTACACCCCACCTAAACAAGGAGCAAAACAACGACAAAATGCCCAGATGACCTCAGAGAAAGTGTATTAAAGTATTGTCTTTAAGGCCTGAGTTCCACCCCAGAGTGTATGATTTCACGTCCAGTTTGTTTGTGTAACAGAGCAGTGGTGTTGGAGTGGAGAGAGTAAGAAGAGGCTAGGAGGTTCTGCTCCATAAAGCACACATTCACATCATTCAAAGTCTAAGGCAGGCAGGTAGGCTGTGGGCTGTAGCAGCAGGGCAGATGTGTCTGTGTAAGTGTGTGTCTGTCAGCACAGGCAGAGCATAGGGCCCTCACAGCTTTCCACTCACTTTAATGTGTCACTGAGAAAGCCTATGGAGCGTATCTCCTTCTGCCTCTCCCTCCTCCCGCTGTCCTCACCTCTTACTCCCACTGTCCTCACCCCCTCCTCCCCCTCTCCTCACCCCTCCTCCCGCTGTACTCACCCCCTCCTCCCGCTGTCCTCACGCCCTCCTCCATCTGTCCTCACCCCCTCTCTTCACCACTTCTCCCACCCTCTTCACCCCCTCCTCCCCCTGTCCTCACCCCTCCTCTTCACCCCCTCTCCTCACCCCCTCCAGCCTTCTTTCTCTACCCCTCTGATCCTCTCCTCAGACTCCAAGCCCAGCACTTGGAATCAATCAGAGGTGTTCAAACATTGCCTTATCTATAATTGAATAAGCAGTGAGTTTACTGGCACCTCACCGTGCCCTCCCACACCCACACAGAGTGAATGGTCGTGAGACTGACAGCTGAGCCCAGCGACAGTTGCTTGCGATGGTAACCATGAAGACACAACACCAGAAAACCAATCACGCCACTGACAGACTGTGGTTTGTTTGGGAAAGCATAAACACTGCCAGGACGAGGGTAAAAAAAAGACAGTGCCCCCCTCCTCACCCTACTACCTCCAGCCTACCCAATACCCTCAACCCCCACCCCTCATCCCCGCCCCCGCCTCCGCCACCATACCACGGCAGTGTGGAGAAGTGGGATTAGATTCAGGTGCGAGGTCCTGTTTGGGTTGGACGGGCCCCAGCCCAGAACAAAGTGTTTCTGTCTGCACTCAACCCAGTTAACAGCTTATTATGAGACGCTGCCATTCCAAGATGTCAATCAGTCGGCGGGGTCACGCAAGACAGAGGGAGACCCCGCTTCGCTGTTCTAACCAGCTGCAGGCTCTGAAAACATATTTCTCTCCGAGTTAAAGAGACACAAAAGATGTTTAAATGGGATCCCTTTACATGGTCCCTCCCCCTCCATCCCAAACCCACTACTGCCCCTCATGGTAACCAGAGCCAGGTATTCTCCGGCAAAGATTAAAGCCCCCAATCAAATAGGAGAGCGAGAGAATGGCAGAATGGTAGATACTGTTCTGAAAGAGGCAATTGCGGAGGCGCTGACTGAAGTGGAGCTTTAATGGCGGTCAGTGACTGACTGGTCTCACTGACTGACACATATCCATGAAGCCTATCACTTAAGGCCTGACAACTGCCTTACAACCGTACAGGAGCCAGAACGGTGGTTTCTACTGAGGCCCTGAGGGTAGTGATTGTGTGGCCCATAATGAAGGCTACCACTGAAAGTGTTTTGGTCCTGACTGACTGACTGCCTCTAGGTCCTGTGTGAAGTCTTACATATATACAGCCAATGTGTTACAGCCAGGCAGCGTTGGGTTTGTGGAAAGTGTGTGTGTATGCATGCATGTAGGAGCGTGTGTGTGTGTGTGGTAATGTGTGTCAATAAACAGTCATAAATCAGAAGGTAAGGCCACATGACAGTTAGGAGATGGTTTTATGTTATTGTAACAGCCTTGATGATAAGCCCTGAACAGAGCCCTGTGCTATTCAGCTGAGGGCTGTGAGAAAGCCTGCCAATAAACACCTAAACAGAGCTGTCTGTCCTCCTCTTCCTACTCCTTCTATCACACCTCTCAGTGGAAACACACTCCCATGCTGCCACAGGGCCCTACTAGCAGAGCAGGCTGTGAGAAAACAGAAACATATACTTACTTCACTACTCAGAAAGATCTGTTGATATGTAGCCTAACAACAAATGCTGCATATACTGAATGCACTCACATACTACATTAATAAAGCTGGAATCCTGAATGGTGAAACAAAGAAGTTACTGCAAACAACAAATACTTTTTTCCCCCTCTGACATCATTGCACTTGGGATTGAAGAGTACAATATGTACTGAGCTTTTTTACCATGCTGCGCGATGCTCCTCAGCTCAGCAACAAAAACAACGGTGGTTATAGGAAAGCTATAGTATGAAAATCAATAATATAAAAACTCCACAGTGCTCTACAAATGTTGAATAACAGTGAAAACAATGAAGTGGGTTTTCACTCCTGAGCTGAAATATTTAGGTAACTAGGCCACATACAGTATATCGACCTGTACAGCTTAGGAAAAACACTGACACTAACAGAGGAAATATGAGAGACAAATTGGGTTACAGTGAAAGTTACGGCTCCTCCTGCGTTTGAGCCACAGCCTTTCAGTGGCAAAACTTTGTTTTTTTCCCACGCTCAGAAGCCACTTTCAGGCAAGAGCCATCAATCACTGTCACTCCTCCATCACTCTCCACCCCTCCTTTCTGTCCTCCTTCTACTTACCCCTCTCTTCCTGTCCGCCCTGCAGGCACCTATAGACTAAGAGTCGGAGCAGAGCCCAGAGGGCCAGCCAATCAGAATGTGTCTACCATACAAGACCTTGAGAATGCTGCTAGGGCTACTGATGGAAGTGACATCACAATCACCTGCCAGGGGCCATGGAGCCATCTCACCTGCCCTGACACAAAACCTGCCCTAACCTTTACTGCTAAACAGTACACTTTCCCAGGGTGCTCTGGGTGGGGGGGGGGGGGGGGTTCAAGGAGAGGGGAGAGAGGTGAGGAGTGACAGCTTCTTTAATATCCGGCTGTGTTTCACTGTGTTTTCACACACAGCTGGGGTTGAAAATATGACCCAGGGGATTCCCCTGAAGTGAGGCTCCGCCCACATCACCAGTGATTGACAGTTGAGAACAAAGCCACTGTCAACAGGAAAGTGTTTATGTCAGGGAAAATACACACGGTATCCTTCTGGGAAGGAAGATCGTAGACGTAGATCAACCAAAAACCATTAGACATCATTTTTCCTTCATGGTATCTTTGAAATCTGCTTCAATCTGAATCTATTTCTAATCTATGAAAAGATAAATTGGAATCACATTTTAGGCAGAACTTGTAGATTCATATATCATCCATAACACATCAAGTAAATGTATGACTTCTAATAAATAAACACACTCTTCAAAGTAAGGAAACATTTCGTTTCTTGCTGAAACTTTTCATTTCTTTCTACCACAGATCACGTATTTGGAGTCAAAACAACCTTTTCAGCAGGATCCCTCGACAACGGTTAACTCTAATCAGATTTTATTGCTCCAGTCTTTTTTACCCATCCACTCATTTCCTTGCTCTCATCAGGCCTGTCAGCCAAGGGTGTGAAAGAGGCTCTATGTGTGCACTTTAGTTCTGTTTCATTTGGCTGGGTGCTCTCTAGCTTTCTGGGCTAATAAACTCCATGCTAGCTAAGTTAGTGTACGACACATATAGGGAGTTAGCCTGCAGCACTAGCATTGACAGTCACTGTTTACAGCAGAGCCTGTTAGCTGAAAAGCACTTGCCACTTTACAACAGTGTCTCAGACCGTCCAGTAATACTAAGGCCAAACAAAGAATCACACAGCTGGTGAAACAACACAGAAACTGCCTTGTGAGAACAAATTTAAGACAAGAACAAAAAACACTGAGCTTGAGAGATCAAATAACCCAGAACGGAGGTCTGTACACTACAGGTCTGTACACTTCCCCCTCCAGTCTTAGTCTCCCTCCACTCTGAATCTCTGGTCCCCACATCACTCATCACGTCTCAGCCCCAGCCGCCTGGCTCCGGTTCCACTCTCTCTCTCAGATCATGTGACAGGGTAAATAAACCCTCCGCGCTGACAGACGCGAGGGGGGACGTCACCGTGACCCGCGCCAGGTGGGGGAGCACAGCGTGTCAGACCCACGGCCCATGGGGGGGGGGGACACTGGCTGGCTGACCAGCACTGTCTTGGCTAGCCGTCGGGAATGGTCAGCCCACGCAGCAGTCTGGGTCTCTTGAGCAGAGGAGAAGGGGAGAAAGGGGAAATGAGAACGGGGGAGAGAAGAGGGACTCAGATTGGGCTGGAGTACAGTGAAGTGGAGTGGAGGCTTAGGGCAGTGGGCTGTGAATTGGCCTGGAGACACAGCTCGTGGGCTAAGTCTTCTTCTCCCAGGGAACATCTGCTTTCAGTTAGAATGGAGAAAGAAACCAAAGGCTGAGGAGGAAACGTTGCACTCGGACAAGGGCCTATGTGTTTGGCAGTGTTTACACTTGAACTTCATGTACATTTGTAAATTATGTTTGTAAGTGTGTGTATGCAGGAACAGACATATCCGAGCGTGTCTGTGGTTTATTATTATTTTTCAGTTTGAATGCACCCAGACATCCCTGTCTATCATTGTCATTCTGCACTGAGGCTCTGTTATTCTCCTGAACGACCACCACACAGAATGCATTGCGCAGCCTCCAGCTCGTGTCCAACTGCAACGAGAGCACCTTCCTGTGACCATCTCTAGGGGTTTTCCATCACCTAGGAACTCCTAATAACAACACGTCTCTACAGCGGGGAAAACACAAAGTATTTTTCTCTCCTTCACCAGCCTCCCAAGAAGCAACAAGCTGTTTCTTCAGTAAAGTAATCTGCATTTATTTTCACTTAAGATCCTCCCGAGTTGAAGCTGATGTTTTTTAGCAGAGATAGAGAGAGGGGGGAAAGGGATAGCGAGAGATATAAAGAGAGAGAACAATGGCTAGAGAAAATACAAACTTGTCCCAGCTCTGTGTCAATATATGATGCTACCAGGAGAGCTTAATTGAATTAATTTGAGAAGAAAAATGGATTAGTCATGACACGAGGCGGAGAGAGCAAACCAGCTGGAATAGGATTAGCTCACTGCTCCTGAAGACTTCTGTTTGGACTAGCTAATAACCTCATTTCAATACCAACACTCTGCTCTGGGCAGGTAACGGAAAAGACTGGGGTCAAAGAGGAGGGAGAGAAGGGGGGAAGAAGGGAAGAGAGAGGGCCAGAGGAGTGAGGACAGTGAAAAGAAAAGAGGGAAGGTATGAAGAACTGAGGGAAGGAGGAGAAGGAAGACAGGATGAGGGGAGACCATAGGGAGGAGGAGATGATGTAAAGAGAGGAGGAGATGAGCGGTTGAAGACCGTGTGAGGACTGTGTGTATAGGGAGGAGGAGATGAGAGGTTGAAGACCGTGTGAGGACTGTGTGTATAGGGAGGAGGAGAGGAGAGGTTGAAGACCGTGTGAGGACTGTGTGTATAGGGAATCACTGACCTGGTAGGTTCCAATGCCGATGTGTTTCGGGTCAATCTTCACCAGCTCAGCCAGCGGGTCCTGAACTCGTCTCCCTATGGACACTGGGAAAAGAAGAGCCCAACACACAAACTAATTCATTACTATTAGGCCTAACCAATACATGCAAACAGAGAAATTGTCTTCTAAAATCCCAGGAGGGACGATAAAAAGTAATACAATAAATGATCAATGTCATATGCTAATGACCTATTTACTATGCTAATGTCCTATTTCATATGCTAACAGACTTGATTACACTTATTAAATATGCAAATATGTATGTTAGGGGCTGTCCTAAGGCCAGGCCATTCCTCATGATTGGTTGGGGGCCATGATTGTTGGGGGGGGGGGCTGATAGCCAATTAGAGTGCCTGCACCTGTCACTTAACTCCACCCACCTGTCTCCAGGACACATCTGGAGACAGCCATGCTTTCTCACATAAACACACTGGGATAATCTCAATTGTTTTTCCTTGATTCCTCACAGCCTCTCTCCTCGCCTCCTTCTCAAAACCCATTGGATCTAATGGCTGCGAGGAGAGAGGATGCAAGGAATCAAGGAGATGCAATTGAGATTCTCCCCCTGGCTATTATTTCTTCAGTGTGTACTTGTTCATGTGGTACATGTATAAGAAACATGGTGAAAACTCCCATTCCTCCATCAATACAAGGTTTTTAGATTTGTTGGAAGTAGTGAACGGGTGTACACACCGCCGGACAAACACGCGAACACACACACACACAAATGATGATGTTTGTAATACTTGAAGTTGAGTTAAATGTAGCTAAATCCCTTTTCCAGGGTGGCTGACAAGAAGAAAAATTATAAACATTACCAAACACATGACTTCATTTCACAGCCACTACAACAGATGAGGACAGTAACTATTTCCAATCCAAATACACAAACTAGCTCTCACACACACACACTGCATTAATGGAGTTCTCAGCAGAGTCTCAAAATAAATGCAAATAGACCTAATACCAAAGTAAATTTAAAGCCAATAAAACTCTAATTAAAGTGAAATAAACCCCAGCGAGAGGTTGTGAAAGTCATCTGTTTATATGCCAATAACAACATGACTGAGTTTGGTGAACCAGTTAAGTGTATGTTTGGTGACTCTTAAAACAGTACAAGAGATGGACAACGTGTGATATAATAGAGCATGCTAGGGGCCTATCATTCAAAAAGGCATTTAAAAATTAAGAACGCAAAGACTTTTACAAGTCGTAGAGTCGCCAATGAACTGACCATGACAGTCTATGAGAGAGAGCTTATCAGCACTACCCCACTGGAGAACTACCAAACATCCAGTCCATGCCAGACAACTTTCCTTGGTAGATCTTTAGCTTGGCTAGTAAACTTTTCAATCTCTGCTTACAAATGACCCCCCTATTACTGCGAGAGGACTCGGAGGAGAGAAGTGCTTTTGTGTGTGCTGTACAAGGCCTGGGCTGAAACTCCATCCCTGTCTAAATATTGTTGCAGGCAGCAGTTTCCCACAGGCTTCCAAGGAGAGAGGCAGAGAGTGAGGTATTGATTCCACACGGCCCTCCGCCCCAGTCCCACCTCAACTACGTACATCCAGCGAGTCATCTTGCAAAACACACCACCGCATCCTCCTCTTTTTACACACTGACTGAGCCTCGCACATCCAGACAGTCAGTCCTCCACCGTAACGCACTTCACCATATCATCCACCAGTCCAATGTTCCTCACCAGCGTCGTTATTCAAACACATACCCGCATCATCGTCATTTCAAATATAGTCTTGTATGATGTAACATAGGCTACAATCAAGCTGTCTACATATTCACACACATAATCACATGTTTAATCCCTAACTAAACACTATGTCGTCAGTGATTTAAATACACACACTCACAACGCATCCACTAGCCTACATAGTGAACTGCAGAACTATCTACTCTAGCCACTCAACAAAATGCTGAAAATCTAGCCAGTACTGTCTCCCACTCAATGTCATATAACCATCACATCGGAGTTCAGGATTCAGTGGATAATCTAAGGGTGTTGTGATTACCTTTTGACACTAGGGGGCATCAGTACTCCCTCTCAGGCCAGGCAGGGGGAAGAGTTCTACTTGGGAAGTGGGGTGTAAAACAACAAGCCCTTAAGGCCCTCTTTGTTTAAAAACACACTCTCCACTAACAAGCACTTCCACATACTGAAATCACCCCCCGACCCACACATCCCCACAGAACAATCTCTACAATGTCATCCTCACCATTCTACTTTACTGCATCCAAGTTAAATGCCGCCACATTTTTACACACATCCGAAATAAAACACTTACATTACTTTCATTAAGGGGATAAATATGGCTCCCTGGGCTTGCTAGCGCTCCTGACCAGAGGATAATGTATGAATAAATCCCCAGCTTGATTTACTGTTTTTATAGAGGAAGTCTGGAATAATTCTCAAATCCTGTTTTGGAGAACGTTTGATTATTTTCCAGAGTTTCGAAGAGGTTTTTCTGTGTTTGAGATGGCGCATTTTGCAGAATGCAGAGAGCTTGTGTGGTCCGTCACACAGCCTAGACCCCGAGGGATGTCCGATTTCACAGCAACCTGATGAGTTCTACAGCGATGACCAGACTGCTAGGATAAGGGACCAGAGCAGTTTGTCAATAACAGGGCACTGTGTCAGTGTTGACTGATGTTAAGGGATAGTTGCAGGTTAATGTCAGTGCTTGAGAGCTACCTACAACTGAAGTTATTGACATTAAAACAAATGCAGTGGTGTGAGAAAGTCCTAGACAACATAAGCAGACAGGAGTCCTTGACCCCTTCATGACTGAGTAGTTTAGCGGGTAGACAGACACACAGACAGATAGGCAGGCCTACAGTGCTGTCAGTTGTGTTCTGCAGTGCACTTGCGCTCTCTCACCCTTTCAGGCACAAAGACAGGGGGAGGCGATGAGAGCTGCCAGGCCAGACCAGACAGCAGAGATGAGAGCTGCCAGGCCAGACCAGACAGCAGAGATGAGAGCTGCCAGACCAGAGAGCAGAGATGAGAGCTGCCAGGCCAGACCAGACAGCAGAGATGAGAGATGCCAGGCCAGACCAGACAGCAGAGATGAGAGCTGCCAGGCCAGACCAGACAGCAGAGATGAGAGCTGCCAGGCCAGACCAGACAGCAGAGATGAGAGCTGCCAGGCCAGACCAGACAGCAGAGATGAGAGCTGCCAGACCAGAGAGCAGAGATGAGAGCTGCCAGGCCAGACCAGACAGCAGAGATGAGAGATGCCAGGCCAGACCAGACAGCAGAGATGAGAGCTGCCAGGCCAGACCAGACAGCAGAGATGAGAGCTGCCAGGCCAGACCAGACAGCAGAGATGAGAGCTGCCAGGCCAGACCAGACAGCAGAGATGAGAGCTGCCAGGCCAGACCAGACAGCAGAGATGAGAGCTGCCAGACCAGACAGCAGAGATGAGAGCTGCCAGGCCAGACCAGACAGTAGAGCAGGACTCAGAAGAGCAAACTAGAGAGTCCAGCAAAGAGCTAAGCAACCAACATAGCAACGGACGCTTTGGTTCATTACGTAGACCGGTCAGAATTTGGGAAATTCTAGCAGCGGCCCTGGCAACGGACCGATAACTGCAAATTATTGCAGCAGGTAGCCTAGCGGTAAGAGCGATGGGCCAGTAGTCGAAAGGTTGATGGTTTGAATACCCGAGCCGACAAGGTGAAATATCTGCCGATGTGCCCTTGAGCAAGGCAGTGAACCATTATTTGATCCAGGGGTGCCATACTACTATGGCTGACCCTGTAAAACAACACATTTCACTGCACCTATCTGGTATATGTAACACATTTTGGCAAGTGGACACTATTTTGCATGACAGGCCCATTGACTGAGGTGTATCTCACCTGCACTCCTCAGGTTCGGGTCCAGATCAGGCATCTCCTTCACTGCCTCTGGGCTCACACTGTAGATGGACGCCCCTGCTTCACTGGTGATGCTGAGACAGAGAGAACACGTGGTTAAAGGGATAGTTCAACAATTTGGCAATTAAGCCCTTTTTTCAACTAGTCAGATGAACTCATGGATACCATTTGTATGTCTCTGCGTGCATTTTGAAGGAAGTTGAAGGTAGTTTCTGGACCCAATGCTAACTAGTGTTAGCGCAATGACTGGAAGTCCACAGGAGCAGCCAGCATCACCAAACAGTAGTCAACCAGTGGCTGAACTACTCGCAAAGCCCAACTACCAAAGCCCACTCGTATTGTTACGCTCTTCTCAAAAGGTTCTTCAGTATATCAGTGTGCGTCTACATTATTGCCCTCGAGCCTCTCCTTTCTACTAAAATATTATCTTCTCACAAAGCAGCCATATAGGCATTCTTTAGTCCTGCTGTACCGTCCTGCCTTTTTACGCCGACATTCCTTGCCTTTGACTATCAAGGACGTCATAAGGTCCCAAGTGGCGCAGTGGTCTAAGACACTGCATCTCAGTACTAGAGGCGTCACTACAGACAACCTGCTTCGAATCCAGACTTTATCACAAGCTGCGCACAATTGGCCTAGCGTTGTCCGAGTTTGTCGGTGTAAAAAGGCAGGACGGTACAGCAGGACTAAAGAATGCCTATATGGCTGATTTGTGAGAAGATAATATTTTAGTAGAAAGGAGAGGCTCGAGGGCAATAATGTAGACGCACACTGATATACTGAAGAACCTTTTGAGAAGAGCGTAACAATACGAGTGGGCTTTGGTAGTTGGGCTTTGCGAGTAGTTCAGCCACTGGTTGACTACTGTTTGGTGATGCTGGCTGCTCCTGTTGACTTCCAGTCATTGCGCTAACACTAGTCGTCCAGGTTTGGCCGGTGTAGGCCGTCATTGTAAATAAGAATTTGCTCTTAACTGACTTGCCTAGTTAAATAAAGGGTAAATAAAATAAAAAATAAAATAAAAGCTCACGTTTGTGAGACTGATCCACATAGCTTTTAGGGAAGCTTTTCGGAGAAGTTATCTACAAAGAATGAAAAAACGTAAGCGTAAAATGGGGAAGAAATGGAGGGAAAAGAACAGTGGAGGAAAAACAAATAGGCCTAATAATGATGAAACAAATAGGCCTAATAATGATGAAACAAATAGGCCTAATAATGAAAAACATAGGCCTAATAATGATGAAACAAATAGGCCTAATAATGAAACAAATAGGCCTATTAATGATGAAACAAATAGGCCTAATAATGATGTTCAAAAATAATAAAATTAAGGTTAATAAGAAGGCTAAGTGGAAGAAAAGAAAGAGTGAATGTACTGTCATAACCATCACATCACTCACAGTGTCAATGTACTGTCATAACCATCACATCACTCACAGAGTCAATGTACTGTCATAACCATCACATCACTCACAGAGAGTCAATGTACTGTCATAACCATCACATCACTCACAGAAATAGTAAATGTACTGTCATAACCATCACATCACTCACAGAGCCCCTCCTTCCACTGATGTATTCTCATTCTCATCACCACTTAGATGGCTAGTGTCAAATGCATCAAATAAATTAATACACTCAGGAACAAGCTCTCCTTTCTCTGTCCGTGACCCTCTGTCGTAGAAACCGACTCAATAGAGCTAACCTTCCACCATTGTAATTATCTCTTATGTTCTCTTCCAACTCTGGTGATCACAGCCCTTTTCATTAAGCAAATAAGGTTAGAAACCAGGGCGAACGCTTCTGCTCTTTTATCTACGTTAATGTGCCACGGACATGTTCTCAACTATATAAGTCTACATGCATATATATATTGACTTTATTATCTATTATTTTCAATTCTATGACTAATTGGCGTAAAGCACTCAAGCACATACAAATGCCTTAACCATTGTGTTGCTTGTTACTTTTAAAATATGGCCATTAGTTCAAAACAATATACCTGATGTGAGGGCAAAAGCCAAAAGGTGGAGACCCAGCAGACTTAAGACAACGTAGGGTGATGCAGAGCTAAAGGACAGAATTGATCTTTAACCAATGGACTCAACCTCCAAGCTTAGTTTGTGTGTGTGTGTGTGTGTGTGTGTGTGTGTGTGTGTGTGTGTGTGTGTGTGAGAGAGAGAATGCACAACCCTGCAGAAGAGAGAACCCAGTTGTAGTGTGACACTACTGCTCTCTAGAGGACTGGAATGTGTACTGCTACTGTTAGTCATCAAAGTGGCAATAGGCTACAGTCATAGAGCCTCCGTGTTGGGCAAAAGTTAGGAGAATCAATGGAAGATGGAATTAAAATGGAGTTAAAAGGATAGGCTACAACAACCAAGAGTCAACGGGTAGGCTACTACTATATATTCTAAATGGAGTTGTTGTCTGTAACTGTGTAGGACGAGAAAGTGCATGTAGCCTCAATTAGCCGGTTTGATGCAGTCAAGAAAGGTACTACATAATCATATTGGATGATAAATAACCTAGCTATGGCAGCTACACTATATGACAAAAAGTATGTGGACACTTGCTCGTGTCCAAAATAATTGGCATTAATATGGAGTTGGTACCCCCTTTGCTGTTATAACAGCCTCCACTCTTCTGGGAAGGCTTTCCACTAGATGTTGGAACGTTGCTGCAGGGACTTGCTTCCATTCAGCTACAAGAGCATTAGTGAGGTTGGGCACTGATGTTGGGAGATTAGGCATGGCTCGCAGTCGGCGTTCCAATTCGTCCCAAAGAAGAGGTCAGGGTTCTGTGAAGGCCAGTGAAGTTCTTCCACACCGATCTCGACAAACCATTTCTGTATGGACCTCGCTTTGTGCACGGGGGCATCGTCATGCTGAAACAGGAAAGGGCCTTCCCCAAACTGTTGCCACAAAGTTGGAAGCACAGAATCAACGAGAAGGTCATTGTATGCTGTAGAAACACTTCACTAGAAACAAGGGGCCTAGCCCGAACCATGAAAAACAGCCCCAGACAATTATTCCTCCTCCACCAAACTTTACAGGCACTATACATTGGGGCAGGTAGCGTTCTCCTGGCATCCGCCAAACCCGGATTTGTCCGTCGGACTGCCAGATTGTGATGCGCGATACATCACTCCAGACAGATCTTTTACACTGCTCCAGAGCACAATGGCACCGAGCTTTACACCACTCCAGCCTACACTTGGCATTGCACATGGTGATCTTAGGCTTGTGTGCGGCTGCACGGCCATGGAAACCCATTTCATGAAGCTCCCGACGAACAGTCCTTGTGCTGATGTTGCTTCCATTGGCCGTTTGGAACTCGGTAGTGAGTGTTGCAACCGAGGACCGACAGTTTTTACATGCCACGCGCTTCGCGGTCCCGTTCTGTGAGTTTGTGTGGACTACCACTTCGTGGCTGAGCCGTTGTTGCTCCTAGACATTTCCACTTCACAATACCAGCACTTACAGCGGACCAGGACAGCTCTAGCAGGGCAGAAATTTGATGAACTGACTTGTTGGAAAGGTGGCATCCTATGACGGTGTCACGTTAAAAGTCACTGAGCAGGCCATTCTACCATTCTACTGCCAATGTTTGTCTATGAAGATTGCATGGAGAAAAAAAAAATTCTGTCAGCAATCCAGTTTTGAAGATATGTAACTTTCAAAATACAGAAATCATCCCAGTTTGATGCTTTTTTTTAATCATCTCACAATTGTAATATTATCCTCCATGTCTGGTTAGAGATGTTATCATAAAGTCATGTCACTAATCCATCCTGCATCTTTAGGGTATCCCCTTCTCCCTTTCCTCTAGGATAGACAGATCAGATGGGGGAGTATCTCTCCTCAGGGTACATATCTTGCTGAGGTCAGCGTCTGCCCCTCTCACACTCACTGTTGGTACAACCAAACCTCTTTTAAGATCCCCTTCTCACTACAGCCACATCGAAAGACCCTAGAATGGGGCCTCTGACACGACAACCTTGCCAATTAGTACAATCCTCTTAGCGACAGCTGGCAGAAGTCTTCTGAAAAGAATCACATTTTAAATGAACTCATCCCCTCTCTCTCTCGCTCCCCCTTTCAACTACTTTAGCCCCCCCCCCCCCCCCCCCCCAACCCCGCCTCTGCTGTCATGTTGTCGTAGCGACAGCGCTAACGAATGCTGGCACATGACCTTCAGCGGGGTCAGAGGAGATGGAGCCGGCAAGCTGGTCATTAATAAGACAGTCAGACGGATTAGGAGGCCACACAACCAAAAACACACCATTCTCACACAGAGAGGTGGAGGGACAAACAAACAAATAGTGACAAGGACAGACAAGAGACAAAAACCCCAAGAGAAATACAGGGTGGCAGAAGTGACAAAGAGGCTGACAAACTATAGAGATACAATAAACACTGTGATTGAGATAGACAGGCATAGGACCATATATAGTAGAGTGTGCATGAAGCAGGGACCAATGGCAGGCCACAGACAGATATAAGATCATGTCCTGTATGTATAGGATGACCCTGGCAACAAGCCAAACTGACACACACAGGCATGGCATAGGCACATGCTGATGAGAGTGAAGCAACAGGATGGTTGTTCTGTTCTCCCGTCTCTCTCTTGCTTTTAAGCTATGTACCCAGTAGGTCTCTCAGGTCACTGGCCTTTTAACTATCCCAAAGCCTAGGACCAAGAGGCATGGAGGCAGCATTTAATTATCATTCCCCCAGCCTCTGGAATAGCCTGCCAGAGAACCTGAGGAGGGCCGAAACTGTGGACATATTTAAGAGATCTTAAAACACAACTTTTTAGCTTTGCTTTTCCTTAGGGTGCTTTTTAGTCGTTCAGTTTGTGTCATTCTTTAGTTTTTTATGTTGGTTGTGTAGTAAATATTTCAGCTTTTATTTTCATTGATTTTTATTTGTTTTTCCTATAAAGCACATTGCATTGCATTCTATGTCTGAAATGTGCTATATAAGTAAAGCTAGATTTGATTCTCTCTCTCTCTCTCTATCTCTCTCTCTCTCTCACCACTCCAGAGTCTGGAGGCAGCTCCTCAGACACAGGCCCATCTGGACCTGGAGGCAGCTCCTCAGACACAGGCCCATCTGGACCTGGAGGCAGCTCAGCATGTTCCAGAGAGAAGGCTGCTGACTAGTGAAGGGGAAGAGGAGTCTTTCAGTGATGATGGTTTGATAGCAGGCCAACACCAGTCTCTTAGAACAAGGCCTAATGATCTCTGACAAATACAGGCAGCGCTGAGCTGAGGAAGGACATCCATCCACTGACAAGGCCATGGGTCTCCCTCTACGTCAGTGAGGCAGAAACCACAGAGACAAGAAAATAGGCCATGTAACAAATAAACACACAAACACACACACTCTGTTCCTTATTAAGTGATATATGACACAGTGGGATGCTCTGGGTCAGTTGAAAGTGTGTGTCCCAGGGCAAAGTGCCCCCCAAGAAACCTCTACAGTCATATAAGAAAGAGATAGACTGAGGAATGGGAGGGAGAGCGAGAGATAGGGAGAGAGGCTAGCCCCTATCATGACTGAATTAATTAGCGGTGCCGGCAGGGCAGCTGGTAGCATCCCTGTCATAGATACAGCCTAGACCCCTTGTCTCCACGGCACCCAGACCATCGTCATGGCGAGGGCATCACCGTGGCAGCCAGCAGAAGGTTGTCTGTGCCCTGCGCTCTGGCCTAAGTGGACGCTAACACACACACACAAGCACAAAGTCAACGGATGCCTCTGAGTGAAAAGAATGACTTGGTGGCCCTTCGGGGTTGTCACTCGCTTACTCAGACCATTGTCCCTGGTTCCTGTCCTGGGGCAAAGTCACAGCCAAGCCCCCTACCATCTCTTACTGTAGCCCTCTCTCTTTCTAACACCCCCTCCATGCCACTGCCCCTGACGGCCAGTCATGACTGACATTGGGAGAGACGGATACAAGCTTTGATACTTCACCCCCCTGGACCCCTCCCTCAAACCACTCAATTAAAATTCAGCATCAGATCATCGGATCTGTTAGCGAGGAGCAAGGACGATATCATCCCCATGGTGACATGATACAGAAAACTGAAACAGAAACAGGAAGCAGCAAACCCCCACACATAATGAAACTCAGTCTGCTTTTGGCCTTTGATTCTATTAGGCACCAACGTTTAAGATGGGGTTGCACTGAGAAAAGAGTGGGTCATGAACATGATAAAAATTACTTATCTTTCTCCAATTAAAACCCCACAACTCATTGAACTAAATACAGTATGTGTCTCCATTAAATTATGACACTTGCAAACAATCTCCTCAATGACATCACAGGTTACAATTTACAGAAATACTATTAACCTTTGTGTATTCACTACTTACCAAAAACACATAACAGTACAGAATATTCTCCTTTGTGTCATCACCACTCACAGATCAGAGAATGTTATAGTGCCAGTCTCTATTCACGTAATAATAAGGAATTCCCCTCCACGGTCACAAATTGGGGAAAACAAACATTCTTTCCTACTGGCCCGTATTGTAAAAGAAGCAACTTCATCGTAGTTTTTTTGTTATACAGAAATTACAAGACATGGTGAAAAGCTGCTGTGTTGTTCAATGTACATGTAACCATGGCAACAACCCCAACCTACGGTTCGCAATGCTCTGACGAAGGGAATAGAGCCTGCGAGAAGAGCCCGGTGGCTACAGGGTATTCGGTGTGGGAAATGTGAGGACGCAGTGTCCAAGTAGGCTACATGTAGCTATGTGTGTGGAAAACGTTTAATCACAGGTAAGACATTGAACTTGTTTAGTACAGTCTGTTTGTAACACTCAGTATTTGAAGCTGTATAGTCTGTTTGTGTTGTTGGTCTTGGATAGTTTAATGTTCCGATCGGTAGCTAGCTAGCGCTCACTCACTCAAGTGGCTGCTAGCATCGTCATGAAAAAGGGCATGAGGGAAGCCCTACAACAGAGTTTCCCAAACTTGGTCCTAGGGACCCCAAGGGCTGCACTTTTTGTTTTTTGCCATAGCACTACACAGCTGATTCAAATAATCAACTAATCATCAAGCTTAGATTATTTGAATCAGCTGTGTAGTGCTAGGGCAAAAAACTAAAAGTGCAGCCCTTGTTGTCCCCGGGACTGAGTTTGGGAAACACTGCCCTACAATTCTTAAGTTTTTGTGAGAACGCTAGGGAGCAGGCAATGTTAAAAAGTAATCTTTAGACATGACATTTTCTTAAATGTAGTTTTATAATTGACTAAAACAAGCAGACGACAAGAGAATTGTGTTTTAAAAAAGTAAAATTTTTGCTGTGAGCCAATGGGGTTACCTAGGTAACCACAGGTTGTTTTCCCCACAGGCGGGTAAGGTTGCAAAGTTCTATCTAATACCGACTGGGTCTATTGTCCTACTTTAGAACCTTATATGCAGAACATATTTTTTTCTTCTCTGATATCATTGGAACAATCCTCTGTGACATCACCGATCGGCGATTACTACATTCAAAATACAATGATCTCAACATCTTCAACAATACCATCAGCATAATCACTCAAATAATGATCATCTCAAGGCTTTGTCCAACCTCTGCATCCAATTACTTCACTGCCATGCCACATGGTTCCAATCAGCTGATCCAGGAACAGAAAGGCCATACAGCCTCCTATCATGGGGTTAAAAGACATTATAATTAAACTCAACTTCATTAAACTGATGAGGTTGTAAAGGAGTGATTAAAAAAAGGGAAATGGATTGCTCTCTAAAAGCTTTTTTTAGGGTTTTCAGTGAGAGTGATGCATCTTTGTGTGAATGGATGTATTCTGCCTCTCTTTAGACACACACACACACACACACACACAGCTCAAACAGCTTTGCCCCATTGTTCAGTCAGCTGCAAAGCCTGACCCGGGGGACTGTGGCCGGAGGATTGATGATCAGATACCGGCCCTGGTCTTGTCGGAAAATGATGACATTTTTCACCCAGAAAAGGGTCCAAATGGCAGGTGTCAGGGGCCGTCAGTCTCACGCTTGGTGCTAGGAGGCAGGAAGCGCCCAGTCAGCGTGGGGCCCCGTCAACGCCACACTCCAGCTGCCACCGCAGAGCACGTCTGAAAAGAGCAAAGTCTCACAGCCACTCACATCAATCTGGTGGCAGACGCTCGTCACACACACACACACGCAGACACACACACGCACACACACACACACAGTCACTCACACAAACATGTCACACATGTTTAACACACATGCACGGCCGAGCGGTGAGCGTTGGTGCCCTAAGGGGAGAGAGATTGCTATGCTTGGCCACCAGTGGGGCAGCAGGGTGGCACAATGCTGGCCACCTGTGCGTGCCCACAGCCCCCACGCTCCCATTCAAACCATATCTGTCTACTGGTCAGCCTGGGCACAAACTGTTTATAGCGAGTCTCCATTACAACTTGTGTTCATTTTGAGAGGGGGGATATTTCTCAAATGTCTGGGCTCTAGTCTCATATTCTATACCATCTGGTAAAATGTGCAATTACTCATATAGGCTTTATTGTGCATCTTGTTTCCCATTATTGGTTTCTATTCCATCTCAATCTTAAAACGGAGCTTGAGGCCACTTAAAATAAGTCCTTCTCATAGATATACACACAACTGATTCCTTGGACCAATTTAAGGCCAGTGACTGCCATTGCATGCATTCAGATGTGGCATTGAGGTTTCCATGTTTTGATGTTTCTTTCTCTCTAATGTTCCTTCAAACGGCCCAGCAGAGCCAAATGAAGCATGAAATGTGCAGCGCAGTAAAAGTGTTATTGCTGGAGATTGGCTCCAGCCACTCAGTCACAGAGACGTACGCATGGAAATGAACACATACACGTCTGTGGGGATTTGACGCTTTGAGTTCGTGGCGACAAAGAACCTCGCTTCATTCTCACAAAAAGCTAGCATCCATCAGCGAAGACTGCATTATAGCCCATGACATCAGCATATCTTTGCTTAAATTAGGGAGTTGTGGCAAACGATAACTCGTTAAGAACAACTATAAGGTTCTGATTACGTATGCGTTATGGTTGACAAGAAATATACCTTGTATGTACCATACGTGTCAGGCAGAAATATATGTAGGATAAGTAAAATCTCCAGTATACTGTGTGTGGATGTATATAGGAGAGACGATGTAACAGTCCTTAATACAGAACTCTTGGGAAGTGAGCCAACAAGGGACACTAGGTGACATCAGGAGAGGACACCAGGACGTGTTCCTGAGGCGCTGCTGGGTAAAGGAACAGACAGTGGAAACAGGAAGAGCGCCCGTCCGTACCACAGTTCAGACCCCACGTCCATCAGTCTGTCCTTTGTGATTCAGACGGCTAACCCTCAGTGAGCCTCTAGGCTCCTGGCTTTTCTCTGTAATTATCCAGGATCCTAATCACCCTAGCCAGGATCCCTGCATGCCTGGCTGGCTCCCTCCAGGGCCCAGGCCACATCATCATGGGCCAAACCCCCCTCAGCCAGCAGTGATCTCATTCCACCAGGAGCAGGGTGGGATCCAAGAGCAGTGATTACCTGAAGACAGAGCAGAGTACGGCCAAGGACAGAGCCTCACCAACACTAGTAGTACTGCGGTGAGGCAGACAGGCAGGGATGTCAGGCCTTATACACTCTGACAGTACAGGGACAGTGGGGAGAAGCTGCTTGTTACAGAGCCACTCACTGACAGGACTCATCCCTACTCATCTCTCTCTACGCCACTGGTTCCTGGACAGCAGATACTTGGCTATACATGGAGCTTAGGACCTGGGCTGAGGCTCACAGGCTTAGATAGGTGAGGACAAAAACATCTCAAACTAACACTGTCATAGGTTTGGCATTTAAGGTGAACTCAAACATTCTACTCCTGCATGAAATCAATAATCTCTGTTACATATCACATATCTCTCTCTTTCAGTAAAAAACCTCAACACCAACCACTGAGCAGCGTTGCCTTGGCACAGCAAAACACCAATACAACCCCAGACTGGATGGACAGACAGACCGACAGATAGAGACAAAGAGAGAGTCTTGGTCCATCCATTAGTCCATATCATAGCTTTCTGCCCAGTGCAGAGTGAAACTGATCTGGAGAGACTGGCTAGCTGGTGGCATTGGCGATGGGCCTTGGGGTCTCTGATACTGGGTGGAGGGGGATGGGGGTGAGAGTGGTCATCTCTGTTCTCGTCTGCTTTTAGGAGTGACAGGGGGGCAGGGGGGAGTTGAGGGGGACATGGTACCAAGCAAACCTGGCACTCTGTATCATGACCACTGCCCAGAGAGCTACAACTCTTCTCTGATGGGTTTAATGTCAGCTGATTCATGTCAGCTGAGCTCGTCCTTCACATGGACACCCACCGGCCACGCTGCCACGCCATTAAGCCCATCTCCTTCATGTCCATGTCCAGTTACACACATTCTCTAACGCGGTCTTACCTAGTGAACAGGATCCGGCACCTCTCAGTTTTGGACTGTTTCGTTCCGTAACCTATTTGTCCGGATCTGGTACCTCTCCTGGCATGAAAAATCTTTTTCACTGTTTGCAATGTAAAAAAATTTACATTGAGCAAAAGCAATCAGTGTTCATTTGAGTTGCCTCCTCTGTAATTCTCCTGCCCCCCAAAAAATGTACTGTGAAAACGTGCCTGATATTATAAGAATTGACTCATGTTGTGCCGGCTCGGGTTTATGGAGCCTAGAGACCAACGCTTGGCCGTTGCTGTGTTGAGAGAGAGAGAAGTGCACCTAAATCTCTCACATAACTACACTGAGATTCACTAAAATTATATAATTCTGAATACTACACCAGGAGTAGGCCTATAATTTAGCCACAGAGGATCAATATAGCTTATACATTTGTTTTTCCTAGCTGTGGAATGTGTGCAGCCCAATCACAAGGCAAATCTGTTAGTGAACAGCATGCAGCCAAAATAAGCCTTTCGTAATATTTCAAATCCAATTCTTTTTACAAAATAAAACCGGAAAGATAGGCTTTTGGCACGAGTGCTTCGGCCATCGCTGGTGAATGAGCTCCGCATCATTGGGTGAGTTAGTGAAACTGGAAAGCTTTTTTTAGGGCAATAAATCCCTCATATTGTACACACCTAGGTCTACGCTATTGGTGGATTCAAGACAAGGTTGTTTTTATTGATCTCAGACTCTCAGTTTGTCAGTGTCAAAGTCATTTCCATCCTTTGTGCAGTATTAAAAAAGATTCAGTCATGTAAAATGATGTAGAATTGGATGAAGTGCGTTTATAAAAGGCCACATTTTTTCTGAACCCTAGGCTACAAAACAAATCCCCCATGTGTGCAACTTCTGCAAGCACCTCTACTCTACTGCTCTATGCGATGATAATACATGGAATGCTACTGCTCTATGCGATGATAATGCATGGAATGCTTTATTATAAAGGTCATATTTTTTTCATGCATTCCGGTACCTTAAAGCCCCCAAGGTCACCCCCCCTATGGCGCTCAATTTTTGTTCCGGCAACTCCTGATTTACAAATTAAGCGCTGATCTTACTGCATCCTGAGTGCCAAGAGGGACTGCTGTAGCAGAACCCAAACTACAACAAAAAATCTGGACTGTCTGTGTGTGGAATGCTTTCAAAGGTGCATCATTATCCTAAATGTATTGAGTCAATCCAAGCATGAAATCAACTTAAATCAACTGAACTCCTGGAACAATTCCAGGGACAAGAGGAAGATCTAGTAGGTTCACAGTTCCATAGCCACCAGACCAGCTGAACTGGCAGAAGTCAGGACACACTGTAACCCTGGTCTGGCAGACAGGGAGCTGGGGGGGGAAGGCGGGTGGGTGTCACCGCGTTGTGCTCGTCTCAGTGACACATCTTAGGTCACTGTCACCGTCATCGGCTGGTATCCAGCACTGAGGGCTGCCTACCTGAGGGATGGGACACGGGGAGAGAGGAGCGTCCCCTGTCCAGCAGCCGCTGAGCCCTGAGAGGGCGTTTATGCGCTGTGACAAAGACTGCGTGTTCGATGGCCTGCTGCTAATACAGCATGACAGACAAGGTCACACTGTGGAGGGACTGGGCCTGTCAACCGGCCATCCACTCACACTTGATAATGAGACTGGGAAGGTACATGTCGCAGGCCACCATGAGGAGAACACACACACAGAGAGTACAGGAGGAATATACACACACACATTGCAAACAGTACGTTGGACATATCTGAAGTGACCAATGGGAATACTCCTCTCCCCACTCTCCTCTACCCTTGGGCTATGGTGGTCATGAAATTTCATCAGCCGGTGATTGTCAAGCAAATAACAGCAGTCTCATGGTAAATTACCGTTAATTAACATAAACACATTTAGCATCCCCTGGCTTCCACACATAGCCTACAAGCCAGTGATGCTGACCTTTGGAACATCCACATTTTAAAAAGTCTAGTAAATCCATGTAATATAGCCTACACCATCACAATAAATCAATTATTTATTTTAGACAAGACTAAAGAAACATGATATGAAGAAAATGTAGTCTATCTCAGAAGAACAGAATAGCATACTCTGAGTTGTCCTTATGTTAGACCCTGATCCTCCAAGATGGCGTAACAGTGCAGACGCGTTTTTGTTCGTCCCGTCTCATGTCCCGTGTAAATAGTTTGTAATAGTTTGTAATTTGTCTGTCTTTCCATATATTTTTTATTGTTCCCGATTTACCTCTCCTGCAACCCGCCTCACCCAACGTGAAACGGATCTAATATCTTTACTTTTCATTATTTAACTGAACTGCAGTCAGAAGCTAGCCTGCTAGCCAGCTTGCTAACTAGCTACTAGCCATCGCTAACCACTGCTAGCGGTCCTCACCACTGCTCTGCCTGCATCAGCTGCTTTTAGTTCTTGCATGTTAATATCAGAAGCCTCCTCCCTAAGTTTGATTTATTCACTGCTTTAGCACATTCCGCCAACCCTGATGTCCTAGCTGTGTCTGGCTCAGGAAGGCCACCAAAAATTCTGAAATTTCCATCCCCAACTACAATATTTCCCGTCAAGATAGAACTGCCAAAGGAGGTGGAGTTGCAATCTATCGCAGAGATAACCTGCAGAGTTCTGTCATACTGTCCAGGTCTGTGCCCGTACCTGTGGCAGTATGGCAGTACATCCAGCTCCATTGTCCCCAGGTTGAAACCAGCTCGGTGTATGTCAAGTCCAGTGGTGTAAAGTACTTACTTTGACAACTTTTACTTCACTACATTCCTAAAGAGAATGATGTACTTTTTTACTCCGTACATTTTCACTAAAAATCCACCTTTCCAGAAATAAGTCTCTCACTGTTGCCGTTTGTTACAGACCCCCCTCAGCCCCCAGCTGTGCCCTGGACACCATATGTGAATTGATTGCCCCCCATCTATCTTCAGAGTTTGTACTGTTAGGTGATTTAAACTGGGATATGCTTAGCGCCCCGGCTGTTCTTCAATCTAAGATAGATGCCCTCAATCGTACATTCGATGCCCCCCTCAGCCCTTGACCAACACAAAAACATCCTGTGGCGCACTGCATTAGCATCGAATAGCCCCCGCGATATGCAACTTTTCAGGGAAACCAGGAACAAATATACACAGTCAGTTAGAAAAGCAAAGGCCAGCTTTTTCAAACAGAAATTTGCATCCTGTAGTACTAATTCCAAAAAGTTCTGGGACACTGTAAAGTCTATGGAGAATAAGAGCATCTCCTCCCAGTTGCCCACTGCATTGAGGCTAGGAAACACTGTCACCACCGATAAATTCACAATAATCGAAAATTTCAACAAGTATTTTGCTACGGCTGGCCATGCTTTCCACCTGGCTACCTCTACCCCGGCCAACAGCTCTGTACCCCCCCGCAGCAACCTGCCCAAACCCCCCCTGCTTCTCCTTCACCCAAATCCAGACAGCTGATGTTCTGAAAGAGCTGCTAAATCTGGACCCCTACAAATCTGCTGGGCTAGACAATCTGGACCCTTTCTTCCTAAAATTATCAGCCAAGATTGTTGCAACCCCTATTACCAGCCTGTTCAACCTCTCTTTTGTATCGTCTGAGATCACTAGAGATTGGAAAGCTGCAGCGGTCATCCCCCTCTTCAAAGGGGGAGACACTCTAGACCCAAACTGTTACAGACCTATATCCATCCTGCCCTGCCTTTCTAAAGTCTTCGAAAGCCAAGTTAATAAACAGATCACTGACTTCTTCGAATCCCATTGGACCTTCTCTGCTATGCAATCTGGTTTCCGAGCTGGTCATGGGTGCACCTCAGCTACGCTCAAGGTACTTAACGATATCCTAACCGCCATCGATAGAAGACAATACTGTGCAGCCGTCTTCATCAACCTGGCAAAGGCTTTCGACTCTGTCAATCACCGCATTCTTATTGGCAGACTCAACAGCCTTGGTTTCTCAAGTGACTGCCTCGCCTGGTTCTCCAACTACTTCAGTGCGAGTTCAGTGCGTAAAATCGTAGGCCCTGCTGTCCGGTCCCCTGGCAGTCTCTATGGGGGTGCCACAGGGTTAAATTCTTGGGCCAACCCTATTCTCTATATACATCAACAATGTCGCTCTCGCTGCTGGTGACTCTCTGATCCATCTCTACGCAGACGACACCATTCTGTATACATCTGGCCCCTCTTTGGACACTGTGTTAACTAACCTTCAATCAAGCTTCAATGCCATACAACACTCCTTCCGTGGCCTCCAACTGCTCTTAAATGCAAGTAAGACTAAATGCATGCTCTTCAATAGAACGTTGCCCGCACCCGCCCACCGGACTATCATCACTACCCTCGACGGGTCTGACTTAGAATATGTGGACAACTACAAATACCTAGGCGTCTGGTTAGACTGTAAACTCAACTTCCAGACTCACATTACCTCCAGTATCTCCAATCCAAAATTAAATCTTGGTAAAACTTACCATCCTACCGATCCTTGATCTCCAACACTCTAATCAGCAAATTGGATGTAGTATATCACAGTGCCATCCGTTTTGTTACCAAAGCCCCATATACTACCCACCACTGCGACCTGTATTCTCTCGTCGGCTGGCCCTCACTACATATTCGTCGCCAAACCCACTGGCTCCAGGTCATCTATAAGTCTTTATTAGGTAAATCCCCGCCTTATCTCAGCTCGCTGGTCAACATAGCAACACCTACCCGTAGCATGCGCTCCATCAGGTATATCTCACTGACCACCCCCAAAGCCAACACCTCCTTTGGCCGCCATTCCTTCCAGTTCTCTGCTGCCAATGACTGGAACGAAAAATCCTTGAAGCTAGAGGTTCCTATCTCCCTCACTTACTTTAAGCATCAGCTGTCAAAGCTGCTTATCGATCACTGCACCTGTATTTAGCACTTCTGTAAATAGCCCATCCTACTACCTCATCCCCAAATTTATTTATTTTTACTTCCGCTCAATTTTGCACTCCAGTATCTCTATTTGCACATCATCATTTGCACATTCCATCATTCCAGTGATTATGCTAATCTGTAATTTATTTCGCCACTATTGCCTATTTATTGTCTTCCTAACCTCACTCACATGGCTCTCAGTCACGTGATCGGGTCTTTCGCACAGACCACAAGTGAAGACAGACATCGGGGACGCAACTGCGCGCATACTTATCCAATTCCGAGGCACAAATAAAGTGCCTTCTTCAACCATATAGGCTACTGTGCCTATATTAGAGCTAATTCAAAGAGAGAGTGAGTCATTATTAGAGAGAGATAGCGTGCAAAGGGACGCACAATAGCAAAGACAGGAGCTGTAGAGAGAGAGAGGTGGCACAGGGACAAAGACTCCATTCCTCATGGTCAGAGAGGAGATGGCACAACTACCTTGCAAACACAGCCATGTTTTTTATGTCAATGGGAGTCTTGCTCAAGTTACGCAAATGGATCTGAAGTTAGAATTCAACCCTTAATGAAGATCTATTAATGGGACTGGAAGTAATAAAGTAGTCCTTACCGTCCAGCCAATAGCTACATGTCAGATCACTGTTATTAAAGACAAATATAAAATCCCAGGAGTGGACTGATTGAACGGATAAAACTATATAAAAAGTAAGAAAGATAATTTTAAATTAAAATTAGCTTCTACACTTGGCTATGCTATTTCAAATTAAAAATTAATCAAAATTGAATTCACTTGATTATTATTCCTTTTCGTGTTATTGCTTGAATTAGTAAGTGTAGTAGAGGAAAGGGAATAGATGTGAAGTAGTAAGGTATCCTAGAAATCTGTTGTACGTCACAGTCTCTGGTTTAACAATATCCATAATAACAATAAGTAGCATTTAATAGTGAAATGTAAAGTTTGAAATTAATTATGATGTAGTAGTAGTAGTAGTAGTAGGAGGAGGAGGAGGAGGAGGAGGAGGAGGAGGAGGAGGATATTTAAAAAAGTAACTGTGCACATTCATGTAATTCAGTCAAATGATCATGATATGGAACTTTGTCCATTTCCCCCAGCTCTAGTAGGAAAGGTTTTCCTAGAAATCTGGTAAACATGAGGAATAGTGTGAACAGACACAGTAGAAAAAAGCTTTTACACCCAAGAACATGGCTTAAGTCAGAGTGCACCACACTACAGCAGGGCGATACGTCTATAACATTAATGTGCACCACAGGTTTTTTATTTTATAGTTTAAAGTACTAATACTAGTTTGATGGTTGTACCCATCAATTGTCCCATTAACAAACGCCCATTAGCAAACATATTTTATTTCAAACTTCACTGTTCTCTAGTATAGGCTACTTATCGTAATGAACGATATCATCAAAATGCCTCCGATAAGCGATCGGTCTGGTCAGTGTGGATAATTTCCGGTTTATCGTCCTAGTTCTACACAACACACAGACAGAAGTTCAACTGCATTCTGAAAAGGTCACACTCCTGAACTTCAGTGAGCGGGTTAGCAGGTGAAGACAGAAGATGACTGGCTTACGAGTACATCTAACAACTCACTCAACAGGCAGACACCTCCCTCCACCCACTCTACCCTACAACTCCAGTCCACCCAGACCCAGTCACATACTGAGTGGTGCAGCAGCAGCAGGCCACAGAGAGCCGGGTTGCCATGACCAGGGTAGGGGAGGCCCAGAGGCTCATTTCAGTGTGCCGGCTGCTGGCGCTGGCTGTCATTCCACAGGAGCAGCCAGGCGGAAGGGCAGCGGGGAGGAAAGCTGGGGGGGACGTGGGGATGGGCTGGGTGGGGAGCACAGAGGGGTGGGGGGTGGAGGGTGCACCTCAAGGGGTTCTGATCAAGCTGTGGCACAGGGAGACAGATAGCAGACGGTACGAATGAGGCTGCCTCTTTAATTAACTTGTACAGAGATTGGAGTGCAAGAGTTGTTGAAGTGTGTGTTCTTAGGCTAAGCGAGAGCGCAGACACACACACAATTGTTTTTACATAACTTCTCAAGTTCACACAGGCATTCAACATAAGTTACCACTTAACGGAAGAATAGTACCATATGATATCGTACAATACAATTAAAATAAGTATACAATACTCATCCATGACGTTATTCACTATAATGCTGTTGAATTCAATCATCTCCAAGATATTTGGTTACAAGAATTGGGTTTTGCAGACTCTAGTCTTTTTGGAGTAAGAATATGTAATATCTAGTTGCAAGCTTATGTACAAGACACATATGTTTTTTTCATTCACAGCAGTTCTGAGGAAATTCACTTAGCGCGAGGCTCTTGTCGAGCCTTTCTTCACAGTGGAATATAAAGAATAATTGCATAGATTCACCCCAAAATAAAAATCACTATAAGGAGGGAACTGTTTCCAGTTTCTAAAACAGTCCGGGGGAAGGCGAGGAACAGAGCGGCCCTCGCCACATTTATCATGAGGAGATTAAATAAACTGTGTGGAAGTCTGGCCTTGGTTGGAGTGCCGAGAGGCCTTTGATTTAAGGCTCTGCGTTCACATTTTTCACCCACAGGATTCGCAGAGGCGTAGAGAGTGTCTTGCCACGGTAGTGAGGAGATTCACTGAGCCACTTTGCCTGTCAATCAACCCCCCCCCCCCCCTAAACTTAACTTTGTGGTCAGCACGACCATTGTTGGTCAGGGGCGGTCAGGTCACAGTGAGCAGCCCAGCACCTGATCTTCTCATGCTTTGACCGCCAATCCAGCTCATCATCATCATAAAGATGACTTGGCGGTTGCCCGGGTCAATCAGGGGTCGATTAGCGGGACCAAAAGCCTTGTGGGACGTGGAGTCACCGGCGCTGAAAAGGTAATTCGTCATCGCTAATGATCCTTCCCTTGACTCTTCAAATTACAATACCATAAAAAAGACTTAGGGAAAACCACAGTCCTCCTCAAGGAATGGAACTATGGAAATCCAGAAGGCTGGAACTATTTTAAGCATTTTGGAGGTGATTTGATTTGATCAAGTGTTAAGAGTGAAATCCTGGGAAATATATGGAGGGAAACAAAGTGTCTCTGCCTCACTCAAACAGGGACATGTCTCTGCCTCGCTCCAACAGGGACCTGATGCTTTTACACATCTGAGACTGTGGAGGGTTCCAGAAACTCTGGCTGGACCTACTCTGTCACCTTAATAGTACCAATGGAACCCTCAACCCTGTATGCTCCAACATGGGACAGAGCCTAAACTAACTACTCAATGATTGACTTTAAGTGGGCTTGGAGAGGGACATGGCTGAAAGTGGGGCAAAATGTGTGCTTAATAGAAATACCATCATTCTTTTGAGAGGAGAGAATATCAGAGAGACCAGAGTGAAGCTGTGAAGCCGGATCGTCCCACAGACAGAGCACAGCCTAGTCTAGAGGGAGAGGTTAATACAGGACAGCCGTTCAACACCACATAAAAGGGAATTTAGACATTCCTACATGTCACAAGTTAAAACTAAGCCATTTTTTTTTACAAAATACAGCTATTATCTCGAGGTGGCTCTCTTGCTATGGTGATGTGTTCCAGTTTTCCAGCTTTAAAAAGCACTGTCCCAGTGGAACCAACTGAAAGCAAACTTAATAAACAACCAGAAATATCAGCTTTGACCATTAGAGGGGAATAACAAAACATGGGAGTCACGTGAGCCCTTAGGGGCTGAATACGTGTAGAAGAGTCTGTATCTCAACCTTATTCTGGTCTGGTGAGTAAAATGGGTCCACTTGTCTCACAGCTGCTTTAGAGGTCCATTTATACACAATAGAATCAGAGCCTAAAAGTGCAGAGGCAGAATCCTGTTTTTGGGCCTGGCAGCAGCTAGCGACGAAGAACACAATACCCAAAGCGCCACCACCACCGGCCCCACCATACACAGCCACTTCTGAGTGGTTCTGGGCTGCAATCCAGTCCTGAACCAATGTCAACAAACACACGTCGGCGCAAGAGAGACGATCAGAACTTTAGTCGTTATTTGGGTTGGATGGGATAGTGCTGCATTGTGCTGCGCTGGTTACGGCGGCGGATGGACTGCGAGAGATATTTGTTCTTAATTAGAGGCGTTTAAACAAAGTCCAGATGGCATTTAAAACCCACAAGAATTACACATTCCAGGCCTGACCCATTTCCTTTAGCCTCCGCCCCGAACTGCCCCATGCTAAATATATTTTGTTACCATTGTTAAAAGCCACAGGGTTTATTGATGAACGAAGCTCCCCTACATTTAACATTCTAATTGTCTTTTGAATGCTGAGAGGAACCTGTAAGCACCTCCTCTTAGTGACATTGACTCAGTTCCCTAGGTAGCCTGCATACAGCAGGAGACTACAGTTAGGACTCGGTTCTCTTGGTACATATAGTAGGAGACTACAGTTAAGACTGTACTCTTGGGACATACAGTAGGAGACTACAGTCATGACTCTGGTCTTACCAGTATGACACATCCAGAGGCTGGAAGAAGCGCCGGCTGATGAGGTCAGCAAAGAAGGCCTCAGTCTCTCGACATGCTGTGCCGTTGCCGATAACCACCGTGCTACAGCTGTGTAAGAGTACAGAGTTGTTACAGAGTTGACGGAGAGTACAACAGTGTGAAAAATAAACCAAAAAACATTGTGTTTTATCATAAATAATGCAAATCCACAAGAGGCCAGCAACAAATAAGGGGTTCATTGATCTATTTCTGTGAATATTCAAACATTTAAAAAAAATTGCTTTCATTTTGATAAGTAGTGTTCTTTATCTTAGTGATTACAGTGTACACACTACAGAATGTGCCACAGTTTATTGGAACTCTGATCACTAAGACACCAGCTGCAGTACCTGTATCGGATCAACAAATGGCGCAGTTTGTCTGCCTCTCTGTTCCCACCTGAACCATGGAGGTACACCACATCTGTGTATAATATCTGACCTGGGACAGAAAGGAGGGGTGAGTATGTAAAATGGACAGATGCTTCGGTGTCACCAAGACAGAGGAATTAAGAAGACACATTCCTAGCTTTATCACAGGATCTGACCCTATGAAGGAGAGATGTATAAAGAGCAAGTGAAGATGATTCTTAAAAGGGGGGGGGGACTTGGCAAATGGAATGGATGGACTAATACCCTTTCCAAACCAGTATGCCGACCCGGATCTTACTTGATGGCTTGTTGGCTTGGATAATGGCTTGGATAATTTCCATTCAGCACTGTTCACGCAACTATGGTAGATAGAAGCGTTACCAGGGCAGTGCAGGTCAGCTCGGCTTGCTTCGGCTCAGCTAAGCTCAGCAGTGTGAAAAGGGCATTTTGAGAATACTCCTTCTGTTGCACTTTGCCCATAGCTCTGTCCACTCCTGTGCCTCTGTAGGGACGGACGGACAGAGCTACGTCGTTCCCCGAAATGAGTGCCTTTTACGTCCCTTTGATATTTGTGCACCAATATTGCATTTTTTAAAAGCCTGTTTTATTAAATAAAGTGTCCTTTAATATAGACCACATGGAGAATTCAATAACATGAATAAAGGCTTGCCAAAATTCAGCATTTTGACATGTCCCTCTGTCAATTCTGTTACTTCTAGGAAGGTTTCAACCCACTTAATCTAAACATTTCTCCAACTTTCACCATCATTGTAAAGCCTTTTTGTTGCTTTGACAGTCATTTCTGAAGATTATTATTTATTTCATTTCATTAGTGATTCATTTACGTCTGTCCTTCATTTTAAAGTCAACCCTGTTATATGAACTGTACTCTCGTTTTAATATGATGAAACAATTCCTTTTATAATATTTTTTTCAAAAGAAACATTGAACATCTAAAAGTTAAATGATAGTGTAAAAGCAGGTGAGCTGGTTCTACTCTTTTTTTTTGCAATTTTCTGGTGTGTTGTGGTGGAAAACGGAGTGGGTTGAGCATAATACGTTAACACTGTTACCCATAGATAGACAGGCTAGAAATGTTTTAGCAATTTCATTATTTTTGGGAAGCTTGGATTTTTAATTGCCACTACCTGTTGCACACAACTAGCTTCCATTGCCACTGTCACAAGGGGATTTATGGCTGATTTAATATGAAATTGTCAACAGTCAACCCTGTACAGTCAACCCTGTTAATTTATTTGGCAATTAAAGCTGCAATATGTAACTTTTGGGGTGAACCGACCAAATTCACAGAATTCTCATTGAAAGCAAGTCTAAGAAGTGGTAGATCTGTTCTATGTGCTCTATTTCTATGCTGCCGTTGTTAAGTTTTGTTTTTGTGCCGTTTACTTTTGGTTTTGTGCACCAGCTTTTTGGAGATTGAAAAGACATTTCACAGCGGTTTAGATGGTACAATGATTCTCTACACTATACATTGCTTGTTTTGTCACAAACTGAAATTAGGCAAACTATTAGAGTTTTAGCAACTAGGAAATGGCGGAGTGATTTTTGCATATTGCACCATTAATAGGCACTTACTATAGTATTTTTTTTACTTACTAATTTGTTTTTTATGAAGTTGAATGCGCTCTTTATGACAAAACGCTAAAATTGTTTGAAATCAAACGTTTTTTAGACCAACTTACACTTGGTCAAAAAGAATTGGTGGAACGACTCAGCTGCTGCCGTCTCCTGTCAGGCTGATGGGACACGACTGATCCTATTGGACAGCTCCAACGGGAGGTCATGTGACCACGCACCCCCAGACCTGTCATGGTCAAGCTGAGTGTGTGTGTATGTGTCTTTGCGTGTCTGTTTGCACATCTGTTTGTGTGTGTTTGCTGCAGGGCAGATACCAAAACACAGGAATGCCAGCTGACACACCCCCGCCGGGTGGGCAGCGTGAACTGCGGCCGGGCGATCAGCTGCCCAGGAGGAGGGCCCAAACGTGGCCCTGCATGGGGCCCCGCCCACAGAGGCCCGCTGGGACGAACGTCCATCAGCTCTGTGGGGTGGAGATGAGAGGGCCCTTGCTCCTCCAGTAGTACAGACAAGTACATAATAGTAGAGACTACAGTATAGACCAGACATGTGACTGGTCTTTGCAGATATGCTAGGATGTTTATTTTTTACATATAACTAACTACTGGGGCGACACATTTTCTCTGATTTAGAAGCAATCTTTTGACTGAAACACCAATCTCCACCCTATACCCAGAAATGCAGAGTGGAAAAGGGGCATGTTAGTGTGGGTTCTTACTGGTAGGGGAGAGGACAGCCAGTTTACAGCCGTGTCTGAACCCTGGGTCCACGCCCATGATGACACGGCCTCTCACAGGACACACCAACAGACGCTGACGCAAGTTACGCACAAACATGGCTATGGACTCCTTCTCCGCACTAACTGTCAGCTTCGTCCTGACAGAGAGAGAGAGACAGAGACAGATAGACAGGGGGTATTTAAAATACAGTACGGTAAAGTAAAATACCTTAGTGGAACATACACACATAATTCAGTACAGACCTGTAGCTTCTGCTGAGCAGGGGTAATAAGAGTCTTTTGTACGAGTCCTCCACGGCGTCTCGTAAGATCTTCATCAGCTCCTCTCTAGCGTAACCCTTGGGTCGCCATCTACAGTGGAAACCAAAAATTATATTCGGATAAAAAAAAAAAGATATATATATACATATGATGTTTTAGAGTAAATCTGTGAATTTTGTAAACTGAAAATCTAAGATTTCACAGTTCTCTTCCTTTTGACCAGGAAAGGATTGGTTACATAAGTGGCTTAGGTAAAATACAGGTCATTTCACATTCCTTGCCCTTATAGGTTACAGTACAGCTCCACGACTAAATAAAAGTCTTGGTTTGAGATTTTTGCACCACCAACACTACTTAAAACATGATCTTTTTCACTTCTCATATTGTTATGAATGGGATGCCTTGAGAGTTTAAAGAAACTAACAAGTTGAGCAGATATAGAATGAAAGAAACATTTTACAAGAAAAGGATTTAACAAAATACATTAAAACATTTTTTTGTTTAACTATTGAACATGATCTCCTCACAAATCATTTTAAATCACACAAAACACACATGTATTTGTTTGATACACTTTCAAACATTATTAAGAAAGTACACATTTAGTAACTGCCCAGAATATTAAAACAATTTATAATAGGAATTTGCAAAATTTCTGGGATCTCAAATAATAAAAGTAGATTTACATTTATGTAAGAAATAATATGTGATTTATAATACAATGTTATTCTCAAACAATTAATAAAAGAAATATTGAAAAGAAATATGCTAAAATAAATAAATACAAAAAAATCTAAAATACAACAAAATATGTTAATTTGTGTTTTCTTGTATATCAACAGATTAGAATATCCTATTATGGTCTACATCAAAACAAAAGCATTTAATGTGCTGTTATGCAAATAATATAATGTGCTGTTTCGTGGTGTTTTCATTAATTTCACTGTGAAAAACTTGTTTTCAGGGTCAATGTTGTTGTACAGTGTAATCTGATGTATTTAAAAGCATGATTATATGATCTTTAAAATAATATTTTGATAGCTCTACAGCATACAGTAAATATCGGAAATATGTACAAAAATAAACTAAACATTCTCCATTTGGGAATGTATTTGAACTATTTTGAAAAGAGACTGGAAAACTAGTTTTACTAACACCTTCAAAAGCCAGTGAGCTGTGAATGTGGAGTGGCATTTTCACATTGATGATTACATGATCTTTACTGCATTGAATCCAACTTGTCAGTGAGGGTATATTTCCCAAAAAACATTGTAAATTATTATTGCTAAGCCGTGTTATGCATAGTATTTTACATAGATTGTATTTACACAAAGAGAAAGAAGCTAACTTTTACTTTATCTGTGGCTATATGAGCTTCAAAAACATATATATAATAACTGCATATAGCTTTGAGTGTCGGTTATGTGTCAGTTATAGAGAATTATGCTCTAGAAGGGGCCACTGTAACCAATACAGAAATATCGACTGTGTGATTATACATGAACCTGACACACATCTATGCCCGTCACACCTGGGGACAGACTGTATTGACACCAGTGTTACAGGCTGGCACAGGGGCAAAGTCGGAGAGAGGGAACAGGACAGTAGAGGAGAGAGAAATTCAAGGGCTCTGTGTGTGTGTTTTTTCGGGGGGGGGACCGACCTGACGTTGATGCACCACCTACAGAAGTCGCTCTTCACCCTGTCAGGGACATTGACCTTCACTGTCAGAATCTTCAGATTCTCCCCTCGGTTAATGGCCAGGGTCTGCAAGGAAAACATAACCTGTTGAGACAGGCGACACACGGCAAAGACCCCCCCACGCCCCCCTACCCTTCACACACACACACACACACACTTTCCAAAAACAGCACAGAAAGCCAACCCCTGCCACACTGGCACACACACACACACACACACACACACACACACACACACACAGTCTGCTTACAGTTTACACTGTAGAAAACTTCCCTGACCTCTCCCATTCCTTCCTACATCTAGCTCTAAGGAAAGGTGGCATGCTGTTAAGCAAATAGTTTTAAGTGTCTGACCTTTTCAGAGGAAAACCTTTTGGAGAGAAAGGGAAGAAATTACCCGTCAATCTGGATTCGATGCGGAAGAACCAAGTTGACAAATGCCACGCCACCAACCCCCCCCCCCCCCCGACATCCTACCAGCCTGCCACCAAGCAGCCACCCCCGCCCTGCACATCACAACAGCTAATGGCCAGATCGAGACAGAAATTAATGCAGCAAGAATTATGATGAAAATTATATTTCCTTTTTTGGCATGTTCCCCCCTTGAGCTTTTCAGTTTGCTGGCTGATTTCTCATGCGATATTCATCAAATCTGAAGTTTTGCATGCGATCGAACAAAACATCCAACAAACTTTCATGTCCTCCCCCACATACTCTATTCCTCCTCACTGACTGGGGTTTCTCAAAGGGCCAACTCAGTGAAGAACGCCATAAAGAAAAACATATGGATGTTCTGTCAGAGAACAGGCATCTATCCCAGTCCTATCTGTGTTTGTGAGTCAGTGTTCATTAAAGAGGATGACCTGGGTGAGAACGCTGGTGGTGATGCCTGTAACAGCTACCTAAATGCTGGCCACAACAAAACACCCCCCTGCCACGTGTCCTCCATCACTCTGGGCGTGACGGGACAGCTAGCTACCTCTCTCTATCACCAAACACCATGGAATCAACATTCCAAGTGCCACAAATGTATATGTGTCAGGGTGGCGTAGAATAATAGTCAGTAACGTGAAAAATCCCTATTATTCCTTTACGGTTTCCTCCATCACACACACACAGAAACCCTTTCCACAACTAGTGATGGGGGAAAGAAATACAGTTACTTATAAGGATAAAATTTTTGACAATATATCATATCATTTTGGCAATATTATTTTTGCACTATTTGGCTGTACCTGCACCAAAACTAGGGAGCCAATTTGTTTTCAGCACTTTTATTTCCATGACTGATTAAAACTTTTCTCATGGCTCTCTCTTGTCCCTCTGCAGCAGACATAGGGTGAGCAACATGTTTGGAACATCGAAACGCAATAAAATCACAGTATCGAATCACAATACATATAGAATCGTGAGAATCGCAATACATATTGTATCGGCACAAAAGTATTGTATTATGAGTTCCCGGGCAATTCCCAGCCCTATCCACAACTAGGAACAATTCTAAGCCCAACTGATACCATTTGAGTGTAGAACGCAGCCAAAACTACACATATTTTCCCATGCTATGATGTGAACTACATCCCATCTGCCTGATAGATTTAATGAGTGTTTGGCAGATATTAAGAGGTCGTTACAAGGCAGTGTTGCATATTCAATCCTTCCAGCTTTTCCTACAGCGGGACATGTAAGTTCAGTATTTACATTATTAATATAAAGAAAAAATAAATATCCAACATATCATGTTCTTCATAAACAATGAAATCATAATTGGAAAAATATGAGGAATGTCAGCTACATTAATGAATATTATTCTTAAGACTGAGCGATTCCGATTCAATATTTACTTTCTAAATAAGAGTAAGGAATGGTGAATGTGTTGCTCGTGGAACTGGGTGATAGGCAGGGCTCAAAGAAAACAAGACGTCGTAGTGAACTTTTAACACCTGATCTTTTCATTTTCAGAACAAACACACACAACACGGGGGTTGCGATACACCAATGAGTGTTCAAGAAAAAATAAACTTGATCCCATGTTTTATAGGAAAACGTTTAGCTTTAAATAAATACCATATTTGTTTTGGGTTGAATAAAGGCTTGTTTTTATTATTTGTTTCATCGTGTTTGAATCGAAAATAAGAGATTATCACAGGCCAAAATATTTTTTAAGCATTACATATACAATATATAAATATATATATATATTTTGCTAAGGCTTATGTAAACTTCTGACTTCAACTGTATATATATATATATATATATATATATATATTATATATACACAGTATATATATATATACAGTTGAAGTCAGAAGTTTACATAAGCCTTAGCAAAATACATTTAAACTCAGTTTTTCACAATTCCTGACATTTAATCCTAGTAAAAATTCCCTGTCTTAGGTAAATTAGAATCACCACTTTATTTTAAGAATGTGAAATGTCAGAATAATAGTAGAGAGAATTATTTATTTCAGCTTTTATTTATTTAATCACATTCCCAGTGGGTCAGAAGTTAACATACACTCAATTTGTATTTGGTAGCATTGCCTTTAAATTGTTTAACTTGGGTCAAACATTTCGGGTAGCCTTCCACATGCTTCCCACAATAAGTTGGGTCAATTTTGGCCCATTCCTCCTGACAGAACTAGTGTAACTGAGTCAGGTTTGTAGGCCTCCTTGCTCGCACATGCTTTTTCAGTTCTGCCCACAAATGTCCTATTAGATTGAGGTCAGGACTTTGTGATGGCCACTCCAATACCTTGACTTTGTTGTCCTTAAGCCATTTTGCCACAACTTTGGAAGTATGCTTGGGGTCATTGTCCATTTGCAACCAAGCTTTAACTTCCTGACTGATGTCTTGAGATGTTGCTTCAATATATCCACATAATTTTCCTTCCTCATGATGCCATCTATTTTGTGAAGTGCATCAGTCCCTCCTGCAGCAAAGCACCCCCACAACATGATGCTGCCACCCCCGTGCTTCACGATTGGGATGGTGTCCTTCGGCTTGAAAGCCTCCCCCTTTTTCCTCCAAACATAACGATGGTCATTATTTTTAAACAGTTCTATTTTTGTTTCATCAGACCAGAGGACATTTCTCCAAAATGTATGATATTTGTCCCCATGTGCAGTTGCAAACCGTACTCTGGCTTTTTTATGGCGGTTTTGAAGCAGTGGCTTCTTCCTTGCGAAGCAGCGTTTCAGGTTATGTCGATATAGGACACGTTTTACTGTGGATATAGATACTTTTGTACCTGTTTCCTCCACCATCTTCACAAGGTCCTTTGCTGTTGTTCTGGGATTGATTTGCACTCTTCGCACCAAAGTACATTCATCTCTAGGAGACAGAACGCGTCTCCTTCCTGAGCGGTATGACAGCTGCGTGGTCTCATGGTGTTTATACTTGGAAATTGCTCCCAAGGATGAACCAGAGGTCTACAATTTTTTTTCTGAGGTCTTGGCTGATTTCTTTTGATTTTCCCATGATGTCGAGCAAAGAGGCACTGAGTTTGAAGGTAGGCCGTGACATAAATCCACAGGTACACCTCCAATTGACTCAAATTATGTCAATTAGCCTATCAGAAGCTTCTAAAGCCATTACATCATTTTCTGGAATTTTCCAAGCTGTTTAAAGGCACAGTCAACTTAGTGTATGTAAACTTATGACCCACTGGAATTGTGATATAGTGAATTATAAGGGAAATAATCTGTCTGTAAACAATTGTTGGAAGAATTACATGCACAAAGTAGACGTCCTAACAGACTTGCCAAAACTATAGTTTGTTAACATGACATCTGTGGAGGGGTTGAAAAATGAGTTTTAATGTCTTCAACCTAATTGTATGTAAACTTCCAACTTCAACTGTATATATTTTACTTAACTAGGCAAGTCATTTAAGAATTCCTATTTACAATGACGGCCTACACCTGCCAAACCTGGAACACGCTGGGCCAATTGTTCCCCGCCCTATGGGTCTCCCAATCACTGCCGGATGTGATACAGCCTGGATTCGAACCAGGGACTGTAGTTACGCCTCTTGCACTGAGATGCAGTGCCTTAGACCGCTGCGCCACTCTGGATATGTATATACAGTACCAGTAAAAGGTTTGGACACACCTACTCATTCAGGGTTTTTTTCTTTATTTTTAATATTTTCTTCATTGTAGAATACTAGTGAAGACATCAACACTATGAAATAACACATATGGAATCATGTTGTAACTAAAAAAGTGTTTAACAAATCAAAATATATTTTCTATTTGAGATTCTTCAAAGTGGCATTCTCTCAACCAGCTTCATGAGGTAGTCATATAAATGAACAGGCGTGCCTCTTTACTTAATGTGTTTGACCCAATCAGTTGTGTTGTGACAAGGTAGGGGTGGTATACAGAAGATAGCCCAAATTGGTAAAAGACCAAGTAAATATTATGGCAAGAACAGCTCAAATAAGCAAAGAGAAATGACAGTCCATCATTACTTTAAGACATGAAGGTCAGTCAATCAGGAACATTTCAAGACCTTTGAAAGTTTCTTCAAGTGCAGTCACAAAAACCGTCAAGAGCTATGATGAAACTGTCTCTCATGAGGATCACCACAGGAGAGGAAGACCAGAGTTACCTCTGCTGCAGAGGATAAGTTCATTAGTGTTACTAGCCTCAGAAATTGAAGCTCAAATAAATGCTTCACAGAGTTCAAGTAACAGACACATCTCAATATCAACTGTTCAGAGGAGACTGCGTTGAATCAGGCCTTCATGGTTGAATTGCTGCAAAGAAACCACTATTAAAAGGACAACAATAATAAGAAGAGACTTTCTTGGGCCAAGAAACACAAGCAATGGACCATAGACAGGTGGAAAATACGATTTTTGGTTCCAACCGCTGTGTCTTTGTGAGACGCAGAGTAGGTGAACGGATGATCTCCGCATGTGTGGCTCCCACCGTGAAGCATGTAGGAGGAGGTGTGATGGTGCGGGGGTGCTTTGCTGGTGACACTAGAATTCAAGGCACACTCAACCAGCATGGCTACCACAGCATTCTGCAGCGATACGCCATCCCATCTGGTTTGCGCTTAGTGTGACTATCATTTGTTGTTCAACAGGACAATGACCCAACACTCCTCCAGGTTGTGTAAGGGCTATTTGACCAAGAAGGAGAGTGATGGAGTGCTGCATCAGATTACCTGGCTTCCACAAGTTTAACAATTATGCATCCATCCGTGAGTAACTCTGGTCTGTAATCACTCATTCACTCAGGACTTATTTATTAATTCAGGTCTGTATATACATATTTATGTACAGTTATATCACATCACGTGCAATATTGTAAGTAATTCTTGGACTGAACTTACATAGTCATTCACTCAGGAATGCATATTAGTATCCTGTCAGTTGTATCTTTTTTCATTGCTTTTATTATATCGAATGTGCAATACGTGCATTTATCTGTAATTAAACACTGCACTAAGGACTGCATTTTAAGGGAATTACTATTATTACTAAATTATACCTGTACAGCTAATTTAACCATGCAACATATTCACTTACCTGTTCATTTAACCAGACTGTATATTAAGTAAACTATTATTACCCTCACTTGTATTATACACACTTTTAGCTATAAGTATTTCTCTGCCATCGACATGTATAGTATAATATCTGTAACAATGTATAGTGTACATATTCAGCCATCCACTATGCAATGTCTTTTTATAGCTTTTTTTTGCACTCCAGACTTCTTGTATTTTTGAACTTTTTCATACTGCCGCTCTATGTATCATGTATCGGTCTTTTGTTCTGGCATTTTGCACCTGCCCTGTGTTTTTTCATAGCTGCTTGACAAAGAAATTTCCCCTAGGGGATCAATAAAGTACCTATCTATCTATCTATCTACCTACCTATCTATCACCCGACCTCAACCCAATTGAGATGGTTTGGGATGAGTTGGACCACAGAGTGAAGGAAAAGCAGCCAACAAGTGCTCAGCATAAGTGGGAACTCCTTCAAGACTGTTGGAAAGGCATTCCAGGTGAAACTGGTTGAGAGAATGCCAAGAGTGTGCAAAGCTGTCATCAAGGCAAATGGTGGACACTGAGGAATCTCAAATATATGTTGATTTGTTTAACACTTTTTTGGTTACTACATGATTCCATGTATTATTTCATAGTTTTGATGTCTTCACTATTATTCCACAATGTAGAAAATAGTCAAAATAACCTAACTTTGACTGGTACTGTATGTATGTATACACACACACAGAGAGAGTGTATTAAACATTAAGAACACATTCCTAAAATTGAGTTGCACCCCCACTTTTGCCCTCAAAACATCCTCAATTCGTCGGGGCATGGACTCTGCATGGTGTCAAAAACATTCCACAGGGATGCTGGTCCATGTTGACTCCAATGCATCCCACAGTTGTGTCAAGTTGGCTGGATGTCCTTTTGGTGGTGCACCATTCTTGATACACACAGGAAACTACTGACCGTGAAAACCCCAGCAGCGTTGCAGTTCTTGACGCAAACCGGTGCGCCTGGCCTGGCACCTACTACCATACCACGTTCAAAGGCACTTCAATCTTTTGCCTTGCCAATTCACCCTCTGAATGGCACACATACCCAATCTATGTCTCAATTGTCTCAAGGCTTAAAAACATTTTCTAACCGGTCTCCTCCCCTTCATCTACAACGATTTAAGAGGATTTACCAAGTGACATCAATAAAGGGTCATAGCTTTCACCTGGTCAGTCCATGTCGTCAAATGTTTTGTACACTCAGTGTATATCGATATCCATCTATCTCTATACCGTATTTACAAATGTTCCATATAGTATACTCAACACGTTTCACTATAAATGTCCTACTGTATATCTGTATGTTACTGTATTCTCTTACCCTGATGGTATAGTCTAATATTGTTGGCCCTAAAACAAATGCCTTATCATCCATTGTTGATTGGCAATAAAGTCTGAATTAAATGTATGAACATACTGTGATTATTGTAAAATAATCACATTATTCCCTTAGCCTATAGTTTAGCTTTGACATGACAAAAATAATTGGCACTCAAATAAATGATCTCATAAAACAACTAGTCTTGGACAATTTGTTGTAATTCAAAGTTTATTTTTGAAATTGTAGATAATCATTAAATAATCATGTCAAAATGGAAAATGTCCCGTTTCTCTTATCGTTATTAAGAAAATATAACTCACACACACACCAGTGTCTGGCTGAGCGTAATGCAAATTGCTGCCAGTCCAACTGCAGAGAACAGGCATGTATTTCCCCACCTGTCCATCAAAGCCGGAAAATATAATGGAGGAAGCAGACAAATTTAGGTCCGCTACACTCCAGGCCAACCAGAGACAAGAAGATTAGAAAACAGTTGGAGACGCAAATCGAATTAGAGATGTGGATAGAAAAAACAAATCCCTAATGGCATATTCCAAAGTATAAGCAAGACATAAATAGCTATGGAGAGGCACTGCAAAATTGAGTTTGACATTATGATGCCCAGTTGTTAATATACATTCAACTATGTTGAGAAGATAAACTGTGGTTGTAAGTTGTAAGTAATAATTAGGAAGTAATCAATAATGCTTAATGGACTCAAACTATAAATTTAACTAAATGTGTTGTGTAACAGACATTTTGTATAACATGTTATCTAACCATTTAGTAATTGTTTGAGGACATATTCTATATCGGTTCATGAAGGTTAGAGAAAGAGACCATTTCCATTCTGGACATAGCACACAAACGAACCTTACAGCACATTTGTATTGTAGGGTCAATCCTTAAAATGGTGAAATCTAAAACTAGACTAGACGGGATATGATTTCAGTATTTTAACAGGGTGGCAGGTAGCCTAGTGGTTAGAGCGTTCGGCCAGTAACTGAAAGGTCGCTGGTTCGAATACCTGAGCCGAAAAGGTAAAAAAACCTGTCGATGTGTCCTTGAGCAAGGCACTTAACCCTAATTTGCTCCATGGGCTGACCCTGTAGATAGGCTGTCATTGTAAATAAGAATTTGTACTTAACGGAGTTAGATAAAGGTTAAATAAAAAAAACATAATAAAATCCCTGACCATCTGAGTTCAATAGTGCTACTCGATCTGCATCTTGGTGCAATTGCAACAGTGATGATCACCCATTTCCTTTCCTTGTCCTAAGAGAGCAGAGGGAGAAGGATCATGTTGGTCAGTGTAGTCAGTGTTGTGGTACAGACAAGAAGGGACAGCTGGAGGTCCTGGGTGTGAGGCGGACGCTAAACAATCAATCAGGCCAGCCGGTCACCTGACACCAACCCTGTCACAACGCATCGGT